>JAYKAV010000777.1:886748-970619 GCA_035582835.1 Phoebastria nigripes
TTTTTTTTTTTTTTTTTTTTTAAATAGCATTGTGTTGGGCAACTTGAAGCCTTTGGGCTTGCTACAGACCTTGATTTTGTTTCTTGTGCCCTGTATTGTCATATTCCTCTTTTCATGTTAGTATGGGTTAGCACTGGGGTATGTGTTAGTGTGGCCTGCCAAATGCTTTGGGAAAGTCTATTTTACTCTCAGCAAGTAAAAGATTCCTCAGCCCCAATATAATCACTTGAAATCCATGTGAGAAGTACCTTTTAATGCTTACAAGTATTCTCTCAGCAATAACATGCCTTAAAGAAGAGGTATACATCAAAACTTAAGCCATGTCATTTCCTTGAGCAAACAGAACTCAACAAGGACAGCTCTCCAGAAGGGTACAATGACTTCTATGAAGCAATACATTTTTATATTAAGACTTTTCTTTTTGCAGTATAATCAAGCTAAACTAAAACTGGTCATCTTTTAGCCTAGTTTGCTATGGAAACAAAACATATGCAGTCACACAGCCTATTTGGTTTTGTAAGTCCCTCCCATGCATAAATTTCTTTGAAACTGGGGTTCAAAAATTAACAGATGGATACTGGTTTTAGGGTATTCATTTCCTATGAGCTCCAGGCAATCAGACAGATAGAAGAAGAGTCTAATAGTCCTCACCTGAGAGAAAAAGTTCGGATGGTATTCATAACTTACTAGACAGCAGAGCATTTACACTGCAGGGAGCCGTTCTAAATATCCCAGGAGAGGAAAAGCCTTGGATGGACCTTGCGTCTCCATAGATTTCATAGTTAAGACTCCAAGACACAAATCTACTGGAGACAATGTTCTGGAACTACTTGTTTGCTTTGAATTGTGAAATTATGGTTTTCCATGAACTGCCCAGTGAAAGCTACTGGAAATATAGTTGACATTGTATGTTTCTGTGTGTGTTTCATAATGATGTGATATTCTTCTCTCTCTGATGTCTAAATCAGCATTTGCTAAGTGGGAAAGGTTTTTTTCAGAAGTTACCTGCTACAGCAGGTGTTTCCAGGAAGGGATCCTAAGAAAAGAAACCTGTGTTTGAAGCAGAGGGCTGAATTGCTAGCAAAGTGCTGTTTCAGCTACCTGCTAACTGTTGCAAACTGGCTCCCAGGGTTCTTGGATTCAGACATGCAACATGCTTCCTTGTGGTCCATTTGCACCATGAAGGGGAATTCAGCCTTTGAAAAACAACCTCTTCTCTGACAGCTCATGAGTGAGAGTGGCAGACAGGAAAGGGCAGCTGAAGACAGTTCGGGTCCTTTGAAAATAGCCTTTGCGATGAGGATGTGGTGTAGGAGTGGAAGTGGCTGCTGAAAGCTGGAATGTAAGGATGAGGGTGAGGAGAGAGCGAGGTGATTTAAAGAGAACATGGCCTGGACAGAGCAGGGGGACAGGAAACAATTTTTAGCAACTGTATATATAAATGGTTGTAATAATTAATACTCTACTATCATCCACAGTAGTAACAGTAAAACATGAGGGCTTGGGCAAGCAGGACTAACCTACTGCTGAAATACTCCATTCCTTAAATGCTGATAAGTGTTTTTAATTCTGTTCTAGCCAGGTTAGTTATAAGCTCGGTGATACCCAGCTGTAGAGGAACACGTGGCCAGTCCTGTCATCTCTCACCTTAATGAGCACTGAAAGCGAATAACTAGAAATTCTACTCAGTGCTCAGCATAGCAGTTCATTATGTAAGTTCTACATATAGTTAAATTAGTAGCTTAGTTGACAAGAAGGTGACATAGCTCAACTTATTTTTTAAATTGCTTAGCTTTATCACTCTATTGAACAGATTGTTCAAGTATTTATAGAATACTGTGCTACAGCCAATGTGATCTGCAATTAAGGCAAAAATGGTCAAGTAAAGTGACATGATCAAGCAGTTTAAAATGAGTTGACCTCTGATTGCCGTCAAACAACCAGAGGTTGAAGCTTGAACCACAAAATTGCCTTTTTTAATTCTTTAAGGAAATTGGGTGCTGGGACCGAAATGTGTTTGACTGAAACTTTAGAAAGAAAGAAAGGAGAAAAAAAAAAAAAAAAGCTATAAGACCAAGAATTTTGTTACTCTCCATTGTGGTTTATTAGCACGTTGTTGAGTTTCAGTGATATGACCTTTTGGTAAAAGCTGTAAACCTTAGAGGAATTATAGTTGCTGAAGTCCTAAGCCAAGGATCTTGCCACCCTGAAGGTGTCATGTTCCTGAAATATGTAGAGTTTAAATTTTGGTTTAAAAGGACAAAGGGATTTAAATTCATGGAAAACAGTCCAACTGAAAGTTTTAGGACTTTTGGCTTCCAAGACTTTGCCTCCAACTCTGAAAGAATGGGGAAGTTGTATCTTCATCTGTCCAGCCCTGACTCAGCATGATTCCAGCAAAAAAAACCCATTTTAAAAATCGGAAATTTCTTTAGCACAAAGATATTTGTGTATTTGCATTTTATGTGGAGTTTAACAATCTCTTGCTTGGAACCACAGCTGAAAAGTATGAAATAAGTGAATCATAAGGAAGAAGGCTCAGGTTCAGCCATCGTCTTCTAAAATACTTACTTTAGAATCATGACCATAACTTCTAAAGTGACATTTTTCTTACCTTGCAAGAAACTTGTTGAAATCCACAGTGTGATTTCTGCCACCCCCCCACCCCCCCCCAAAGATGCATTATTTGGAAAAGGAATTCTTAATTAACAGTTATTTAATTGACTCTGGTGGACAATTGTGTGGAGGGGAGTCTCGGCCGTAAGCACCTTTGGTGAACTTCTGTTGATTCTAGGAAGGAGAGGTGGGAAAGTGATACAGAGATAGAGAACAAAAATTTAGGGATTAAAGAATGCATGTTCAGAGGAACCTTTGAACAGCAAAAATAGAAAAATCTTCCCAGAAAGAACCTCAACCAAGAAGTGAGTTAGTTCCCACTGATAAAATTTTGGGCTAGAGAGCTCTTGGCTGGTGAGGTTTTCTATCACAGGAATCGGCTGACCTGTGTGGTTGGGATGATCCCACCCTCTTCTAGCACAGCCTCCAAAACTCAGTAGTGTCTATACTCTGCTCTCACTTATGCCAATGGTGAAAATTCCTATGATTTAGAAAACAGCATTGTATGTCTTTGTTGCTAAGCTGGTCAGATATTCCCTCAGTTTGAGAAACACCTGGGCATTATTGCCCAAGACTTGATTTAAAGAATTAGCAATACCTAATTTTTGCAGATTGAAAGAAGCTTTGGCTGTTTCAAATGAGCTTGTTCTACAAGCTGCATAGCTTTAATTCACTTGGAGGTTCTTCAGGCTTTTTGGAGCAGTTGTCAGTGTTTAGGTTAAAAGTTCTTGAAAAAGAAGCCCAGTACTGTTAGCACTTCCCTCTAACACAGTAGACTATGTCTTGTTTCCCAATAACTACAGATCCTTATGCTGCCAGGAAATACTTCCAGCGGATTTTGTAATAGGAGTAGTCCACTGGAGATGGGAAACAAAGATACAGGAGTGTCTGACATCAGTCTTGGCCAGAGCATCCAGTTCTGTTTTTAACTGCACTGGGCTGTTGCTGGTTAGAGCAAAATCCATCAGCACAAAATTATATGCTACATAGTATGATGTAAAGCACTCATCTGGACAGTGCTGATGCGTAGTTCTTGCTACCATACTCCAGATGCATCCTTAGCTAACATCCCCATACTTGTCTCAATGCCTTGGCTTACTCTTCTTTCTAGTGGTATTTTCAGGACTACTGGTGGAAATAAATCTTTCCTTGCTTCTCCCTCAGGAAGACAAGGAAGAAGAGGCATCACACACATTCCTCTCTACTTCCCACAGCAGAATAACTGGTTTTATCATTGGGTGTCTTGGTTTACTGCTGAAGCTAATAGCACTGTATGAATCCCCTGCAGCTCTCCTCAGTGATTACTCCTGCCTGGCATCCAGGGGTCTTTGAAAAGCTTTTTGCGCTGCTTTTCAACAGGGGAAAATTTGTGAGAGGGAGAACTTTCTGCTACCAAGGGGTGGCAGGGCAAATTTAGCTTAGCAGCTCACCTTAATTGAGTCTGCTGGTGCCTGCTGTGCACTAAAACTTCAAATTTGATCTGGTCAGCATGGCTATGCGCTGCATAGGTGGTTTGAATTTGGATTTGTCCTGCCATGGGAACTGTCTCCACCAATGAAAGGAACAGCCTGTGAGCATAGTGGTCTGTGACAGCCTGGAACTCCAAATTGAAATAGGTGTGCTGGCAACAGGCGAGCAGCTGAATCCTCAGAGCAGCTAATTCTACTTCTGCTGCCTCTCTTTTTCTCCACATAGTCATTTTGTTGATCGTGCACAAGTCTACATAGGGAGTAGAAAGCAATATAGGTCTCCTCCACTGCTGCCACTCCCCTCCCCCCCCAATTTATTTTTGTTTGACCTAGTAAGCCACCCTCCCCCTCTTTTATTTTTGTGGCCAGTCAACTTTGTAAAGCCAGCCATCCTGACTCGCTGTACAAGCAAGATAAAAATTTTAGACGTGGAAGTTCAATGCTGCGATGTGATTTAACTGTACCTGTCTAAACCTCCTAAGCTTGACATGTCAGCATCAGAATATGACATGTCCTCATCAGAATGATGTGTAAAGCCTGGGGCACTTCATGAGTGCTGTTTAACCACACTAGAACATTTAGTCTTAAAATGCTGTTTGAATTTTTCAGTTTTCAGTACCCTTGGTCTAGTCCAAGACCATCATGTAGCTGTTTACTAAATCGGTAACGGTGAAGAATCCAGTCCACGAAACAGTGGGATTGGTGTATAGATATTTTAAATGAGGCAGGAAAGAGCCCCAAGAAAGGTAGATTTTGTACATGTTCACCCATTCTCTGGATGGTCAGGATTGATGGGCAAGTGATAGTGTGCATTCACACTCAGTTTGCTTGTCAGTCCCATCTGGGAAGGCCTGGAAGTCTGAACCTAACAACCAATGTTCTTTAATGTCTTTTTTTTTCTTTTTACCACTTCTTCTCAAGCAGGGGAAAAAAACCCCTGTTTTTCCCCTTGTTTTCATCTGTGTGACAGCAATCCTAAGCCACTCCAGTGGTATAGGGCTAGCATGCTAGGCACTATAGTCTAGGAATGGCCCTCTCCTTAGATGTCCAGTCTTGCCGGGAATAGCGTCACATAGGAACTGCAGAAATGAGTCTGTTATCAGGAGATTTTTGTAGCCAAATTTCATTGCCCAAAGACAAGATACTTCATTTCTGAGCCGATTTGTCTTTCACTTAAACCTAAACATTTTTAAGACCTTTCTGCAAGACTTGAAGGCCAATCTCATGCCAAAGAGGGGGTATTTTCATTTGCTTCTGTTCTCCCCTAAGGTCCCCTTCATTAACTTCAGCTGCCTCAGCAGAGGGTGGGAGAATTACTTTTGTGTTGGGGCTAGAAAATGATAATTTTTCAAGACTGTTTTAAAACATCAGATGGGAACAGAAGTTCACAAAAAGTATTTCTGCCTTTTTTTTTTTTTTAACAAACTGTTTCATAGCATATGCACCATTTAATATGGCATATGTTAACTTCAGTGTTTTAATTGATTAGCAAAGTAAATAGACGTATGTAATGAGAATAATCTGTCAGTAGCATCATGAGGCTCCAGCAAGGTGCATTCTTTCTTAACTTAAGAATGTACTTGTTTGGTAGTTTGGGGTTTGTTGTTGTCTGCGATTTAAAAGAATTTGATACATTATCTACTGTATGTTTTGCTTTCACCCCTGCAAGCTGTACTGTCTGACAGCATGCAAATGAAAGGTGGCTTTACATTCGGGGGAAAAGAAAGAAAGGGATTAGGTGGACTACTAAATACACAGTGTGGAATATCGTCAGTGTTCTCTAGTGACCTTGGGAACAGACCTTGACCAAGAAGAAAATAGACTGTAATTAATAAGTCAAAAAGTTCCAGTCAACCAGGCTAGATTGCAAAAGGCATGGGATGAGGAGGAGCAGTCCCCAAGCTTACGTTGTCTGTCAAGCAGATTTTGGTTTTGTATCAATCTTTGCATATATATTAGCCCTTGTTTTTCCAAGTAAGAGAAGCAAAATCTTTACTTTCTATTAAAGAAAAATGTGAAGAAAATTCCAGTAAGGGGCATGTTGCAAAAGCTGACTTCTCTTCCATGAGCTTTCCTACAGGCTGTCAGCTGCTGCTTTGTCTTAGTAGAGGTTTTGGCCTTGGATAGGCTCGTGGGGAGTGAAGATACCAAAGCACTAAGGTTAAAGCAAGGATTGAGAACAGTTACTTGCTCACTTGCATAAGCTGAATTTCAGTTTATTAAATGTCTTTGTCACGTGAACTATTGGGTAGTAAAAAAACAGGCCGTAGCATGAGAATGTCTCTTGCAGTACTTGAATTGCTCCTATTAACATTCCTATTAACTCTAACTTCATACTGAATTTCGTTAAGTTCATTGGGTTTGAATGATTTGCTTTACTGTGGGGTTTGCTTTACTGCAACTCTGATTGTCATTAGAAAAATTCAGCTCAGACAGCAATGTCAAATGCTCCCTTCCAGCTCTAAGCAACCCCATTTCTGTAGGCAAGCTTGTGGACTTTGAGACGCTCTGCAGGTGGGCCTCTCAAATCTGGGCATAACTCTTAAAACCCAACTGTTATTCTTAGTTACCGCTCTAGGAAGCTTTCCTGAGAGACACAGTCTAAACAACTTCTCTAAAATCAATCATTCTATCTAAAGTATTGCAAAAACATCTATGACAGCCTTAGATTATTTTAGATGCAGTAGATAAGCACAGTTGTTTTTTAACTTGTACATGGGTTGTAGTTTTTTCCACAGTTTTGATAACCTTGATGCACATAGCAGTTAACAGCTGAAAAACATTTTTTTCATTAAAGCGTATCAGCAAAATACAAAAGCGTACATCCAGTAGGACAAAGGCTTTGGGGACCAGGACTTCTTGTTGCTACTCTCTGCATGAAGCTGACCTTGTCTGTATTCTATAATGGAAGTTACTTCATCATCCAGCCTTGGGCCTCTCCTGAGCAAATACTGTCAATCACACTGAATTGTGCCAAAAGGCATACCAGCCATGTCATGCAGATGACTGTCCACTGTGGACTCAAATGAGACCACCAACCCTTAACCCTAACAGAGCTGAGAATTTGTTTTGTTTCAAAGTAGAGACAAGTACGTAGGTCTACAGGGTGCTTTTGTTTTTACATTAGCTGTTAGTAGGTTTTCTAGGGATTACATACACTACTAAAAGGAAAAAAAAGAAGGTTTTATTGGTTCACTACATACTGTGCAAAAACCAGTCACATTCAACACTTGATATTTAGCTGACATGTAATATAAGCTTTAAAGAAATTGCCTGTTAATTTTGCTTGGTTATTTTGACTTTATATGTAGTTTCATTTTGCATATTTGGTTTAAAAATATGAGGGATACTTGTTATTAAAGTATGATACCCCAAGACTTTATGAGATACAAAACTCTTCAAAGTTCAAGTTGCAGTGTAGCTAATGTCCCCAGTTTAATGTGGGAAGTTTGCAAAGATCTTACTGCATAATGTTTTAGTATTTCGTTAATTTTTGCAGCAATTGTTCAGACTCAAATTGCCATTTTAACGTTTTCCCTTAACTACCTTCATCAGCCACAGATCATAGGACACTGAGAATCCTGGCTAACAAAGCTAGGAAAAAAGTATTTAGCAGACAATGACCGTAAGCAAATTTCAAAGACCCAGGCCAATTACAAATCATATTCTCCCTCATTCAAAATCAAGACAGTATTTTACCTCTACCAGGGCCTTTCTGAGCCTCCATTAGCATTCCAGATTTGCTGCAGCAAAAGGCTCGTTCGTCCCCACAGGAAAAATACAGATTGATTTCTCAAAGTATGGTCCATTATCTTCCTTGTGCCCTCAAAGCCACATTTGGACTACAATCAGTGACGTCTGCTGAGCTAGCTGAGCATTAGTCCTGATGGTCATTTCACCATTAATCCTTTGGTTGTTGTATGGTATAAACATTAGGTTAGCTCATCACTAGGAATCATCATTAGCCTGTGCAGCATCTGACCTGGCCTGCTGAAGGATTTCATGTCCCTTGCCATTGTATCTTAGCACTGTTGCCAAATAGAAGGCCCAGCTGGGACCTTCAATTTCAGAAGTTTCTACAAAAAATCATGGAGAAGATCTAAGCACAGATGTTTTTAAGGCAAAATTGTACTCCTTAAGTTCCAGAGAAACCTCAGTCCTTTATCCTGAGGTATAATTTTGTATGATGATTTTCCTGGTCAAAATTGGGTTCACCTTACTGCAATGAAATGTAAAATATAAATGACTATTTTAAGAAAGTTGTAACAGAAATGTTGAAAAAACTTCCTATATTGTACTTCTCAGGATGGGTTAGGAGTGTTTCTCATCAGAATCTCCGGCTCCTTTCAAAAGCCACATTTCATAAAACTCTTCTTTTTCAATGTACCGGTTATCAGAATGGAAGATCAGCAATATGGCAAAAAGGCTAAATGCAATGTAGAGCAGCAATGCCTCCATGGAACAGTGTCACGCTGGTGAAGATGTCAATTTATTGCAGGATTGTAACAGCTAATAAATCCTATGCATTTCGATAGTTTCTCAACTTGTGAATGTTTTTCCAGTTTTCATGTTACACCTGAGTCCCTTTTCTAAAAGACTTTTCCTGTGCAGAACTACTAGATTTCTCTATTGAAAGATTTCAGTGTAATTAAACTGATTGCTGAAAAGACATCATTCTTCTTTTAATAAGGCAATTTACATATTCAATAACTTTAGACTTGCTTGCTGAAAGTCTGAAAGTTTATTTGTATGTTCTTCCACTCAAATGTTTTGAGATTCTCTCATCTTGTTTCCATTAACATGCCAATAAATTAAATCAAAATATAAGGCAGTTTCTGTATCTTTCTTATTTATCTGATAGATTATAGTGAAGGCCTTGATTTGAACTTCAGGAGCTTAAAGGTATTTTGTCATTGAGTTCAATGGCTTTTGGCCCTAAGAAAGCATAATGTGATTCCCACCCCCCCAGCAATCTAAATAGGGTGAATGCACAAGAGTAATCAAGACAGTGTAATTTAATACTTGGTAGGAGTAAACAATACTCAAAGCAACATTAAATTTTAATAATCACCAAGATCCATTTTGGACTTGTACCTCAAGTTTGATTTTTAAAACATAGACTTTAACTTGATTTCTTGTAAATATTTTTATTAAATGCCAACAAGGTACACTTCCTGTCACCAATAAACCTTGATTTCTAGTTGTAGGCAAAGATATGCAGTAGTACCATAATGCGATATCTTTTTATCTTTTTATGCCAGTTCTGCAGATCTTCTGATCATTTTTGTGCTTATTATGCACAATTTAGTTCTTCCTTGGTTTGCAAATGAGCCACAAGAAGAGATTGATTTTTACAGATGTTTGCTATTCAATATTGGTTGATAAATGTTTTAGATGTGGCATAGAGCTCATAAATAAGGGTTTACATTCCATAGACCAAAACTTAAAACATTTATTAGCTAATATGTACCACAACTGCTGGTAGGTGTACTGCTATTGGCAACTTCCTATATATGTGTTGATCACTGAGATCAAGTTACTGTTTCTGGTTCCCTAGTTCCTTGAGTTAAAGGCTTACATGCAGGAGGAAGGTCTATGTAAGCTATTTGCTTGTTACAGGAGACTGAACTTTACTACAAATACATTTTCTCATGCATATGGATGGCTTGCAGGAGAACTGACATGGGTATGGCTTTTGATTTTCATTTTGCGCGTTCCTGCTAGTTTCATCCTTTTGTATAGGAGTAACAGAAGGCTCGTGCTTCAGCTCATGAAATTAAGAGATTTAAGTGGAGTAAAGGCTTCTTCACAGCCCTTGGCTATGTGACCACCTAGAAATGCTTCCTAAATGCAAGATGAAATCATATGAAGTCAGTCACGTGAAATCTTCTTTCAGTGAAAACATACCAGGTTAAAAGTCAGACACTAATAAATTTTAACAGAAAATGGATAAAAGAGTTTATGTCCAAGGAACTGAATGAATGCTACCAAGGAGTCACTTGCCATTTTTAAAGTTCTTGCAATGAAATGAGAGGACAAAAATGATAGTTACAGAATTCTATTTTCCTCCCTCTTTTACTTGCCTGACCCCTAGTTAGCTATGTCTTCATTAAAAGAACAAAACTCAGAATTTCACACCCATTTAACACCAAGTTAAGTATCACTTAACCCCTTGGTACTGACCAAATGTATCCCCATTAAGCAGAGTTTTTGTTAGTACCATCCCAATTAAACAGCAGTCACAGCTATTCACTAACATTATACCAAATTAGTTTCCTGGGAGGTATCTTAATAAAGCAACTGTCCCAATTAAGCCTGTCCTCATTAGATGGAGGATACAGTATTACTATTTTATTGTAATTGAAGAAAGGCTCGTGGTCCCATTTCATATAGTTTAGCTACAGAATTATTAATAAACAACAGTCCTAACTAATATATTAGCGCTGACTCGGAATATAATAACATTGACCTATTAAATATGGCATTTGCATGTAATCAGTGGCTTCTTGCTGTGGTTTTCTGAGCCACTGGAAAACAGAAGGATTTTGTCTTCTTGTGATGTCCTTGTTCTTCTTTGTTGACATCATCACATTTAGACTGTACAAAAGAAGTGTTGAAAAACATAGAAATTGCTGACTTAGGCTCCTTGGAGCTTTTGGAGGTGATGACTGTGATAAGCTGGAAATCTTTTGAGCTTCTGGTGTTTGCAGTTTCCCAAATGTAATTCAGACACTTTGCTAGCTCTAATTTTTAGCTTTAGCTCCAGTTGTTTTCTAATACAATCCTGAAAGGGTGAATTTGGACAATCTCATCTTGGCCATTTTGAGCACATATGCTAGAACTAAGTCTTTTTGGCTCAGCTGTAGCTTGACTCTAATGAAAATGACAGATAATGCAGAGCGCTGTGTGCCTGCCAAAAAAGAGGATATTTCCCATGAGATAGCACCTGGTGATGCAGAAATAGACACTATAGATTTGTGATTGGCTGGTACTTACCAGTATTCATATCTAGTCAGTATTATCAACCACACAAGATCACATCTTGGATAATAACAGCAACAATGGCATGCATAAAAAATTACTGCAGCAAAAAAGGGAAAAAAATAGATCAATTATGTCAATTATATGGTAGCACTTTTTTTCCCCCTCACAGTTTCAACACTGAGAAAAGGTGGCATCTATCTCTGATCTAATTATTCACATGCTTATTCGTTTTTTTTCTTTCACTTTTCTCTTTTTTACACGTATAAAGGATCTTCCCTTTAAAAAAACAGTGTAGAATCAAACGTGCATACATTCTGTATGTGACTTACATTTTAGCAGCTGAGTAGTTGGCTACTTGAAAATAAAAAAAGCATAAAAAGATTCTTGTGTTGGCTTTCTCTAAAGGGATATATATTGAGATGACCTTACCTGAGAGCAAAAATGCCATCAGCCAGAAAACTGCCATAAATTAAACTGCTATTTAAGCCGCGATTCTAGTAAAAGGGTCCAAATTTCCAAGGTGCCCCTAATGGGTCTCTGTTCGATGATAATAGAGCTTTTCTCTGAGGGAGTACATCAGAAAACCAAAAAAAAAAAAATCAAAAACACAATGTCAAAGGAAAAATCAGCCTCCTTTTATTAGGAACTGTTGTATACAAACTCCAGCCGGTTAGGGAAACTACAGCTCTGCTGAATTTAGCTTACCTAAGGTGAGATAATGAACAAGGTGATTCTGAAAAAGAAATACAAAATCATTAAGCAGATCTGTAAATTTTATAATGAATCATTTCAATTAGATTCAGGCAGCAGCAGATGTTAACTCATTTTGGCACGCCCAAGCTTTGAGGTTCTTAGGCTGAATTACTTTTTTTTTTTTTTTGGTGGAAACTTGATGAATCTCACATTTAGAACTGTGCATGAAGAAAATGTGTTATGTAAAAACAGAGCAAATGGGCCCTTCATTTGCTGATTAATGGGTCAAGCCTCTCTTCTTATACCACGAGGGGGTTTTAATGTGAGAAAGTGATAATAGGTTCACAGAGACAACAAGCTGGGGCTTAACGCTGCTGGTGAACCCAACAGTATTTCCGTGGTTTTTCCTGAGACTTCCTTACAGTAGTCCAGCTGTGCCATGGAGGAACAGGCATTCCCATATGTGACACAGTCTTTATGTGTTTGTAAGCGTGGTAAAACATTTGCTGTTTTCAATGGATTTGTTGGGCAGTTGCTGGACAGTTGCATTCATGTGGTATGCTGAGAGTTTTTTTTCTGTTAATATAAAAGAGGGATCAAATGAAATGTCCACCTACGTTTGCACAGTTTTTAACATTTATATTTGAAAAGTCCTTGTATTAACCTAAACAGAGAGTGTGCCACTACATAGGATTTAATAGTCTTCTCTCATATCACTTTGCTTTCTGCCTAGACCACCTGAATGGTCTAAGCCGTCTGATTTCTGTCTTGCTCGCTCTTAACCTTGTCTGCTATCATGAGAAGGATAGTGTTTGGTTTACACGGAGCAGCTAAGCAGATGTCTCTGTGATGGCACTGTCTGCCTTTGTACTGGAAGGGAATTTCTGCTGGCTCATAGCGCTTCCTGAGAGAGCTGTCTCTTTAAGGAGTTATCTCATATTTTCAGAAATTGACTGTGAAAATTCTAAGTAATGGTGTGACATGATCACACTCACTTTCCGTAGTTAATCCTTCACTAGGGGTCAGGCGCTTTCCCTGCTCAATGAGTCATTTGATTGTCATCTACCTTGCACAAAAAAACTACGAAGCCCCAAGCACTGTCTGGTAAGGATGACAGGCAGTCACAGTGCTGAGCTCTGTGCAGGAATAACTGAGTTAGAAAAAAGCTGCTGGCACTGTAATAAAGCGTTTAATGGACAGACAGCCTCTTTTACCTTCCTTGGGGTAACACTAAATCCCTTTTTATTGTAGTTTGCACAGATGTTAGTGAGTTATCCATTTCTCTAATCATACTAGAAGTTGGCACATCCATCTTAAGTAAGAAGACCAGCCCACTCTGTTTTTGAGAGTCCTTTTTCTAATAAACTTGTGTCAGTTTCAGGTCAGTTTCACCAATACAAATAAAATTCAAACAAATAAAAAGTATATTGTCTCATGATGAGATGTATGTAATTATGTCCCTTAGGTCAGTTTAAATTTACAGAGGGAGTTACACTGTGTATAACCCTTACTGCAATCTAGATTTTCCTCCTGCTTTAAAAAATAAAACAAAACCACTGCAATATTTAGCCAATATATTGTAGTTATGTGGTATTCTCAGTTTTGGAGCTGAATGTTCTATATGATTCATTTTACTTTGCAATTATTTGTATATAACTGCAGCATTGTGTTCTGCGAACAATATCTTCCCTCCTCCCTCCGATAAATCTTTGTGAATGGAATCCACTTGTTTTGTTTATTTCCTCTACAAAGTGATGCAAACTGGCTCAGTAAATGCAGAATATTTATATTTGTTTCTATTCTTTTGCGTAGTGCTAAAGCAATTGCATCCTCTTGTTGAAGACTTTATTTCCCTTCAAGTGGTTATTCCTGAATGTATTAAATGAAATAAAAGCTTTGGTTTGGGGCTGAGTGGGGAGAGAGAAAAACCCACAGCCTAGACCCTATGCGACAAGGTGCTACATGCTTCAACTTCTAGCATGCTTACAAAGGTCAGCTAAAGTTCAGGAAGGGATAAATGATTGCTACTTTGAGGGGGTCCGTGGTAAGCCTTGTTCTTTTTTGCGCTGAGTTGATGGGTTCACAGCGGTAGCTGAATTTTGATAGATTGGCAGACACTGAAAGGAAATGCTAAATCTGCCACAGGGACTCTAACTAACTTCATTTTCTAGGGGCAAAGGGTAAAAGACAAGGGGTACTGTTCAAGGGCAGGACATCATATGACCTGGTCAACAAAGCTACCAGTGGTGTTTGTTTGGATCCTTGCCTTGTTGTACCTGGCTTCTTAACAAAAGGCCTTACCAGCAGGGTGGGCTATCAAAATAAACATTAAAGGTTCAGGGGTTGATGCTAGTCCTTTGTGTATGTAAATTTACTGCTCTCTGGGGTCTCACTGTAAATGAGAAGGCCTGTCTCTGTTGTGTTTCCTGGTAAAATACTTTTAATAAATAAATCAAAGACTATGGAACATTAACTATTTCTCACCAAAATGGAAAAAGTATGCAGTTATTTTTTTTAAACAGTTCCCATACTTGGCTATAAAAAAGAAAACCTCTSTCAGCTTCCAAATACCTAGGGCAAGTTACACTGACAATCTTGCAAAACAAAAGCTAACCTCCCAGGTTGGCTGTTGAGTTTTACATCGAGCTGATGTGCTGAATATATCTGACGTTTTATACATGCCTTGAAATAGATAAAACAATTGATTAAGTTGAAGGCCACATTTCGGTAAGGTCTGTTTTACGATGGGGTATGTACAGTCTAGGCACATTTGACATCAGGTTAGTACACGCAATGGTAAAGACTTTATTCACAAACTGGGTAATTGTGCACACAAACGCTTAATTAAGTGCATTTGTCCAGGTCATTAAGCTGGTTGTATATGTATAAAACTGTATGTTTCTACTTTTTTCTTCTTTTTAATCATAAATTTCCTTTGTGATCTCCTAACATGTTCTAGAATGAATGAAAGAATTTACACTTTAAGAGAATGGGGAGTTTGAAATGTTTGCAAGGGAATATGAAACCATGTGAAACCAGCTAATGTTTCAGATTTCAGCAGAAACTCAAAACGCATCAGTGATTCCCCAGGTTTACAAACCATATGGTGAACCTGAGTCTAACTTTCAATGACCACAGTCTGATTTATAGTTTTCCATGGCAATTGGTCAAAAACTGTGATTTTTCCCAGGCTACAAAGGAAACTAGACAACCTTAAGTGATTTGACTGAGAGTTGGGTTTAGTCTGAAATCACAACTCAGAAGTTGACTGGCGGTTGGTATATCTATAGCTTTCTAAACTGTCCAACCATTTTATCAGTACACTTAAAATTAAAATTGGCTGCTTTACTGGCCAAATATGATTAAAACTGTTGGCTTCATCTTTTTGTTTATCTTCTAAGACCGCTTGGGAAAGAATAGAAAAATCTCATTTTGATTTTTTTTTTGTTGGTGGTGGTTAAGAAGAGCAGAGCTCACATAACCTCCAGGAATCAGCCTCTGGACTAGTATGGGTTAATTTAGCTTTGTTTCCATTTCTGGGAACTGGACAGCACACATTGCAGGGATTTTTTTTTTTTTTTTTTTTTTTTTTTTTTTTTCCCCCTAACAAGGAACAGGTCCCAAAGCACTTTACCTCACCCGAAACAAATCTGAGAAAGCTTTCTTCAAGTACCACACCCATTTTGAGTTAAGCAACCCAAGTCAGGACACACAAGAGGCAATATCTGTTTAATGGGATAAACAAGAACTGGAGAGGATTAGAAGGTGAGTCAGATTGCGTTCTACAAGAAGGAGATAAATGACTCCACAAGGCTTGAAAGCAGGTTGCTTTTTCCTATTTCCTTCCAAAAGGAGAGCAAGAGCTTTCTTTTTTTTCTTTAACCTTTAGTGAGATGTTATATATAATATTGGAGCCAAACACCATACCTAAATGAAACAGGAAAAATTACTTACTCAGCTGTACATCCTTATATGCTGCAGGTTGAATTTCTGCTCAAGCTAGTGATTTTAATGAATTTTAGATGGAAATTTTAAATAAATTATATAGGGGGAATTTCAGAGGTTATTCTAATTTGAGGTATTTTGGTTTATTCGAATTTAAAATTCAGAAACTGGGATGGAGTCGAATTGAACAAGCCTTTTGTACAGCCAGTTCAGCTGCTGTATTTACTAAGGTTGTTGATGTGTTTGTCTGATTTCTGTACTGTTGAAATGCACTATGATCTCCTATCTCAGTTTTAATTTTTTGATCGAGAGGGCACATCAAGATTGCCAAATTTAATTGAAACGTTTTGTGGATAGGATATAAGCCCTGTCATGTGCAATGTAATCAGATGTAATAATCTTCCATCATTACAAAATCACCCTTCTTTAGTGAAAAGTACAATAAATAAGTGATAGGTAGCACTCTGGATTCATCAAAGGCAATGGGTAGTTGTCCAGCTGAATTCTTCACGATGTTGTAGCTTAAGGTGTGGTCTTGAAAGATTGCTGGTTTGTGGTATCCTGGAATGCATTTTCACATCTGTTTCTCCCCAAAATAAGAGCATCTTTCTTTTGATAAATACATCAGCGGTTAATCACATGTCTTTGGGGAGGTGTACGTAGTCTTTCTCCAGGCAGATGTGAGGAAGGTCCGCCTGAATTGTGAGCTGACTAAGAACCGTGTGAATGTGAGCAGTGTTGAGTTCAAGTTAAGGTATCTTGTTCAGGATCGTTGCTATGCCTGCCTCCTTCTCACAGCCTCTAGGCAAGGAGGAGTGCATGGGAGCTGACTGGGGCTTGTAAAATACCACACAGACCTATCTTCAAAGAAGTGGTCAAGCCTCTAAATCACCAGCAATTCAGTTATTGCTGTAAGGGCAAACATCACTATCGGAGCAACGCAGGGATGGTTGTGACCTTCAAAGCCTGCTGGAGAAACTATGCCTGTAAGTGGTCAACCCTTAGGACCCAAGAATAGATACTTCCGTGTCTTAAGATGAACCATAGAGTCATGCAAGAGGAGCAAGCAAGCTGCAGACCCCACAGTATATACACAAAACCACAGAGCTGCTGGCGTCTTCTCCTCAAGATGTACTCAGTGGTACTGAACCTCTTTTTCCTCATGTTCTCCACTCCCACTCATCCTGAGATTTTCCTTCAAATTTCTGTTCTCCAAGGGCCAGAGAGGAAAGGAGCTGCTGCTCGATAACATGGCAATCTTTCAGTTTATTTAGCTCATCTTTTAAACTATCATTCTGGTTTCAGCAGATCCCAATAAGCATCATTTGCAAAACAGTGAATTTTGTCTTATCCTCAGAATTTTACAGACAGTCACAAGGCACTGAGCTTGATATTGCTAAAAGCAGCAGCGTTTTTAGTATAAAGAAACAGATGTTTGGCTTCAGAACATGGGCGCCACCTTCTAACAAAGGTACTTCCCCAAACACAGATCCAAAGGTCAGGGTGTCTCTCCTTGCTTCCAGTGCACTGATGGACAAGCATATCCTGAGGTAGTCACATTTTCTGGCTCTATTATACCCAGAGTATTTGTTCATTCCAAGAAGATTCAATACTGAATTGTGTGACTCTGATAAGCTTGACAAAAAGAAGGGTCTTGTGTTTGCTGGAAGAACAAATATACTGGCTTTCATAGCAATATGAATCCAGCAGGAGAAAAAGGCATAATTAATTATGTTTGAGCCAGTTCAGAGGCAGGAATGTAATGTCTCCCACGTTTCCATCGTTACTCTGCAACCACTCAAAACTGGAGGGGGCTTCCCAAGAGCACCCTTAGGGATGTGGGAGTCCAAAATGTGGGTGTCAATTATGGGTGCTTAAGTCAAATAAGTAGCTTGGCCCTGACCTCACTTTCAGCTGGCCTTGTTTAGAAACAAACTCCTGCAAAACAGGAAAGTTCTTGCAAATGGGAATAATCTTCATAATCTTAACCTTCCCGCTACCTCAGCTGCTATTTTATGGGTGTAAGAGTGTGCATCTGCCTTGACTTTGTTTTTTTTTCTTTCTTTCTTTCTTATTTTTTATTTGAAGGGAGGAACATTTCTTTGAGAAGAGAGACCCTCATAGCTCTTCATGGTGTAGGACACTATGAAATCTTTAATTGGTCTTGAATCTGTCTTTTGAAATGTGATCTTAACAGAAAGAAAGAACAGCCTGATTGGGCCAATGGATCAGGCTGCCATCATACTATCACTGCAGGTTTTCAGGCACAGCGTAGGAAAAAACAGTAAATCGAAGAGTGAGCTGAAAATAGATATGGCATACTGTTACTGAGTTCTAATTCTCTGTGTGACAGACATTTTTGAGAGTTTTGAGTAATAGCTGAGAACACGTCCACATTCCCAATCAGGAAATCTAGTCTAAAATTGCTGTCTATTTGGGTGCCCAAGCTTGTCCATTGCAATGAGAGCAAAATGTACAAAATACAGCATTGAAACAAATGAATTGATTGAACAGATCAAATCATTATTTCATTGTTGCTTACTTAATAGGTGGTTCTTTTGAATCATTTTATATTTAAATGCATTACAATTATAATTTCCTTGGGTACTCACAATCTTTGAGTCAAACTGGTATCCCTTTTGATTGGTCTATTACAAACACTAGAAACATCTTCCTTACAAAAGGCTTTTGACTACATTTAATCTAGATTTAGTTTAGGATATTGATGATCTCAAGACAGTCAAATGCATTCAGAAGTTGGTGTTCAAGTAGGTTTTGAGCATCATTTTCCAGCTCATCTAAGCTGTATTTTTATTCTCTGCCCACAGTATTTCCTGTAATTCAACAAAGGCCTTTGTGGAAGGTTTGGAAATAGCTTAGGCAATCTTGAGGTCCATTGTTTGAGGACTCTGACCTCAGTTCTTAACCTAGTGGGCCCACTGCTATCTATCACTAGTAAATTCTGTTCTCCCAAACAGAAAAAAAATTAAGGCTGAGAATTCCTTCCCTGCATTACTGCCAGAGGAGAGACTTATGTAGCAAATTGACTTGTATCCACAAAAACAGTGTGGCAAGATACCGTATGTGGTAATTGTATGCGCTGTTCAAAATATTTTAAATGAACTTGTTCTTACAAAGAAATAAGTTATGAAGTTAACTTTTACGTGTGTGTGAATAATTAAACTATTGTCACTACTCTAAATTATCATCTATTGTTAACTTACATCATTAAATCTTGCTTCTTTGCTAAAGAATAATGAAAAATACACTTAATTAACAGTTATTGCAAGCTTGAGGCCATTGATAACGCAGTTCTCAGACTGAATTTCACAAGTGTGTTTGTACTTGACTTGAAATTGCTGCTTTATTCTAAAGCCCTGCACAGTGATGTGGGCATAACAAATTTTGTATCACAAGAACGAACTCCCTTAGTAAATTATGTCACTGTTGGTTAAGATTAGGTTGCTACAAGCAAACAACTCGAGTGTTATTTTTTTTTTTTTCCAGTGCAGAGGGCGGAGTTATGGTTTGAGCCTGCTGGTTTAGTTGCTTTTAGCAAATTTATGAAAGGCTTTTGCTGTGTGCCAAATCTGACAAAATCCCACCCCCTTTGCCTTGCAGCTTCACTGTGCCAATCCAGCAGAAGATTTTGGGGGGTTCTGTAACAGTTCCCTGAGGAAAGGGACTCTGGTTAATTTCCTTGTTGTTTCGATTACAGAGGTGATAGGGTTTTTTTCCTTGGATATTGTTAAAGAGGCTTGCCAGCACTGTAAAGAATGTGCTGCATTCTTCAGATGAAATAAGGCCAATCAGTGGAATAATGAGGAAAGTAATATCTCCCTAGAGAGTCTGATTGGGTTTTCATCAAATCAGCCAACCTTTTCCAGTCATTTACACCAACGTTTGCTCCATGCAGGGTGTTATGCTGTCTCAGATTCTTTCCTCCTTTTAAATCCCTTGTGATTATTACTGATAACTAAATAATTGGGATGAGGCAAATTTATGTATATTGTATATGTTCTCCTTTTTAAAATTAATTATTTTGCTCTTATTTTTTCACATATATTTTAAACGACTCTCCTGCCCTGGAAGCTATTCCAAAGAAGAGAGGGATATGCAAGAGCTGGAAGATTTATTCCTTTGTGATACTGAATGTCCTTTTATTTTTAATATGTGGGGTAGTATCCCCTGAATGGAAGGTTACCTACTGCTAAGACTACAATCCCATGACAAGATGCCCAATTCTTGTTGTTAATTAGAACTTGAGACATTTATTTTTATTTATTCATTAATTTGCCTTTCTGAGATAAACCTCTAAAATGAGCCATTTAATTTACTGGGGAGTGAGGAGAACAATAGTTACCATGATCTTCCCTTATTTCATGTTCTTTTCTCTGTCAAGAGCACAGCATTAAATGCATGAGGAACATCTAACTACTGAAACAGAAACACACTCTTTCTCTTTCACTCACACAGAATTCAAACTAAGAAAATGGTCATTTCAGGTTTGCACATAGCTTATGCAGGTGGTTTCTCGCTGTACCTACGTACATCAATAATCTGTTCTGAAAAATATAAGGATTACAGTGTTGGGCCAGGTCCTCTCATGGTGTAAACCAGCTCGGTCCTACTGACAACAGTAGCTGTGCTCACTTACGCTTTCTGAGCATTTCACCCAGCATGAATCCCTTCACGTACACAGAAACGCATGGCAAATTATTGGCTCACCAGGGCTACTGTTCATACATTACTAACTAGCCCTTTCCTATGAATCCAGGACCTTTTGGTCATCAAATGAGAAATAAGCAGGAGCATAAAAGATGCAGGATACTGCAGAGCTGTGCTATTTAAATGCATTTGCAGACTAAATGTTGCAGTCAGCCTATGGCTGGCAGCTGCATACATGGCTATGCAGTACCTAAAATAAGGAGGATTTTTGTTTTCCTTCTGTGCTGGGAAGTGCTCTGTTCTGGAGCACAGACTAAAAGAAAGCTGGTATCCTGTCCAAGTTATCTTCCTTCTATGGCTGGGAGATTCAGAGACAGTGTAGCTTCGTTGTACACAAACATATTTATGGCATCTTTGACAAGCTCCTGGACCACATCAGGCATGATCTGATTACATCACTAAAATTAATGTGGTCTTTGGATGTTTTACACAGCAATCTGGGAGGCATTTATTTCCTGCAGTTGCGGGGGGGGGGACATGTTTAGCATGTGAAAGTTTTCAAAATTAACTGAGTTCCATTCACACCAGTCCTCCCACACTGCTCAGCAAATGATTCAAAGCCTTCAGCGTGATTTCATCTGTGCAGACTCTAATCCACTTACTTAATGAAATACATAATTAACATATTATAATTGCAGTAAAGATGGTTTTGACAGAAATCATTTCCCGTATCTAATACCGTGGTAATTTAATCTGTTCCCCACTCCCTAACACGACCCTCCGTGATTAAGTTTCATAAGAATTTTTTTGATTGATTGATTCATCTGACGTGCCTGGGCCCTGCTAAAGGAGTGTCTGTCAGTTTACAGAGCCACGTGATGTTGTGGCAGATGGTTGTGGAGAGGCTCTTTGCGCTGTCTCCCTGTGTGGTCTTTTTTTTTTCCTTTTCCCCTAAATGCCCTGATAATCCAAATACAGCAACCCTGATCCACTAAATTGCTACATGTTTTTATATGCTGTCTTTTAGTTGTGTGTATAGTTATTAAACTAGGGAAGGCAGGATGTGTTAAACGAGGAGGTCTAAATCCTAATGCTGTCATTCACTTCCACAATAAAACAACCCACACAGATACTTTTTACTTGATTTTTCTTTCTGTTTGTTTTCAACACAATCTCTCTAGTCTGTCATTCACTCTCAGGCAGTTACTTGAGTTAAAAGGACCAGCAAGCCAAGTTATACAGACCTTCTCAGCTAAATATCACTTGTTACCTGCAGGAATATATGGGGAACATTATCAACCACTGGCTTTTCAAGTCAGACTCAAACGGTTGCTCTCTTGATATGGGTCATGACTCATGAGATAATATCCAGCAAAAGGTCTGTGGCAAATGATTACTTCCTTTTCATAGACTGAAACCCTATAATTTTTTTTAATGCTGTCAGTCTCCAGGAAACTGTGTCCTAGTGACATTGTGAAAAAAACAAATCCCAAAGTGGAGGGATGCTGGATGTCTTCTACTGAGACAAACCAAACCATTTGGCAACATAAAGCATCCTCTTCTCACCCACCTTCATTCCTGCCCCTTATACCACCCTGTGCTCCAATACACCTTTTTCCATCTCTGTTTGCTTCTCTTATGGTAGGAGTTCAACCAATACTGCTCATCCCTGTCCTGCATTTTCCTCTCAGCCAGTGGCTTGCATGCCAGCAGCTCTAGTGAAAAGCAAGTAACTGTCTGTGTTTGGGACAGACGACAGAAAGACAAAGACTTGCCACTGTCAAGGCAGCCAGTCTTTGTCAGAGCTGAGATTAGAGCTGCTTGCTCTAATTAGATGCTCAACTTGCTAAAACAGACCATCCTGTTGCAGGTTTGGGCATTGGTGCCTGCAAATTTTCTTATCCACAGCTAGGAGGTTCCCTGACACCCTGAGCAGGGCCAGTGGCAACATTTGTTCTTTGCGGCTTGCTTTTCTTCACAAAACGGTCTGCACAACAAGGTAATACCATACGTGACAGGGCACGGGGCTGTAGTGTAGGCATTTGGTCCTTCTCCTGGGGCCAGGCAGGAGGGGGACAGACAGGTTGATTTGTGTGAGCTGGTTTGCCCCTGGGACAAGGTGGGCATGGATTTTTCAGGGTTTCTATTTTGGAAGAGGGCAGATTAGGGTTGTTTAAACCCTTTTAAGTCCCTTGATTGTCCAGACTTTTGAAAGTCTGTCTCTTGAGGTGAGACAGCACCACAGTGAGATAACAGTAGCAGAAGCTCAGGCCTCTCTTCATAGCACAAGATGCACCAGCACTGCCACCCAAGCAGTGGGGCAATCCCTTAGGGTCACATTTTGCTTTGCAGTTGTACCAGTTTGCAACACCAGTTGGTGCCAGGCAGTATGGCACTAGGAGCAGTATTGCAGGCTAATTCCCAGTCTGGTAGTGTGTGGGATGCCAACTTCAGTGGTTTATGGCTTGTAAGAGCTGAGGTATACTGCAGGCACAGAGACCACGCTCAGCTTCTGTGTGCTGTCGTGCCCCAGCTGCTGGAAATGTTTTGAGTAGCAGTCCCTTGGCTCTGTTGGTCAAAAGGTGGATGAAGGTGGTGTATTTGTGAACAGTGAGCAAATCTTTGCTTCCTGTCAGCCTGAGTCTTAATTTTTTGCTTTCCCATAACTGCAAATAGTCTCAAAGGGTTTGGTGGGCAATGTTGCTTACGTGTCACAGGGCAGAGACCTTGGTCTTAAATTGCTGGACACAGTTGCAAATTGCAGCATTCATTCTGTTTTACACCTGGAATGTCCAAGTGGGTGTACTCGCTGACAAGGAGGGTAGAGACAGTAGAAAATAACGGAAGATAATTTACTGCCTGTCTTCGCTTTGTTTTGTTATTGCACTTGATAATAAGTCAAAGGTGACTCAGGCTCCAGCCTCTGTGATGGTCATAATGCACCAAAGGGACTGGAGGTAGAGCTGACCCACCTGTCCTGCTGCCCCACGTCCTTCTGAACATTAGATCTTGGGCAAGTGCTTCTGACAGAAGCCTCCATTCATGAAAGGCTCAGTCTTCTTCCTAGTAGAAGGATACATGAATCATTTTTGATGATGTGAAGCTGCATTTAATTGCGTCGTCTTTCATAAACTGAGGGAGTAGCAGTGCTTGACAACATACTAGGTTTGTGGGGTTTTTTGTTAGATGATGCAAAATGCAGCATATTCATTCATTTCAGCAGTGTTTTTAACACTAATAGGGATTTAGGTGCCTAATTTCTGTTGGTGAGCTGATGCATTAGTTATGGTTTATTTGCCTACCAGTTCTCACTGACCTATATACTACTGGTGTGTTTGCATAAAAACTTATGCCAAGATTATCCTATAGTAAGTGAAGGTGGTGCATCTAAATCTGTCTTCCCTCCTAGTGATAGATTGTAAGTGCACTGATCAACAAAAGCTCTGCTTTTCCCATTGAATTGTGAAACACTTACCTGGGAACAGCTTGAGCACAGAATACGAGATGAATTAAGAGGCATTAATGTAAAAGGAGGAGGACAGAGATTTTGAAAAAAAAAAATCAATGCAAATGGTCAGTTTATTAATACACTGGCACAAAACCACAAGTGTGGACAATATACCCACCCGCCCCAAACCCATAGCCAAACCCATACTGAGTTCAAGGAGGCCACGCAAAATGATGCACACCAGTTCCTACATCTGAGTCAGTGAACTCATTGAACTTGACTGAAATTCCTGTCGGAGCATTTTCTTTTTCCTGTGAGTGTGAAGGGAGGGGGAGGCTCCTTTGTGAGTGGCAAGTGTACATGAACACCACCACGTCAACTGCCAATATGTTATGAGGCCTTGGTAACAATCTGGAGTCTCTGGGGAGCTCTGCTGCAGTTCAAGTGAGTATCAGACAGAGAGAAAACAATTTCTGGTGCCAATAATGCAGCACAGATGAAAAATGTTTTAATATTTGAAGCTGCTTTATGGCAGAAGCAATGACAGTGATGGAGTCAATGTCAGCTTTTTTCCTTTAAATGTCATCTTTCGTCTATGAGTTTTTTCTGCTCTGGAGGCATGCAAGCCTGATGCTGACTGTTTGCAACCATTGATCATTGATTTTATTCTAAATGGAAAGCTTGCCAGAAGACTAGAAATTCTGGAATTTATTAGGATTTCTTTAAGAGGCACTTTAGCTCAACAGTTCTCATTACTGTCTTTACAATGTTACTTATTTTTCTTTTTATGTCATATGATTTGTAAAGGGTTGGTACTCAGAGAACAATATACGATTAAACCATTGTGCATGCTGGAGTTGCAAGCTTAGAGGGGAAAAAAGGATTCTAAGGAGGGCTAAGCACATATCTGAGTGTTAAACAACAACTAATGTCTCTTCAGAACCAAAAGCTCTATTTTGAAATCTGTGGATATGATTTTTATTAAACAGCAGTTTTGATTAAATAAGGTCACTCTTAAATTAACAACTCTTAAATACATAAATAAAAGGGCTAAACCATCTTTATATTCTGACATTTAGTGCATAAACAACGTACTGTATGTACCAAATGTCAGAATATAATGAAAGTTTGTCCCGTTAAACTAATACTACTGATGGGCAAAAATGTCTTGGACTCTAATAGCTCTTCAATGTATTTATTTACAGTGACATTATTCTGAACATGCCAACTAGGAGTGGTTTAAGGCTTTATTAGATATTAACATTTAACATATTTGTGTTATGTGTAAGTGATTATTCTTCATTTGGTTAAAAAGAATCCATTTACAATTATACAGTAGGCTAAATGTTTTCAGTTTGTGATATGTTTCCATTGGCACAAGACTAGTTCAAACAGGTATGTTAGCTCTTGGCTGACATGCCTGACATTCAAGCTTTATTACGGAGCAGTGTACCCAGGGAATGTGAATTATAGTGAGTATCAGCCTTGGCCTGCTAAAAGCATCATTCAGCCTAGTTGATTATGGAATTTACTCTGGAGTTTGGGTCTGAAGATCCATCTACTGAACTGATGCTGTTTATTTGTTTAGTCACAAATACGTTGCAGACCAGACAAAGGGAAAATCATAGTGGAAAACAGACTAGTTGAATAGCAATGACCAGGGAAAAGCAAAATCTTGCAGGGTAAAGAGCCAGTAGTAAAGTTTATTGCCACTGTTTAGATAAAACTAATTCTGGCAAACCCTTTAATAAACCATGAAGTGCAGTGCTTGAAATGTAAAAGAAAACTTTCCGGAAAATAAAATAACCATCTGCAATGTTACCTTAGAAGCTGTAAATGGAGTTTCTGGTGTAGTGGGGTCTATTGTACCCCATTGATCAAGTTGCTTTTAATGTTTATAATAATGAACCGTCCTGATCTGCAACGCCACGTATAATACAACGGTTGTATTGTAACCAGGGTAGAGGAACAGCAGAATAATGTCTGCTTGCCTCAACACTGTCTATTCTGCACAGGCCGTTTCCCCACGTACTCATTCTCATACTTGTTAACAGGTGTGTTTCTGTGTCTGCAGCAGTGAAGCTCAGGTAATAAAAATGGCATATTTTCTCTTTATTGTTGGATAACCTATGTTTACTTCTGCATAGATTGCCACCAAAAGGGCTTGTTTAGAGTTGTTCTATACCCAATGATCTGTTATTTCTGGCAAGGTTTTAAATATTCTCTGATGAGATCAGACTCTTTGGTTAAGTGCAGTAATTGGGAAATACTGAATACTATCCAGCAGCCATTTCTTGAGTATGGTTTAAAAGTCTCTGCTACTAGGAATATCTATATCCATAAAGTGCAACACCATTTGCATGAACCATTTGTGCACTTTTGGAAGGTGAATCTTCAGAGATGTTCCATCAAGTGCCCTTGCAGCTTAAAATCCTAATGAACATTTCCAAAATAACCATGAATTTGCCCTAATAGGAACAGCTGGAAGCTTATCTTACAGTTTTGGTATCTGGTTGTGAACCAGGGAATCCTAAAAAAAATATTTAAATATGAAGTGATGACAGTGTCTTATGCTCCCGTGGCATAGAGATCCTCCTTATCATTATTAATTTGTGTCGTAGCAGAATCTAGAGGCTGCAGTGGATTTAAGGGTCCCATTGTGTTAGTGCTGCACATATACATTACAGATATTTCTTGCACTTAGGAACTTAGTTTCAAAAGAACGAGATAGTACAGGCAGAAATGGGAAATGAATATGAGATGTGCTATTGATACCCAAGATCATACGATTTGGGGGTGGAACTGAGATTTAGTGAGTTTTAGTTTAGTGTCTTGCTTAGTAGATTGCTTCATACCCTTCAAGAACTCCATATTTTTCTGCATAGCATTTACTGTTACAGGCTTCTGCTTGGACAAATTATTGGTTGTTTACAGGTCTCTCCTTCCATCAGGAAGTGACTGGCAAAGGAAGGCCCTACAAAAAGTCATCTTTAAAAAAAAAATTAAGTCAAAGTAATCCACAAAGAAAAATTTAGAAATTTGTTCCTTGGTTGGGAAAAGGATTTTAAGGAAAAGCAAACCTAACTTTTCCACTCCTAAGTGGATTGCTGCTAAGTGGCAGCAGAGGACCACAGAGGCAGTGGTGAGTGTGTTGAGAACAGTGATATTAAAAAGAAAGGAATTTTGGGGGAACCCTGAAATTTTCTAGAGAAAATAATTTCAGCTGAAAATCATTGAGTAGTTCTAGTAAGGATGTTACTCCTTTACACTGGAATCAGTGACTTTAGCATTCCTGTGCTGAGCAATCCACAGCTTTGTGAATTTATCCATCTTTCTTTACAAATATTCAGCTAACATCAGTGAAAGGAGTCAGTTCCTTCACCATGAGGAGCTTAGCCTTGCAAGAAACCTCCTCCTGCTAATCCATATTCAGAGAAGCCCTGAGGGAGCTATCAAGACTATTCTGAGAGTAAATTACCCACCCAGGAAAGGATTACAGGATCCTGGCCCCGCTCAAGACCCCCAGCTAGATCAACACATGTCAGTGTTGGACAAAGGTTTATGCTGATAGTATGTTCAATGTGCTGATGCCCCCAGGGCTGTTCCTTAGAGACCTCTGAGCTGAGAGACTGAATAGCAGAGGCTTGATTTTGGAGTTGGGGAAAGCAACGGTCACTGGTGACTTCTAGTAGGGTAGCATCAAGCCCCCAATACCCTTTTGAGTGACCACATTAGCAGAAATAAAGGGCAGTAGGTAAGGGTATCCTGTGGTGCTTTACACTGCCATGACTTCTGCAGTTTCTGTTCTGACAAGGGAAGGGTTGAAGCTGCAAGGCAGCCTCCTTGCTCCTCCAGCGAGGAAAGTATAAGCTGCAATAGCTGACCTCAGCTCATTTGGGCTGCCCCAGGGTATGGGGACACATTTGCTCCATGGTGTCAGTCAGGATGCTGGTACCATGCCCCACATCATCCTTCTCATCTTCCAGATGATGGAGAGATGGGGAATTCACCCAGCATTTCACTCCTGATGACACCAGGCTGGGACACAGCTGTGATCACCCTGTCACAGTCTGCACCTATGTGACTAAAGAGAAAAATTCAGCTGCCAAGATATTCAACCTGGAACTCCTCATTAAAAAAAAAAAAGGAGCTATTAGACGTTATATCTTTAATAAATGGCCTATATATGATGACATAATTTAATTTAGTGCTCAGAATGTATTATGGCCACCATAACAGTTTTACATTTATAGATTTCATAGTTTTGCTTCTATAAAACAACTACAATCTGTACCCCTTCCAGCTAATTACAATAAAATGCTTCCATTCACATTTACAATGTAAACTAAGGGTAGAGGCGGGTGAATTCTGACTCAGGTTTATAGCTTCACAGGCTGCTGAGATTGCCTAGGTTTAGCATTCCCTGACTAAGGTGCCTCCTGGAGTCGGGTCCTGGGGGAGAGCTGCCAGGTGGGGACCATGCCCATTGCTA
The DNA here is from genome assembly GCA_035582835.1 of Phoebastria nigripes. Lineage (NCBI taxonomy): Eukaryota > Metazoa > Chordata > Aves > Procellariiformes > Diomedeidae > Phoebastria > Phoebastria nigripes. Next base: position 915,064 of record JAYKAV010000777.1, read on the forward strand.
GGAGATCCTAGGGCTTACTGCTGAGGGACTGTGTGGGGGTGGTTAAAGGGATATTGAGAAAATGAAAGAAGTTGAGAGTTGATACTCATTTAGGCTGACCTGGAAAAAAGAGAGTACCAGACCTGAGTATGATAGGACTCATTGGAAAGAGGAGAGGAGAGGAAATCAGCTGTAAGAGATGCAGATTGAGTGAGCAGGATGCAGGGGAATGAAGCTTTGGAACTCAAATGGCAGGTTCAAAAAGCATGTGTGTATCTGAGAAAATGCAAAACAAGGTGAGAGAACAACAGACATGTTATAATGGGATTCATTTTCCTATCGTGGTGTAATGTATTTATTCAAGAGCTGTTTGTGTACAGAAGTCCTGCTAAAAGCAATGCTTATTTTATTCTTTTAATTAAAACATAAAATCAAAGATCCCCAATGACTGTGGAAGAAGTTACCAAAATCCTTTCTTATTTCAAAATCCCCAAACTTAAAATAACTTTGTGTCAAGAAAAGCAATAATTTCCCAGTTAACAAAAATAGAACACAATACTTAATGGACTTTCTCTGTTTATTAATTAACAAATAGATTTCCCATATCTGCACAAATCAGTTAAAAATGAGCTACCATCTACCTTTGATACCCTATTTGTTTAAGCTTTCCCCAACTTGTTTATAAACTCAGCATGTAAGAGTCTCTAAGAAGGAGAGGCCAACAGCAAAGACTTTTGTTCCTGTGGAAATCTTTACTCTGGAACCCATGTTCTTAATGACTACGCTGGAGAGGAGTCATTCCTAATTTTCAGTCATGCCCAAGTGCAACAAATGGAAATGTTTTTTTAGCTTGTAGTCCTTCTTACACAGTAATCAAAAATGCTCTAAAGAGCTCACATTGTTTCTGGGATGCAGGATGGTCAAATATTTTTATGATCCCTTCCTAAATTTTCTGATTTTGTGAGGGTCTCTTTTTTGAGGAGAGAAAATGCTACATTTACATGGATCAGAGGTGACCAGTGTTTGTAGCACCAAACACCATTGCCACTACAATTTCAATGAGGCAAATGTACATGTGAGTTTCTATTTGCACATACAGTAAAAATACGTCTGATTCCACATCCACATGACAGCCCAAGTATATTTGACAACCCAATTTTTGACGCTTTACGATGTGGCCCCAGGTCTAATAACCTTCTTCTGCAGATGCTGGTTTTGTATGTTTTTAATCACAAATCATTCCTTATCTATTAACCAATCACATTTGATAACTGGATTGCTTGTGAAGACCTCTTATTGTAATTAGCATGCTTCAGTTGAAGAGTAAACAAATATTCTAACAAACTACTACGACATAAGTTGATTTTCTGTTACTCAGTCGCTACCATTGTGGATACAGCAAATTTTGAATTAAACATCTCTCCAAGATTTAATGATCTCAGTGAAGAACGTTTTAATTAAATTAAGGGATTGAAACTTTTATTTTTGACAGAGAATTAATAAATCAGCGAAAGGTGAATCTGGTTCAATGAAAAACTTGATCCAGAGAAATAGTCTGGGAAATAATTAAAATTACATTGACCAACTGTGCTTAAAAGGAAGAGTAAATATTTTGTCAAGAGATGCTAAAACATAATGTACCACACTGAATTCAAAGTATTGTTACAGGAAGATGGGCATTTGCCTACGTAGCAATAGCCCTCTGACAAGGAGGTCATGTCTTCCACCAGCACCAGACCTCTGTTCTGTCACCCTTGTGTTTGAGTTGACAGATGTGAACATTAGGGTATTTCATGAACTATATTAGCAACATTTTGGGAGGTCTAGATATACTGAGGGATCTGGCTGATATGACTGGTGCACTGAGTTTGTGGTCTGCAGTTTGCTGGCTCTCCTGGTGGTTACTCATCCATGGTTACTGAAGCTGCAATATACTATATTTACTATCACCTTTTGTTTTACTGGCAGAATAAATAGAACTGGACATCAATTCAGAGCAACAGATTTATGTGTATAAAACCTGTATGACTAACATACTCAGATCAACCAAATAGCATCTGTCTGGCTCCTTTATTTCAAGTTTATACCATGTTTTGAAACATGCACACACATGCGTGCACACACGTATGTCTGGATATTTAATCAGTCAAATTACCTGAGAAGTAAATTTTGTGTAGTGAATATATTATGAGCTACCAAGAAATATAAGTTTACCGAAAATATCTGACATCTGTAAAAAAAAAATGTCAAGGTTAAAGTGACTCAAGGATCCAATCTGCAGAAGCTCACTCATACACTAGACAATATCTCTTTTCATATTCTTTAAACCACTGCACGCAACTCTCCTAATCTTAATAGTACTCTGGAGAGCGTGGAATGGCCCAAACATGAAACAGAATAAACCAAATATACAGAAAACTGTTGCATTTGCATTGCAAAACATTGGCTTGGGTTTGAAAATAATGGAATGATAGTTTGTCCTCTAAACAGTGTCCAACCTCCTTAACCTTTTAAGTGTCATCTGCCTAGGCAGCCCTCAATGCTTGTTTTTACAGATGAAAATAGGGCCCATAGGACTTAGGATAGATCAGATAACTGGGCTCCATTAACAGCTGGGCTCGTTCCTAAAATAGTAGATCAAAAAAACCCAAACCAAAATAAAAGAGGTCTGATTTAGAAATGGATTTATTTGGCTACACTGAAACCTGGAGGATAGAGGAAGGGAGAGAAAAAAGAGCGTAACCTGGGGGAGGGAACAGAAGGCTAACAAAGATGGGCACTTCCCTGAAGCATGCTGTGGAAATCTTTCCTTGGTCGTGTCCTGGTGGCAGTAAAGAAAATGCAAAATGGGAGAATGTTCTTCCAAACTCCATTCATGTTCATCTTAGCTCTGTGTAGATCAGCGGTCAGATCTGCAGAGATCTGCAAGTGAGAACTTGCATATCTCCTTGTCTTTTCCTGGCCTGCCTCCTCTTCCTCCAGGAGAGCAGCCAGGTATGTGATGATTCCTTGTGGACATCCACCTTTCAGGTTGAATCCAGCATGAGAAGAGCAGAATTCTTAATTTTTCTTCATTTTAGTAAGAGTAAACTTTTTTTTCTGGCTCTCCTTACTACAACTCCACTTACAGGCCAGATCTAATTTCTGATGCTTACTGTCTCAACCTCTTTTAAGTCCAAGATTTTCTTTTTAGTCCTTGCAGCTAAATCTCTTTGCCAGGCCATCACAGTTTCATGTCACAAGTACTGCAAGCTCCTCTGTAGCATGTTTAACCCCCTTCACCCTCCAAGAAATCAAATGACACCAAAAGGAAGGTCTAAACAGGGGTTTCAAGATGTTGTGTCAGAAAAAGTGGCAATTTTAGTCTGTAAAATGACACTATAGAGAAAGGAGGGGTTGCTTGTAGGGTATTTGTCAATGTTTGTTGAAATGATCAGCATTGCCCAAGGAAATATTTTTGCATCTTCATGGTGGGAAGATGTCTTTGTTCTCTTGATAAGATTTGTGAACACTAATGAAAAATTTGGCTTTCTCTACCAGAACTGGTTTCACTGGCTTTGCCTTCCCTCCTCATAGGATGGAGGGCAAAATACAACAGGAAGCAGAGACAATAATATTAATTGTGCAAAGGAAAAAACGCTATAAATATTTTGGTTGAAACAGCAGAGGCATTAAAGATAAAAGTTAAATGGAAATAAAGGCAGTCAGATGGTTATTATATGTTGCTATAAAATTCAAGAGCTGTTAGAAAAGGTAGATCAGGATTTGCTTTTAAAAAAATGACAGGCCTGTAAGAAAGCAATATTTTTGATTGATGGAGATTTTAATTGCTCTGATATTTATTGGAATGACAGCTATTAGGAATTGAAGCAGTGATAAGGGATTCTCTGAAGCTTGAGGGTATTTGGATAAACACCTCAAATTTGAATGCCTATCAGAAGCTTATTAAAATTATTAAAACCTTGAATTTTTCATTTGGGCTAAAAGTCTTTGAAAAGAGGTTTGCTTGGAGAATTTCTTATGAAATAATACAGATTCTATTAGTGATGACTTTTTTCTTCTCTCCTCTTGAGAAGTATGTGCAAGCTAGAATAGGCAGGAACTGCTGACGTATATCTGCAGAGATTGTAGTGTTAAGGACAAAATTAATGTGGGTAAAACATGTTCCAGAAAAACGTGTAGCCTTAGAATTAACAAATGGTGTTACTTCCCCTAGCAATTCAGATTTTATTTTTAAGAGATCTAATCTGCACATGTGCTATTTTCCAACTATGGCAACTCTAGTTTTTAGAAAGTTAATTACTTGCTTTGGATATGTAATTGGAAAATTTAGTCCTGAATTATCAATAGTTCTGTTCTGGATTCCTGACTTTTCTGTGGTCCAAAATGATTTTCAGAACCGTTGAGCATCTGCAAGCTGAACCAAAGAAAGCAGGCGGCTATCATTGTTTCAGGGACTGGGGGATGTGAAAGCTCCAAGTGTGGTCATCACATCACAGCTTTGCTGATCTATGTGTCTTTTATTATCCTACCAAGATGAAACACCAATGGCAAAGTTAATAAAATGGCTATTCATTATCGTTCATGCGTATTTTCTCTTTTTTAATGTTTTATTTAGTCATTTCCACATTAAAAAGCAAGAGGGTAGAAATCTAGTACTATTTAACCTCGTGACACTGGTCATATGAAGGTAGGATTTTTCTTTCTTTCTTTCTTCCTGCAAATGCCATCCCAGTTACATGATAGTCATGACCATCCATTATCATTAGCCAAACCAGTTCCCTGGGAGATGTGCTAATAAAATGTCTAAATTATACATTGATTAAGTGCATATGTTATATACCAATGGTTGGATATAAAGTCTAAGTATAAGTACGTTTGGCAAGAAATGTTTATATGGGTACTTTGAATTAGTGGGATGGTGTATAATTGTAACAACTTGAATTGTTGTTTTCAAGAGTATTGGAAAAGGATGATGTGAGGAAGCTGTCACTATTTCTGGAATGATACGGTCTAGGATGATGGGATCAGATCACAAATGAAATATTGACTGTGCAACAGTAGCACCCTGCTCCTTTACAGAACAGAGTTTACATGGCTAAGGATTTTCAAGTAGATGTGGTGAAATGCTAGGGAGTGGATCCTTCCAATATATGTGTGTGTTGTGAATTAACAGTGCCATAAACTGTTATAGAAAAAAAAATGTGTAAGAATCAAGGAAGTAGTACAGGCAGCTGTTGCATGAGTTTTGGAAGGAAATGGAGAGCAAGGGGCGATTTTGGGAGAAAGTTAGTTATGCCCTATATTCTAGGGGTAGATAGAAATGTAATAGAATTAGCTGAGAGGTACTGAGAAGAGAAGAGAAGAGTTAGGCTGAAAAAGTAGGCATTGACAAAAAGGAAGACTCAGTCGAGAGAGTTTCAAATACACGTATCTACTTTGGAGACGTTATTTGCAACATGCTTCGATTCTTTCACATGTGGTTTTCTCTTTGTCAGTTTTTATCCAGTCAGCTCTCTTTGCTGTATCCCTGTGCTGGTTTTGGCTGGGGTAGAGTTAATTTTCTTCACAGCAGCTAGTATGGGGCTATGTTTTGGATTTGTGCTGAAACAGTGTTGATAACACAGGGATGTTTTCGTTACTGCTGAGCAGTGCTTACACAGAGTCAAGGCCTTTTCTGCTTCTCACCCCACCCCACCAGCGAGTGGGGTGGGGGTGCACAAGAAGCTGGGAGGGGACACAGCCGGGACAGCTGACCCCAACTGACCAAAGGGATATCCCACACCATATGACGTCATGCTCAGCATATAAAGCTGGGGGAAGGAGGAGGAAGGGGGGGCATTCGGAGTGATGGCGTTTGTCTTCCCAAGTCACCATTACGTGTGGTGGAGCCCTGCTTTCCTGGAGGTGGCTGAACACCTGCCTGCCGATGGGAAGGAGTGAATGAATGCCTTGTTTTGCTTTGCTTGCATGCACAGCTTTTGCTTTACCTATGAAACTGTCTCTATCTCAACCCATGAGTTTTCTCACTTTTACTCTTCTGATTCTCTCCCCCATCCCATTGTGGGGGGGGTGAGTGAGTAGCTGTGTGGTGCTTAGTTGCTGGCTGGGGTTAAACCAYGACAACCCCTTTATAATGTCTTTGTATCTTTTCCTCCTTCCCAATCTTTTCCTCTTCCTGTCCTCTTCCATTTAGTCCCTTACTGTGGGACTTAATTCATTAATGCTTGCAGTGAAATGCTTCTGAAATGCTGCACTAGAAGAAGGGCAGAGTGTGTCTACTAAATACATGCAACAGCTTTCCACTGTGGTACAGAGCAGATTTCTCTCAATGTATTGCATATATGTTATACTATTTCAGTCTCCTGGATTTTTGGAAAATTTTGCTATTTGAATTTTAATGCTAAACTCAGAACCGTAGCTTTGAGTTGATTTTATTCTTCCATGCACCACAAGTATATATCGGCCAATAATTAAGAATGTGAAAAACAAGCTGCAGTGGAGAGTCAATAAGCCAAATACTTCTGTATATCACACATCCTCCAGATTGTTAGCAAATTTCTCTTTGAAAACAACATGTTTTCTTTTGCACTGGCAAAATATGACATGACATAACCCTTGGCGTTTGAGAAGACAATGTATTTTTTTCAGATGGATTAGTTCAGGTAGGCAGATCTGATTCAAATATTTAACAGATTGTCCATAAATCTGACATTCATGGGAAGCTGTTAATTCTGAAGTGATCATAAACACTACGCAAATGCAGAGACTTCAGTTAGCACATAACTCACTGAAGTCTAGAAACTGAGATGGTTGCTTCTGACAAATCTTTCATTGATGTGTGTGTCAAACCATCAAAAGATGAACAAAGAATCAGCATGTTTCATAAAATACTCTCCTTATTTATTTTAATTCTTCTGTGAAAGTATTTGACATCTTTTTAGATTATTTCTTGGATTTACTTTTTGTTGCAATCAATCTTGATTCAACAAAATGTTCTTACCAAAACATTTTTAATAATGAAACAATTACAGCAGTAAATTTACATAACCAATGAGTTCTTTCATTGTTTCTTTTTACTACAGTATTCTTCTTCTTTTCTTTATTTCAGAGTAGTGTCTGCTAGTCAGTGTGGACCAAAGAAAATAGTTTAGTTGAAACTGATTGAATTTCTTCATTAAGGCTTAAAGTTAAAACGGTTTATTGGATAATTCTTCATAATTGCAGTGACTCTGTAGTTCTGGGTTAAAGCTAGGGGTAGCAGCACTGCAGTAGTTAGACTGTTACAGCAAAAATTCCACACCAGCTTTGGAGAAGTAAAAGCCAGTCTGTCTGCACAATAATCGTTATTCCTGCCACCCAAAAATGTGGTGTGACCCTTAATTTTTCCTGCCCATGTGACCGTCCTTGAAGGAACAGTGGGCACTTAGTGCCAAATATCTCTGTGAGGACCTCCATGGTAATTCTTGCTAGGTGCACCAGGATACACCTGTTCGCTAGTGGAGTAAATCAAGGACCAACCCAAAGATAAACTATATTTTGTTCTGAGATTTAACTGCAGAGAATAGGGCATGGGTGGCATCCCTGCTTGCCTGCCTGTGCATCAGGCTGAACCAGGAGCAGGCTGCCAGGCGCCGTGAGCTTCTGCAGGGCTGGAGGGGTGCTCTCACCAATGGCCATCTCTGGGGCTGTGGCACAGGCTGCCTACTGTACTGCGCTGGGACTTGTGCCTGAATCACTTCGCACCTCAGTCTGCGCCAAGTAGCCACCAGGGCTCATCTGGAGGTGTACAGAGCACTGTGTTGGGCCACATAAATGTGACCTCCAATGAAGGCTTAAATAAGGCTGCTGCGGTGGGTGGGTGGACCTTCAGCTGTAAGCTCCCTCCAGATGGGCGAATTCAATCATTTTGGTCTTGCTTTTCTGCACTGTTTGGGGACCTAACCTCTTCTAAACTCATTCTATCTCCTTCCAAAATGAGTGGCACTTGCTTATGATGCCAACTACATCTTACGATTAAACAAGTCTTGTAGCAAACTGTGCGCGCACAAGTGCTAGATTCAATGGTGTTCAGCAGCTTTCCCAAGTTCTATTTCAAACATACTGAATGGTCACAGTAAGTTTCCCCCAAATTTTTCCATCTTTATTCTAATCAAGGAACCTGAAAGAAGGCTGGTTGTGCACAGGGTATGGGCTGCCACACATATTTTGCAGCATGAATGAGGATAAATTCCTGCTCCTGTTCTTTTAAATAGTTTTAACTCTGATTCTTCTACTGAAGTGACTAGCAGCTTCCTTCATGTTGTCCGAAATAGTGGCATTTTGAAATAATCCAGGTATGTGGGTGCAACTAATGAGGAGAGTAAAACAGAAGAAGCAAACTTCTGAGCAAGGTTAAAAATATACCATGGAAATAACCTGTCTAGGTTTTGACAGATGAAATTTGAAGACAAATGATTTGTCTTTCAAGCAAAGACAATTTTAAAAGAAAATTTAAATGTAATGCATGAGGAAGAGTTGTGCTGATCTGAAAAGGAGGATTAACTGACATGATCTTGATTGTAGGGTCATTATACTGCTACCTTGGAAAAAATAAAACAAACAAAAAAAGTTAACAGGAGGTCAGGGCAGTGGCTTTTAGCAGCTTAGCCCATGGGGGAAAAATGTAACATACAGAACTGCAGAATGTAGGAATCGCCTGATTGTGGGAGATTTATGGGCTTTGTGGGGAACAGAGGACCATGTTGCATTTCTACCACAGTCCTGCCGTCCACAGACGTGGGGGAGGGAGAGCAGCCAGAAACAGCCTTCCCCAGAAATGTTTCCTGAAATGAGGGCTGCAGTGAAAACTATCTGGGTCTCTGGTTTGACTTAGCAATCAGGTCGTGCTGGAGCTGTGACATTCCAGTCACTTCTGCAGCAAAAATCTTTGTATGGAGGAAAAAAAAAAGAAGTGTTGCTAGATTGATAAAATGTGCTCATCACATAATCTTGTAGCGCTGCTCCGACAGAAAAATGTATAACAATATGTGCAATTTATTGATAAATGTCAGCCTAAATAGTCTGCGAGAGAAGGGGGGGAGAAGAAAGCTATACATTTCCCACAAGCACCCCCTCAGGCAACAGCTTGAGCAAATACAATACATGCGATGCAATAAACTAAGATTATGGGACTTCACCGCAGACAAGTGTGGCCTTCACCGTAGGCTAAGTAGGCAGTCACCTCAGCACTATATTTAAAGGGGCACTGGAATAACAGAGATAACATGGTCATTCTCCAGTACTCCTGTTCAGACCAACTCTTCTATGACTGTTTCAGTAACACTTGTCTTTCTGTCTGATAGGATCTTTCTGTCATTTTTATGTAGAACCTCAGGACTTGGACATCTTCAGCGTTGCTCACATGCATGATTTTCGTCAATGCAGGGGTGAGCACTAGTGTGAGCTTGATTTACAGCAGAGCTGCTTACTCCAGTTTCAAGCCCCTTCAGGCTGTGGTTGCCTGCTCTGGACTCTCCACATGGGACTTGACCCCGTGCAGGTGCAGAGCTGGCTGCAATCCTGTGTACCTAAAACCAAGATGTGTACATGGGCTCACGGAGAGCCCCACTGCAGTCAGCATGGACCATTTTGGCACAAGGCTGCAGACCAAAGAGATTCACTGCAGGGAATGGAGCATTAAGAAATGTTTCAGTCTTTCAGCAATGCATGACAGAAGATGGGTTGAGGGAGTTTTCAGACAAAGAAAACAGCTGCAGTCTGAGGGTACAAATACCATTTTCATGGTGGGGATGATGAGGTTTATGCTATTATCTTGGTCCAGTTCAATTCCTTCTTGTTGCAAGCTGCATTTCAGTAAGTAACACAAAGTGACTGCAATCAGACTACCTTCCTGCAGGAAAATGAAATTTTAAGGTGACAAAATGACAACATCTGGCCTAAATAACAATTTGAAGAGGGTATTCTAAGCTTACGTTGTCAGATCTCTGCTGAAACACCGACTTTTTCACTGGTGGCACATGTAAGCAGCAAAATACTAAACAAATAATTTTTTCTGTGTACATGAGAACTCTTGTCTTGTAAGTTAAAGACCCTTCTAAAAACTGCATGAAACTGAGGCACATCAAAGAGTTAAAAACCCATGCAGTTATTGGTATTTATAAGGCAGCTCAGATTTGGAAAGGATCTTAATGAGAACATTTAGTCTTCATTACTCTTAACATTTTGTTTTCAAATAAATACTCATACCTGTGCATGTGAGATTTGGGGTGCTTTATAATGAGACATGCAATAAATCCCTAAAATAAAAAATTAAAATATAAATAGGTTGTTCTCCTGTACTACCAGAACCTAAGGAGACTTTGTCCATGTAGGCCTGCTAAAATACATATAAGCTGAGGTACTTGTTTTTGATACTAAGCTGAGTACACAGAGAAGCATAAATCACTTTTTTCCTCTTTACTGCTGTTTTCCTCAGTCAGTTTTCCCATAATGCCTCCGCAGAAGCTGACAGTTGGATGCGGCACAAGACCCTGCTGGACAACTGTCAGGTTTGTTGAAGGATATTAAAGAGAACTTGATCATGTGTCAGCTCTCTTCAAAATACACTCACATTGGAAAAGTGATATATCTGTCAAAGCAAGGACTTCAGCATTTGGCAGAACAGGCCATTTTCACAAACAAAACTGTCCAATTACATTAGAGGGCATGAACTTCAGGTGTGTATGCCAGGGACAGAAAGATCTGCAGCCACACATCACAGAGACTGTCTCCTTAAGCCATATGGTTGGATGTGGGCTGCATCTCAAGCATAGTTTCTTTATGCTTCATAGATTAGGAATTAATTTAAAATTATCAGAAACATAAATTGCTGCTTTGAACTTCTACATGAACTTTTTTTTTTATTTCACTGAAGGCTGCCAAGAATTCATTTTAGGAGAGAGAGAGAGAGAGAGTGGAAAATTTATCAAGTTTGATTAGATGATTAAGAACTAAGCTATGGAACAGAAATGCTTCTTTCTTGTTTTGTTTTTTAAATGCTTTTAGGAAGACTAGTGTGAGTTTTGATTAAATAGCATCATTGGTTAGGAAACAAATTGTGCCTGAGAGAATAACAGCAAAGACTTTTTCTTGGAAATATGTTATAGTTGAGTTTAGGTCTTTCTTGGCTCACACAAAAATGCAGACATTTGGTGGGAGTGAGCTTTCAACTTAAGACTTGCTTGTATCACACACAATATCCTGTGTGTGGGGAACTGTTATATCCAAGTTCAAGAAAACCATCAAGATTCAGTGATGAGGATGGAAACTGTCTTGATCACATTGTTTATGCCAAAATGCTCATTTTTGTGTAGAAGAAATTTCAGGCTTCATCTGTGTGTGGAGGTAAAACACTGCAGTGTAGTGTCTTGGACAGGCACAATTTACAAAGGATGAGCTCAGTTTTGGGAGTAGCATTAGGAGATCGTAAGGTGAATTTAGCTTTTTTAGGTTGCTTACAATTCTATTAAAGAACTGTAAACATTTATACAACCTTTTTATATAAATTCTGTTAAGATTTCAGAATGGAAATATGAAAAACATGACATTAAGATGAAGCTTCTTATTCCAGCAAAACATCTGGGCTAAATTTTATGCTGAGTTTTACCTTGTGCAATCCCACCAAAGGCTGTTCATTAAAATGACAGCTCTCAATATTATTTTTTTCCTTTTCTTTCCCAATTCACAGAAGCAAAATCCCACTTTGATTACCAAACTGATTTATTTTGAATGAAAATAGCAATTCTTCTTTCTCCTCCTCTGAGACAGAGAATTCCACATGAGTGTTCTCAGTTCCAGGAGAACAAGGTACCTCTTATTTGCCTCCTGGTTACTCTCTGCTTCCTCAGCCAAGTCCCCACTCAGGAGCAGGAAAACTAACAGATAATTATAGTTCTTTATGTTGTCAAATAAGGAAATCTATGCATACATATACAGGCACACACACATATATGCACTTATGCATATACATACACATGTATTGTATACACATGGCTCTGGACATGAGCCGGCCATGTGTGCTCGCAGCCCAGGCAGCCAACCGTATCCTGGGATGCATCAAAAGCAGCGTGGCCAGCAGGTCGAGGGAGGTGATTCTGCCCCTCTACTCTGCTCTGGTGAGACCCCACCTGCAGTACTGCATCCAGCTCTGGAGCCCTCAGCATAAGAAAGACACGGACCTGTTGGAGTGGGTCCAGAGGAGGGCCACAAAAATGATCAGGGGGATGGAACGCTTCTCCTATGAAGAAAGGCTGAGAGAGTTGGGGTTGTTCAGCCTGGAGAAGAGAAGGCTTTGGGGAGACCTTATTGCAGCCTATCAGTACTTAAAGGGGGCTTATAAGAAAGAGGGTAGCAAACTTTTTAGCAGGGCCTGTTGCAACAGGACAAGGGGGAATGGCTTTAAACTAAAAGAGGGTAGATTGAGACTAGATACAAGGAAGAAATTTTTTACGCTGAGGGTGGTGAAACACTGGCACAGGTTGCCCAGAGAGGTAGTAGATGCCCCATCCCTGGAAACATTCAAGGTCAGGTTGGACGGGGCTCTGAGCCACCTGATCTAGTTGAAGATGTCCCTGTCCACAGCAGGGGGGTTGGACTAGATGACCTTTAAAGGTCTCTTCCAACCCAAACTATTCTATGATTCTGTTCTCCCACCTTGCTTCAATTTCCTCACAGGTAGGTCTTCACGCTTTCTCCATTAGGAAAAATATCCTCTTCCTTTGCTTTGTCTTCACTTGCAAAATGATGTATTTTTACAGCAAGATAATACACAGCTACAAAGCTATCTGGCTTTAAATCTTTGTGGAGACAAATCTCAGACACGTTTTCCATTAAGCATTTGGGCAAGATTGACAGTGTGCCTGTAACAGCTGAGGGTTTGAGCTTACCAGCTACCTTGTGGTAACTACTAGAGGTTGTGAATGAGCCATATTGTGTGCTTACACGGTATTAGCCATAAAAGCTTTTGGTATCTTGGTCCATGCATGCTGAAGTAGATGAATGGCTCTATACCTTCTTTTTGAGGCTCTCTGCAAACTCGGAAAGACATTTCTGCAGTTGCAGTACTAATTTTATGTTTTCAAGGTTGTTTCTATTCACAGCTAGATTTGTCTTTTTTCTTGTGAGATCCGGAAAACAATAGAAGGAACCCTCCCTTGTCTCCACCTAGTCTTTTGTGTCATTGCCCTGATGGATGTAACCCACTTTTTGAGAAATAGGCACTATTCTGTGTTATTACATTTGTTTCAAAATCCTCATCTAAAAGTAGCTTAATTTCTGTAGAGCTGACATTATGATTGATAGGAATTTCTACATCAGAGTCAGTAATCCTTAAGAAACTAAATACCTAAGTGGAAACAGTTGTAGTGAGGGCTTTTAACTGTATGTCCATGATAGCTGCACAGTAATGTGGTAACATGTCACCATGACAATGATGTGACATGTCACCTCACACAATGACGTGACAGCCACAGAGTAACTCTGGCAGTACGGGATAAATCACAGTTTGTGCATAAATGTGATCAGCTCTCTGGCTACTGATCCTATTCTGGTACAGATACACTTCAGACTTCTAATTAGCTCCAAACCTCACTGTTTCAAATCAACTGGCCAACTCATAGTTGGGCGGATGATGATGTTAAGAGAAGATTTGAGGGAGGTGAAGTTATTTGTACAGAAATCTTCAGTATGGGCTTGGTAATGCGCTTTTCTGCTTGCCTGCAACAGGGCATAGGGGAACTCACGGTGCACTGCAGGTAACAGATGACTGGTGGGGACCTATGTCTGTTAACTCCTGCCCCTGTGCAGGCAGGCTAGAGGGGCCATGAGTGGACCAATCCCCTCTGCCTTCCCAGTTCTCCAGCAAGACATAAGCTAGTGTGGATGCGATGATGAAGGGCCACCGGCAGCTCTGTTGCTGGCTGAGGAGCAGGCATAGGAGGCATGGTTTAGTTCTTGCCCTGCAAGAAGCACAGGTATGCTGAGCTTTGGTGGGACTGCAAAGCTGGGCTGCTTCCTAGTCTCACCTCTCTGCATCTCAGAAGTCAGTCTGGTCCGCTGGTACTATCTAAATGAAGCAGCCTTTCCTGCTTGTTTGAAAATACCCTGTTTCTCATCCAAACATGTCATCATTATGAGGGCTGTGTGACAGTCAGACCTGAAGCAGCAGGTCTGAGCTTTCACAAACTACCACATGTTTTAACTCTTCCTTAAAAAAAAAAAATCCCCTCCCATCTCTCCTGACTCTCGGTGTGTCCTTCCCATCCTTGTGGTGTCTGTAGTCCTGGAAGATAATCTTTGTGCGAGACCTTCAAAATTTTTAGTTTTATGAATGTGATGACGGATTTAAGATTTTTTTTTTTTTTTTTTTTTTTTTTTTTTTTTTTTTTTTTTTTTTTTTTATAATCATCTGGTCCCATTCAAGGACTATGTAGCTGGAGTCATATTTGAAGATCAATGTTTATATAAAAAGCGAGCTCTATTACGGTTGCTAAGAGCTAGATCTGGAAGAGATGTAGATGCTGTAAAAACCACTGCAAAGCTGACGCATAAGGGGTCTCTCACTATAGACCCAGCACCTCATGCACACAGCCTTCCAGCTCAGAGCTGCAAGGAGTTAGGAATAATCTCCATGGACAGACACAAACAGTTGTGTTCAACTGTAAGCCAGAATTACAGCAGGATTTATTACAGTGCATTCAGTGTCCAAGCTAACACGCTGTGAGTCTCAGCTGCAAGTGTGGGCATAGCAATGGGCTAGTTCAGGTTTATAAATTTTAGAGAGGCACTGGCTTTTGCCTGTCTGGCTTGTAGGGTGGGTGCAACCATTGTATGAATATTAGCACCCATCTCTGCAGTAACCTTGGGTTTCAGAAAAATGGGTTTAAAGGCTGCTGTCAGCCTGTTGAAGCTAGTCCACTATAGAAAAGTGATTTCACTCAACAAGAGATGGAAAGCCAGCCTGAATATGGCACTGTAGCCCACATCTGAGATTAAAAAAGAGGAGCAGCTCTTCATTCTTATGTAAAAAACCCCACTTGTATACTTTTCTGTGTAGTGAAACATCTTCAGTGTACTTCTGCCGTGAAACCTCTACAATGTTGGATATGGTTGTCTACAGGGAAAAATATGGATTGGGCTTAGTTCCCATGAGTGTGGCTGTGTTTTAAAACTCACCTCAGGCCCAGTGTTTTGGTAATGTGCAGGGTGTGCTCTGAGAGAAGCTTTGCAGAAGCAGGGGAACGCTGTCTCCAACCTGACCAGGTTTGTATGTGGGATAGATGCTGAGCTCTGCATTGCTGCCAAGGCACATACAGTTCTGCCTGTACACACACACACACACACACGTACACACACGGAGTTTTTTGGCATCCAAAGGACTTGAAAGTTCAGAAGTAAAGCCCAGCTGAAACAGTGAATTCAGCAGTGTGCTTAAATTCTATCTGAATCATTTTTTCTCTAAATTTTCCACTATAACATTTTAAAATCCTTTCTTTAAGATAATTGTCAATATAAAACATACTGCATCTACGAATAGCCCCATGAAGTTCTGGTATGTATATTTAATTGGCATTTATGATATGTACATTATGCTATTTGCTATTCACAAGTAACAGAACATACCTAAACTTGTGCTGGTAAACTTTTATACCTCTTTTTCCCTCCTCATCTTTCTATCTGTATAGGAATCATGACAATAGAGAACTCCACTACCAGAACAATTTCAACTTCACAGTAACCTCAGTTGACATAACRATTTGAGATATTCACGGTTATGGCTATGTCAGGCTCTTCACAAGCTTCAGTTAGTGGAATAGCTCCTCCAGTTGACAGATGACTTGCCGGAAAATACAAGGGGATCTTAAATTTTAGTTCTCCCTCTGCTTTGTTCCATAATTTAATCTCTTAATTGGCATGCAGAGTATGTCCCTTTATTTAATGAGCTGTGTGGTGACCTACACTGGGTTTTAGTAAAGATCTTGATGCATGTGATGCTCAGCTTCCAGCCAGCACTAAAGGCTCACCATGTGAGAGCTCAACAAGTGCTGAGAGAAGGTGAGAGAAGAACGAAAAAAATGAAGGTTAAAAGCAGTAAGACTCTTTACCAAACTTGAGGTATAAGACTTGCTCTGTGAGTAAGTGAATGTGAAATGTGAAAAGCCTTAAAGGCCTTTAGATTTACCTGGGTATACCCTAGCCGGGATGGTGTGAGGGGACAAGCTGGTCCATCATCTGCGAAAGCTGAAAGTTCAAATCTTTTAGCTCTACTTCCACCACATTCTGGGATTGCTTCCCAATATAGCTGGTACCTGATGAGTCTTTGCTTCAGACCAGTATCTCCACCAGAAGTGGACTTTTATTTTTAATGCAATATGTAGGAATGTCATAACATGGGGGTCATTTTGGTCTCCTGGTTGGAAATTGGCCAGTCGGTTCAAAGCTGGAGGGAGGGGAAGTTTGCAGACAGACAGGCTGTGATGGCCCCACGCTGAGGGGAAAAGGGCTTTCATACCTTGTGCTGCGAGGCTGCTGGGCAAGCAGGAAAGTCCTGATGGGCTCAGAGCAGCCCCTGCGGAGCACCCAGCTCGTCACTGAGCTGCCACAGGGCACAGGGACAGGGCACTGGGTACCATGTCCTGGCCCAGGCAGCACTGGCACCCTGGCAGCTGTAGGGCCTCGGGGGTGGTTCTCCCTGTTTGGGCACAAATCCTAGCAGGGGAGCCTGGCAGGGATTTTAACAGCTTTTTTGCATTGCTCTGGCTCTCTCCAAGAGAGACCAAGGGGACCCAACAAGGGTGTGAAGACGGTTGAACTCCATGTTATATGTGCAAACTCTGTGCTTGAAAGCAAGGGGATAACCCAAAGTTTTAGGTGTGAGCCTATAAAGCTGGGAAATAGTTACCTCCTAAAAGGTAGGTAATGGTCATTGCTGTGAAAGCAGAGAAAAATCTGCTTGGTAAGCAAGCACTCTAAAAAAAGTCAAAGCATTAAGATGGTTTAATTGGCTTAATTTACTTCCTGTTACTTTAAAATATGCCTGTTTGAGCCTTGACATTACAGCACTTCAAGATGCTCCCTCTCTGATGCTGCATCAAAGCACTGTTGAAGCAAGAGGGGCTGTAGTTTAAAGTGGCAGCTCTAAAAATTACAGTTCTCCTCTTGCCCTCCTTAACTCCCAGCAGCAAAATCCCAGCCTGATTAGCAGACTGATTTATTTTACATAAAAATAGTAATCTCCCTTTTTGCTCGTCTCCTCCCAGTTGGTGAATTCCATTCCTGACATCTGCAATTTCATCTGGATACTGTTCTATTTTTTCTCCACACCCCACCTTCAATGTGTATCGAATTGCCGGGTGCTGTTAAGTATCTGCTATATTTCACTGCAGAAGTGGGTGCATTTGGATGATGAATTGAATATTTCCTATATATGAATAATCTTCAATATCCTGCTTATATCCTTTGGGGTGAAACACATTATGGGTCACATTTTAAAACAGTTTAGGCACTTTGCTCAAATCGGGCATTTAAATAACTTTAAAAATCTTTCCTTCTGATATTGACTTATTTATTATTACCTTGTCACAGTTTCTAATTAAATTAATTTATTTTATACAGCAGTAAAGGAGAAAGATTAAGGCATAGTTAGTATGAAGCCTTCTACCCCTCAGTATATCCAAGGTGAAGGCCATCTTAGGTGTCTGTGGGCATAACTGTGGAAGTGTAGAGCCCGGCCTGATGGCAGCAGCCAGAAGAATAGCATACTGTGGGATATCAGTGAAATGGTAGGAGGGCAATATTTTCCTCTTTGCATTCCTATGGTTTTAGTGAGTGAAGGAAATTGCTTTGCCATGCTTCCCATCTTCCAAAGCTTGCTCACTCAGATTTCAAAGCTTGTGAAAAATCTTAGAAGTTTCAAAATGATTTTGCAAAACCTCCAATTTTTGGCTTTTTGAGGAAGTGAGGGAAKTTGCTTGCTCCTGTCTTCACGAGCTCTGGATTGTCAGTGCATCCTGGTGTCTGTAACTAGGCCCTATGTGTCTCCAGTCTCTGATGCCAGAGGTGGCTCTGCAAGGGCAGAGGTCTGCCACCCCACAGGGGTCGGCAGGGAGAGGGCAGGGACAAGACCAGCCCTGCCTGTGGGCTAGGTGTTGCCGGAGGCAGGGGCCTGAGAGTGCCCTATGAGGAGACCATACTTTGCCAGGACGATGTTTTCTTGCTCTCTTCCCATAAAGTCCAAGTAATTTCCCAACTTTGTTTATATTAAAGTGTAGTTGGACCTTAGACTAAAGCAGGGGTGAAACCATTTTTCTTGTCCTGGTTTCTAATAAGCTCAGGTGAACTTGCAAAAAACTCCCTTGAAGACCCTATTGACTGGAAGAGCATCACATTTCATGTTTGCTGAAAAACTCTCATTATAGAGGCATTATGTCAAAACCAGGTGATCTTTGTCCAGTATTGAGCTGAAAGTTTTGCTCAGCATTAATCATACTAGAAACCAATTTTCATCCTCCTGTATTACTGATTTCAGGAAAAAGGGCATTTGGAAAGAAGAAAAATGCGAAGAAACTTGACTGAGGTATTTAATGCTGTGAGTATGTAGTGAAAACCAATCAGTTCTTCCTTTTCATTTTAAGTCCTAATATAGCAACAACCTGTTGTTCACGACAATTAATGGCAGGTACATTTAGAACAAATGAGAGGATATCTTTCTTCACCCAGCATGTCCCCAGCCTCTGAAATTCACTACCACAGCAGATCATAAGGACCACTAGTGTAGCTGGAAAAGCTACAGAAGTTTATGTCCGAATACCATCACTTATAGTTATACTTGCTAAAATAAGAGTGATCTAACCACAGCTTACGTTCAGTGTCTACAGTGATCTCTGAACTAACTGGGAAAAAATTTGGTTCTGTGGGTGCTCCAAGATGGCAGACAGTTTTACTGTTCTCAGATGTTCCCATAGTTTTGTTATTTTTGTGGCTTGTTGAGTTTAATTTTTTTATACAGCTTTTCCTTTTATAAACCATTGTTTTCTTAAAAAGATGCCTGAGATTTGCTGTTAAACATCTATTTGCCAGAAAGTTTTTCGTGCCATGCTGTGAACAGCTGCACAAAAATTGAATATAAGATGCTAAAGATCGATGGGCACAACTGATTGCTGTTCCAAATGAGAATACCAAGCACTAAGACACTGAGAAATCAAATTGATGACCTGTAAAAAATAAGTTCCGATTAAGAAATATCAGGTTGAGAGAAATTCCTGAAAGCAAGGAGACAAGGGAAGATGAAATACTTTTGAGAGTGAATGATGAAGTTGTTGGTTATGGGTAATTTTGAATTCCCTTTACAGTCTGTTACAGCACATCAGATCTATGGCTGATCAGAAAAAAACCTGTATGGTGGCCAGGGATATGTCAGCGCTCGGGTGGTTAGTAAAAATTTGTGTTTGTACTATGGCTCTTCTGCATAGGCAGGTACTGGACATTTATGCATTCTCCTTCCCCAACTGCAGCCTCAGTAAAGGAGTATCTTTGAGCATGCACAGAAATCATTCTGCATGCTCTTATAGAAAATATTACATTATTATCTTCTTCAATAGTAGTTTAGTTTATCTAGGACATCTGATTGGGATACTGTACAATTAGGAGTATTGTTTTATACAGACTCTCTGAGGGGATCTTATGGACATGTTTTGGTGCCTGGTTTCAAGAACCTAACCCTGCAGACACTTATTGGCATGAATCTTAAGTATATGAGTAGAGCCATTAAGGTCAATAGGACTTTTGCATGACTAAGGCTCAAGTAAGAAATTATTTGCAGGGCTGAGCCCTCAGCTTGTTAACTCTTTGGTAGACAACACTCATATCTCCTCTTTATCCTAGGTATGCTGTGGGCCCTCTAAAAGCCAGACCATGGTCCACATTTTCAGAAACAGGGGCTGTGTTGGTGCACACTCAAGACTTTGTCTCTTCATGTGTTTATAATAATTGCAGGAGCAAAACCACCAAGGGCTGTAGAGGTAAGTGAGCAAACCTGGCTTTCCTTTGATGCCTTTTTGTAATTTTGTTGCCTTTGCTTCTGGTGTACTGCTTGTCCCTCCAGCTGTATCGCTACAGCAGAAAGACAGTGGTAAATCAGGCCTTGATGACTTCTGGAGAAGGCGTCTGCATCTGAATTTTGGTCTCAAAAATGGCTTAAGAGGAATACAAATTGAAGATAAGTTCCTTTACTCTGATATGGATTTTCATTTGATTTTTACTGTATGTTTTCAAAAAGAACTGTCAGTGTGTTTGTTCAACTGAGTATATATGATGTTATAATTGTTTTGTTTAGTACTGTAAATATTATGTGTGATTAATCTTGTTCATGCTGGAAAGGTATTTGAGTTTCTTACCAGACAGTATATATTTAAGGTTTGCTTTATTTATGTGGAGAAAATGACAAATACTGTAGCTGAGGGAACAGAAAAAATGAGAGCAGTGCACTAAAAAACATCTAGGTTGGAAACTGGGGAACAGTGCTGCTCTGCTGTGCTCTGGCTTGGGGTGACACTGCATCGTGGAGGGTCAGAGCTAAAGATTGTTGGCAACTGTCACATCCAACCTGAGATAACAGAGAAACTAGAAGGAGCCAGATGAGCAGGATGTGACCCTAAAGGCTAAGGAGAATAAGCCAGAGAGCCTGGAGGAGGCGTCTTCCCCAGAGTTTAAATCTTTTGTAAATAGCTTGTTCCATCACAAGTACTGATATCATGACCCTGAGCTATTGAAGTTGCTGCTTTCAATAGATCCTGGAGGCTCCATTAATACTGCTAGATCATTCACACAGGATGACATGATATGCCTTTCCTTTCCTTTTTTTTTTTGTACTTCCTGAGCAGTGTGCACTTAGAAAAAAAGGAAGAAAAAAAACCCCAGCCACCCTTCTCCAAGAGTGCATCTACTTAAAATGTAATAATAAATTGCACCCCATTAGGGTTAAAATAAACACAGCTACAGCCCTGCCATACTTTTGGGAAACACCGCTGTTCTATTTTATTTTAATACTGCAGGACTGTTTTGCTCTCACTCCACACCAGCCTCACAAATCACTAGTGCAGTGCTCTCACTAACTTGTCTGTATTATGTTCATTTTCTGGGTGGCAATAAATATTAGAATAAAATAAACTAAAGACTGCTGGCTGGGGCTCTGTTAGCTATCTTTATGGTTTCCACGGCAGCTGAATGACAGCTCAGGCTGGAAGCAAGCGGCCCCTTTTCACCAAGTAAATTTAGCCTTGGGAAGGATGAACATCTTCTAACTCTTGAGCTGTGATGGTTGATGCCAGTCAGTAAATCAGTCAGATTTTAATTATCGGACACATGACAGGGAGCAGTGACAGGCGGCAGTCCACTGGAGAGCATTCCTTCAAAGCAGCTTTAAAAACAGAACAGCACTTGAAGAGGAAAACCAAGTGAACAGAACACAGTCACAGCTGAATTGCAGGACATTAATAGCATGATGGAATTCCCTTCCTAATAATTTTAACTGCTTCTTGGCCACAGCCTGCCAGACCAAGTAGATCTAATGCAGCTTTATTGGGAATTTATTTTTTCTAAACCCCCTTTATACAGACCTGTGGTTTTTAATAGTTTCACACAGTTACTTGCATAAGCAGCTGTTGGTGCAAAGAAAGCAGTGACAGATTTATAATGCAGCAAAACCTGCTAATTGGATAGATGAAATTGCATTTCTGACAGTGGCCCCTCTATGAAAATTGGTAGCATACCTCACAATGATTTGCGTATGTAAGAACTTGATTATTTATTATATTTTGCCTTTTATGTTAATCCTATGATTAATTCTTGGGTAATTACCTACAAACACCTCCCTGGAAGCCTCTTTAGATAATAAGGGCTTGGTGGTTAGTGAAAGGTTACGGGAATTTTACAAAATCTATTTAAAGAATTCTCAGGATATTTAGAAACACTTTATAGTTTCAATGTGTGTTTGGGGGAAACTGGGGAATTACTAAATATTAGCTAGATTTTTTTTTTGAAAGAGCTATTAAAGGAATCAAAGTCATCTTTGGAAATTATCACTGAGTTAATAAAAAGCTTAAGAGAAAATGTAATAATAATAATAACAATATCAACAACAACAAACCTTTTAGCTATTCAAAATATATTAATGTGTTACCTTTCCAAGTGGGCAGCTTGCCATTATTTGTTAATTGCAATACATGAAAAAGAAACTGAAGTGTAGCCTTAAACTGTTCTGCTGTTTGTCTTGCACTGGTTTGTGTTCATTGTTTAGGCTCCCATGGTGAAATCCAGAAGAAGCCTTTGATCATGCTGGGTCGCATGGGATGCTGTACAACCTTTCACACTACAGCCACGCTGCCATAGTGCACATGGCACCGCACACGCGGGATAACCTGCCCCCACACAGACAAACCCATTCGGTGTACCAACAGGACACAATGCAGCACAATTCAGAGCAGAGCTTAGACTATGCTGAGAATACATGAAGTTCTGAAAAAAAAAATAATGTTTGACTTAATCTCAGTGAAAATCAGTAATTTTTCAATGAGTAACCCACAGCCAGATACAAATAGGCCATGCTTTAGAATTGGACCTCTCTTCTTCTGTGAAAATAAATGTCTTTCCTACTGTCACAAAAATCACCCAGCATCTGTAAATGAATCCCTTTTCCCAATGGGAATCATACTGTGCACTTGAACTCTGATTTGTTTTTGATGTTCTAGGCTAGGCTTCAAAAATAATTTTAATTTAAAGGCTTCTGGGGGAAGAGCTTTGTAATAGGAATGCAGGTTTCCAACAAATACATAACTGCTCAGCATTGTTGGAGTTTCTTGGTAATCATCTTCACAAAGCTAAAAAGCTTCATTTTTATTATTTGTTTTATAAAAAGAAATCTGTAGATTGTCAAATGTTCAGGTTTCCTTGTTTTGTTTTGTTTCTAAAAGAAACAGAGGAAAGGAAAAGTACCATTTTTTTTAATGCCTTTATTTTCCAATCAGGTAATTCAAACATCCTCCCCAGCTGACAGGAACAGAGACTTAACCAGTACCTATCCAAAACAGGCTTGTCAAGTACTTGTCCGCTTCCAGTTGTCCGTGGTTCTTAAAGCATGGAACATGCAATTAGTCCTGTTTAAATAAATAACGGGCCAAGACAAAGGACAAGGTTCGGAGCCTGCTGTGCAGGACACTGTCCTGTGCGTTCTGGTTATAAGAGGATAACTTGGCATTCATGGGAGTGCCGTTTTCCCACTCAAAGTCAGTGGAAAAAGACATGAAGTGCAGTAACACAGGATAAACCCTTTGCTCTGGCTCTGTACCTGACTTCCAGCTGCTAAACTGCACTGGAAGACAGTTAGAAATACATTAAATACTTCCCAAATGCTCCTTTCCCAGGAAAACAATTGCTGCAATTGCTGCAGTGATGTTTTCTGGCTGTAGATGGGAGGGGATGCAGGTGTGCATGCTTGGGAAAGGCGAGTCATCCTGCTGATGGTGAATGGGGAGAGTGTCCCTGAGACAAAACCTGGGAAGTATGGCTCACTGTGAGGGCATTTGTGAACATCTAGGTTTAGTCAGTTTAGGAGAATGATTCATGCCTCATTTGTAAATAAGGATGTATTATTTGAGACTGACATTAGTGAAATGTAGAGCAGAATCTGGACGTCGTGTGTTAAGTTCACTAGAGGATATTCATCTAGTCAGGATGAGTTGTTTTATTATGTTGTTCAGATGTATAAAGCAGGTTATTCAGGTGACTTAAATGGTAAGCTGTAATTTCTACAGAAAACAGAGATTTGTAAGTAGACAGCAATATATGTCAGTGTTTTACTGTGATTATTAAATGTTACAGGAAATGCATCGCATAATCCATACCCTTTGTGGTTTTTTATTTCTGTGTGAACAAAAGGATGTTATGGCTGCAGACRAAGGAAGAAATCATCCAGCACTGAGTTTGATGTAAAAACACCACCCTCTTTATAAGGCAGCACCTTCTGGCTAGGGGACAAATAACGCAGACAAAGAAATAGCCCTTTCAGAAAAGTGGGAAGGTAATGAAACAACAGAAAACAGATGAACTAGGTCTTTTGCTAGCATAAGTCAACATAGCTTCATTGGGATGTAATCAAGTAGAGATATTTTTCCGAGAATTTTGAAGATTTGGGGAAAGAAAAACCAGTGGAACTCAGAGGAGATTCCATATATTATTGGAAGCTTATGACATCCAGAAAAGATAGCTTTCTTTACCTAGAATTTAATATTAAGGAAAGTTTGTGTGGATTTCTAAGGGAAACACACTACAGTGAATGGCAAAGCGATATTATTCACTAATACCAGATAAAAGATAAATTATGCCTTACCGAATGTGACAACCAAGTCCTCTCATTACAGGCAGTATTTTCACAGTAATATTTTCCTATTCCTGTGGTTTTAGTTGACAGTGAAATATATAATCATATACTTGAGCATTCAAAGAACCTGCTTATGATTTGCTGTTCCTCATCTGTGCAAAGAGAAGGGTTTCTGGGAGTTTTTCTTCTCTTCTTGCAGTATTTTGCACTAGATAAGGCGAGAGAAACATGGGAAATCTAAGATTTAGCCTCTAATTTAAACTAGAGTGGGCCTAACTGCCAAATTTGAAATAGAGGCTGAGACTTCCAGGCAAGGTTTGGTTTAGAAATAGGGTCCAGGAACAATATCTGCATACAGATTTAGACCTGAGCCTCTTTCAGATATCACTCTGCTTATCAGTCTGCTTGAATGTGTGCTGGAGAGGGAAGAGGAGATGGTCGCAGTTGCGTGGGACTGGACTATTGCCTGTTGGAAAGGGCAGGGTGACAGCCACTGCCCGTGACAGGGRTCTGATGCTAGTTATCCTGACCTTGATCCATCACATTGGCCAATGCAAACTGGGCACAAATGCTACCATTTTAATAATGATTTGCAGCCACTTTTTGCTATGTAAGCAAATGCTCAAGGCACATAGTAAAGGAGATCAGAACCCGTGTCTGGTTAACAAAACGTTACCAGTGGCTGTAACTCAGGTCGTTCGCTTCATCCTTCCCCCCTCCCCTGCATCTCTGCCTCTTAAAAGATGTTCTTGGGCTTAAAGTGTGTTTATAAATTTTAATTAACTAAGTCTAATAACAGTCTTTGAGAGGTAGAAGCTCTCTTCACCCGCCACTAACATGCAGCTGCTCTTTTAATAGTGAACAAGAATGCTTCTGAACAGTTTGGGGCAGGAAATAAACACTATCTTAGGCAATTGAAAGCGTAGGTAGGCAGAGAGGAGCTGGAAAGTGTCCAGAAGGCTGATGCACAGAGAAAACGGCCAGGAACTCTGGTTTACATCTTATCTGAAGGCTCACTCTGTTAGCATTAAAGTTCCTCCCTTCATACCATGCTTGGTCATATTGGCCCATAAAAGAAACATGAGACCCTGCAGCACCCAAGTATTTTTTAGAGATACTTTGTTCAGATATAGACTGGACATGACCCCACTTCAATCTGAATTCTTATAAAGTCTTAAGACTTTAAAAATCATCTTGACAGACAAAAAACCAATCAGCGACTGAAACCGGAAATTTCAAGTCTTATTGCTATCCTCAACTACACCAGTTCAAAAAGTTTCTCCTACCTCTAGGCTTATCAAATCAAAGCCTTGCTGTTACCAGGGTAATCTACTTTACAGCATTGGGAAAGATGAAGTATCTGCGAGGGTGCATTTAGTTGGGGAACCTTCTTAACAAATCTGAGCTCAGCATTAGTCCTTTTGAAGAGTGGAGCTGAGCTTTTCTGGTTCTTAACAGGACAGATACCACCCTTGTTAATCCAGACATCAGAAAACTTTTGGGAAGCTTAGATTTAGAGTGTGAACATGTAATTGTGCAGTGGTAACTCCACTTTTCTTTGGTTGGTCTCATGACAACTTCAGATGGCAGAATGCCAGGAAAAATGGCTAGAATTGCAGAAGTCTTCTGCCTTCTGCAGCCTGCGCACAGTCACACTTCAGTGCAGGAGGAGGAGGAGGTGGTGGCGGCACACCTACAGTAGGAAAATATCCACTCTATTCCGTCCAAAAGAGAAGGATTTAAACTTGTCTGTTGCTATTATTAAAGCAAAAACTTTGCAGAAGCAAGAGCAATTGTATGCTGCAGAACTTTATGTATACCTGAGCATTTAGAGAGCTTCTGAGACAGGAATAGGTGCCAGAAGCTGTCTGATATATTTTTGGGTGGCATTAAATTAGCTTCACTTGCAAAAAAAGAAATTATTTGGTAGAGTAAACTATATCCATCAATGGAAAAGAAGTGGTCAGATGGGAAAGTATAATATGACTGGCTTAGGCAAAAGGCCTTTTTTTCCCAATTACAATTAATTTCAGTGGACTTGGGCCTACAAGCCCCTGGCCTTGGGCACTTTTCACATCATAACAGTTGTGGGGAGGGAAAATGCAGAGATGAAATGCAGCCATTCAAAACTAGCCCAAAGCTGTTCTAGCAAATAGACAGACTTTTCTCATTTTCATGAAACCATTGAATATATGAATTTCACTGGATTCACTTTCTTGTGCCAAAGAAGTCAACATAGTTCATCCTGGCATGTTCAAAATTGGAAGGATCTGATTGACGGAAGAGGGAGATGGCAGATTCCGAATATTCAAATCTTGCTGTTGCACAGTTCACTGCAATACAAAAGATACGCACACAAAGAAATAGTGCTGACAGTACATCCATTGCAGTGTGCCATATATACTTACTTTACATTCCCTTTAAAATAATTTTTGTGTTTTTCTGTTTTACTGCCCCATAATTATCTTTTAAATTTCATACTATATTTTCATATTTTAAGCTAGATTTCTCATGGGTCATTTTTTAAAATTAGAGCCATGCAGTGTTTCTCTTCTTTTAGGGAACATATCTAACTATATTTTCTCTTCCAGTAAAGGTCTCTCTCACTAAGTTTTAATTTCAGTTTTTGGACTGAAATAAAACTTACCTCAAATCAAGAGTATTTCTTGAAAAAATGTGGGATTTCAACTTGGAGCCAACAGGGAACAAACATATAAAGCCCCAATAAAGAGCCTTTGATCAAAAAGCACACTTACATTGTGCACTGAAACATGGTATACAGATATCCAAATTACCCTTAAACAAACTAGGGCGTTTAATGGAAGCAGTCCCCCCCTGCCCATGGTAATGTGATTCTTCATATAGGTACTGTACCCTATTTCTCTACAGAATAAACGCCCCAAGACTTGCCACAACCCCGAGAATGGGCTGAGCCCTGAAAACCCAGCCAAGTTTTTGGGGGGACTAGACAAAGCAGTGCCATTCAAGGCGAGAGAGATGCTTGATAGGCATGTGCTCCTGTGACAGTATCGGGCAGCGATACCCCACAGCACCTCGCATAGCTCCAGTCTCTGCAGAGACTTATCCTGTGCAGCTCAGCTCCCTTCAGTAGTTCATGAAGAAACGGGGCAAACATCTGGCTCCTGTTTGTTCTCTTATCCTCTTCCCCAATGCATCTGCTGAGGGAGTGTTTTGCTTTGAAACTTTTTAATAATATATAGGTACATTGCTATGTGTTTATGTCAGAGAGGGCCAAGCCAAAGGCAATGCCTTGCACTTACTGCAGAGAGATTGGTGCCGATCCTCAGTTGCTGTGGGATTTCACAGTCAGGGACCAGTCCCCATGGAAAGGTGGTAGGAATAGCCCTTTGCTTCTTCTCTTCTTTGTGCAGGTGACATGGAGACCTTCCCTGACCCACCCAGGGGGGCCAGCCCAAAAAAGAGGGCAGCTGGGAGATGAACAGATCTCCTCCACCCTCCTATCTGTGTCTGGGAAAATGGCTTTTGGGTAGGGTTCTGGCAGAGAGCTCAATGTGAGTGTGCTTCCAGGAAGCGTGGGGGAGCAAATGGGTGGGAAATTCCTAGATTTCTGTTAAATCATGTGATCTGTTTGGTGTGGGGAAGAAACATCATTTTTTTCTCCATGAAAAATGGGGGAATGAGAAGTCAGTCACAAATTTAATCCCAGTGGAGGCAGTCCAGGCAAAATAAGCTTTAGGAGAGCATGTGTATAGATGTATTCCTTTGAGGTTCCCCTGAGCTGACCATACACATTTCCCTAAAAGGGGAAGCCATGGTCGGTAGAGCTTGCAGGTACGTTGTGAAATTAGGGTCTGCATTCTTGCATTTCTTAGCTCTGAGGCAGTCCCCAAGTAACTTGAGTCATAGCAGTGTGAGTCCTTAAAACTCAGTCCAGCAGTCAAACATCATCAGATGATGAATGAATCCTGTCTGAATGCCGGCTTCGTAAGGAAAGCAGGTGAGTCCTATCTGGTCCTGAGTTCAGTTATGAACACTTCAAACAGTGCCAGCTAATACGTCTTCTCATCTCCTGCTTTATTTGCCATTAAACAATCCTTCCTCAGGCTTTCTTGTGTTCTGCATAGTCATTCATTTGAACTGCCATTCTCGTTGGCAAGTTGCAGGATTTTCAAATGCAGGTTAAAGCCGGTATTTCCCAAAGCAGATAGGGCACATACTTCTGGGAGCTCTTTGTAGCATGTATTCTACTGAGGTCTAGCAGCTCTGGTTTGCCATTTGTCTCATTTCAATCTTATGATTAAACATTTTATCTTAACCCATCAAAAAAGCCCTCCTTACGACACTAAATAGAACACTTCACACGAAAACTTTCCTCTGAAAAGAAGGTTTCTGGATATGAGACATACAGTAATTAATGCTGCTTGATAGAATCTATAAATGTACACTGTAGCAATGCTATTTGCTTTAAGTACTACTTTAAGCAGGAAAAGGCAATGAATCCCCCTTCCAGTGTCTGATTTTATGTTTAAGAGCTAATGAACTGAATTCTTCGTAAACATTGGCAAAAGATGCAAATGAACAGACAGATTCTCCAAATGCAAAGGGACACATGAGAAAGAGCTAATTTTACACAATTGACTCTCTAACCTTTTTGGATCAGTGGAATTAGAGGCTGATTAATCTGCCATGATTAGCATTTATTGAAGCTTTTGACACTGCTGCATTGTTTTTCTTTTCCTTTTCTTTTGTGTCTCTGAGAGTTAACAGTTTATAATACATTTAACTGCCAGTCCATCACCCTGACAGGGTCATAGCTTTCCTTTATGGACTTTTAAAATTAATAACAGACAGTTCTATTTTGACATGCCCTTGCTTCTGCTGCAGAACTCGGCTGTTTAATTGTAGAGCTGGCCTCTTGTGGCCAAATGCTCCCAATGTTTAGCAAGGGTTGAAAATATGGATGTTAGGAGAAAAACTGGCAGATGGCTGACAAGGCATTTTTACTCATAACACACCAGTAAAACTTTAACTCAGAAGATTTAGTGCTAGAGCTTTGCAGTCAGCAAGCTGCAGCCATATGCAGATTTTTTTTTTCAAACTTCTAAACTGATGGTTTTGCAAAGTGTGCATAAGCAGCCTTTATTGATTATGATGTTAAAAATTGAAAGCGTCAGTATCATTTAGCTTGAGACACTTTTAAAGAATAAATGAACATTCGTTTTCATTATGAATTCCTGATAGGCCAGACACTAGTAAGGTCTATGATCTTTATTTTTAAAACTAAAGCCAGGAACACTCTTACTATGCTTTTTTCTAAAAGAAATGTTGTATATATGAATCAAACAGCACCTAACATATATACAGTAACTCTTGGTTCTTACACATTCATAGACTCCAGATGATGTCCCGACCCATGAAAGTGACTTGTTAGCTGGATATAAAATCACAGACACCATAAGCCTGGGTGATAGCTTCACAGCCTAACTTTCAGACACAAGTTAGTATTTATAACACTCTCAGTACCTATCTATCACTGCAAAAAGCGTGTTAAATAACTTTAAAGGCCTGACAAACCCACAAAACTAGGAAATGAAGATTTATGGGTGCACAGTCCATGAATTCATTCTATTGTGCCCAGGTGTTACGGCACACACAGCAATGACATACGTTTGCTTTAGTTTAACTGTGAAGTGATGCAAGTAYGTTATCACAGGTATCCTGCAGTGGCCGGGCAACACTCCCCACCATTTTTTCCATTAAATGCAGCCAAACTTTGTGCTTGGTCACAAAATATGGTATAAAGTAGCTGGTTACTTACATCCTTTCTGTGTGCTTCTATACCACAAGGCATTAATTCACATATATCAGCTAATTATAAGCATACTTTATACTAAAAAAATAGAAAATATGTTTTCCTTAGAAACTCAGGGAAAAATGATCTTCCTTAGTCTTGGCTTAGAAAGAACTAAACCAGATACTTTTTCAGCAAGGCAAATAAAAAGAAAGAAGAGCCAAATACATGTTTTCCATAGTCCTGTGAGACAGTTCTCTGTCCTAAAAACAACCATGGTACCAAAAAAAAACAAAGTGCATTTTCTAGTGCAGCTGAGCCTCAAATATGCCTATGTAAAACAACATTTGTAGGTAAAAGAGGAATAATTATGCACCTAAATATCTTTGCTCAAAGGGTGAATGAGTCTACAGATGGGTGACATGGAGGTTGGTGTATCGTTTGCAGACACGTCTTGCACCCACCAGGCCTGTGCTGCCTCCCCGACAAAGTTTTACCTGAAATCCCTTTTAGGAAGAAACATTGGAAATGGAATTCCCTTAAACCCTCAAGCACAGTGGTGCAATTATATCATAAATCAAATTAATTTAACAGTGTTTACATCTATCAGAGCCTCCAAGAGCTCTGACAAATTTTGCCCTGCCTGCAAGTCAAAAGGGAAGCTAAATCATAAGGAAAGAGGCCCCCTCACAGCCATTACTGGTCAGAGCAGTCCATCATTGTGGGCACTGCTGTGTGGTTGAACTAGACCACGACTTTTTGAAGTAACGGGGCTGGAGAGTGTCTCCAGTAACTCACCCAGGGCAGGTCTTCCTTATTTTCCAGTCTTTCCCACCTGCTGGAGGGCTGCTGTCAGGCAGCTCCTCCTCTCTCCCTGTGACCCATCCTGGTCTCCTCCTGGGGTCAGCTTCGGTGCTGCCTCCACCCTCACATAGCGGTTGCCCAGCAGGAGAGCGCTGTGTCCTGCTACCAGGCATTGAGCATCCATCACTGTACTTAATGCATGTATTTTCCTAATTGCACTCCCAGTTTCAGTTGTACTGAGCCTGCCCATTTTGGGCATCTGGTACAGCCATCCCAAACAGCTGCTCCATCTCTGGGTTGGACAGCAGCGGGGATCTGCCGATGTCCTGCCAAAAAGGAGGGCGGGGCGAGGATCCTGCTGCAGACCCACCTCTGCTTCTAAAAGAGAGCAGGTGGGGACCTGACCTTCCCCAAATCCCAAGGTCAGTCTTACAGGATATTTCTGAGAAGGGTGTATAGCTCTCCTGCCAGGTTTCTGGGAGCCAGTGGGTCTATGCTGGAGCCCTCCTGACCTCCTCACACCGCCAGCCCCCCAAGGAGATGAAGAGAAGTTCCATGCGCCGAGGAGGGCTGAAACCCAGCCTTTTAGTTGGAGGCTGTTGTGGGAAGGAGGGTGGGGGAAAGTGGGATTGTGTGGGAGGAAGAAATTCTTTGTATAAAGCAATCAGGAAAACCAAAGGAAAACCTCCTTTGTGAGACACCGAAATGAAACGGGGACAGTATTTTGAAAACACTTTGGGTTGCAGCAGCAGTGCTGATAGCATCAGCAGATCACCTGACTCTATAATTTCATGTTACCAATTACTGCAATCGAATTGATTACATGATCTAAATCCACGTGTCTTACCTGAGCGCGTGGCCCCTGGTGTTTT
This sequence comes from Phoebastria nigripes, assembly GCA_035582835.1. Lineage (NCBI taxonomy): Eukaryota > Metazoa > Chordata > Aves > Procellariiformes > Diomedeidae > Phoebastria > Phoebastria nigripes. The sequence continues at coordinate 946,904 of JAYKAV010000777.1, forward strand.
GAACACTTACGCATAAAAATTGCTATAATTCTTGTTAATAGTTATTGCAGTTCATCTATCGCTCATCTATAATCTCTTGAAGATATAATAGGAATAATTACAATGAGGCATAATGGGGAAACGGAGTCTAACGCCCTGACTGAGGCTGAATCACACCAGAGCCTCCATTAGTTAAGCTTTGACTGAGGAATGCCCCAAAAAATTCAAGTGAGTCAAGCTTGCTGAAAACCTGGCTGAGTTTCCTCCTTTATGAAAACTTTCCAAAGATTTACCCTGCTTTTTTTGCCACGGAGTTATTTCCTCTGAGGAAGATACCGCAAGGGCAGGAATTCATTTTGCCAAATAAATATTATCCAATACTTGGGAAGTATTGGCATTTCCGAACCTAAAGCAACAAAATCCATTTAATACCAGGAGTCAGGATTTCTTGCTCCCTTAGTACCCTGCCAGCTCCAGGCTGTGCCAAAGCCACTATTGCCAAGGGGATAATGAGGTAATGTGCCTGGGTGATAAAATTCTGGCTTTTTGGCTTGCCGCCTGAGATGTAAGATGGCACACACCTATGTTCATATGAAAAGGCAATGTGGGATCTTTTAAGAGGCTTTCCAGCTTAAAAATAATGTATCAGAGAAAAAAAAGAGCCAGGAATTAGATAGATAAAAATGTCCTTTGACTGCTTATAAACTGAAAGGAAACTCCAGTTGCAGAATACTGGTCCATGCCTAATCCAAAGTCTGCATTAACTAATGCTTGTTGGATGTTGAATTACAACAGAAAGCCTATGTTAATGCATGTGAGAGCCACATGAATATCAAACAAATTCATTACGATCAGTGCTATTACAGTGAATACCAAATGAGTTCATAATGATGGAACAATGAAACTGTTACTGATAGATTTTATTTCTGCAACAAATTCTCTGTATAAGGGTCCACTCCTGTAGTATTAATTCTAATATAAGACTGCATCTGAATATTAGCATCATCAGATAAATTACACCTTTCAATAGTCTGAACTATACAGTTCAACCTTTTTTTTTTTCCCAACAGTACATAATTTTTTTTTATCTCAATTTGTCCTTAAAGTTTGATGACTATTGTAAAGGGGTAACACTTTATTTTAAGTATCCAATCATTAGGAATTCATTTAGTATTCATTGCAATAACACTAATACAATAGAATCGAATGAATAAGAAATTCATTTAGTATTCATATGGATGTGATATGTACTTCTAAAAGAGTTCCACTCTAATTCAGCATTAGTTTAGCATTATTTAATGGACACTTTATTTTAAGTGTACTGGTAAAGATGACTTAATTTCTACACTTAGATATTTAGATTTTTTTTTTTTTTTTTACAAAAAGGCTTGAGATATATGGCAAATTCATCAGAATATGATGCAAGTGTTTCAAACCTGTGCAAGAGCATCAGCTTTATGAAAATGATTAAAAGAAAATCTGAACACCTTTTTTTTTCCTGATTGGTATTGACATATTTACAGAACATGCTAGTTAACAGAGTTTGCAATAATTCTTTGATAATACAGTGCATACCTGCTGTTTGAAGAACTGATTTCGGAACTAAGCCCTGTATTGGAACTTAAAAGTGCAAAGATTTTTTTTTTTTATTAGCATGAAGGACTTCTAATGTATAAATTGCAATTGTAAGAACAAAGGCAAGTCAAGCTTTCCTGCAGACTATGATCTTCAAAGTCAGAAAAGAGCTACATCTGTGTTCAACTGTTCCATACAGCGTAAGTAAATCGAATAAATGCCCCTATCCAGCAAGGGCAAAACCTTATAGATAACCTCTCCTTCCTCTTTAAGCTTACTCCCTACTATCCATTAGCGATGGTTACCAGTGAACTGCAGCCACATCACTGAATCTGACAAAGTTATTCTGAACCCAGAGGGATTATGATGATTTGCCTATAATTTCTGGACTTCAGCAAACACACAAATGCATTTATGAAGTACCAACTATCCTTTCAGCTAACTCTTCATTAAAATGTATTTAGATGTCCTTCAAAAAAAAAAAAAAAATCATCTTACAGTGAAACTCAAACTGGCTGATTCCCAGGCTTACAGTTACTTTCCTATCAAGAATTAATGCAATATCATGCACACACCATTACTGAAAAATTCTACGCTGTTTTTTGCCAAGTGTTCCTATATAACAGTTTTATCACAAGTCTGACAGCCGCCATAAAAATTCCAGGCATTCTATATCAACAGCCCTCTTTGTACTAAGTTATTAAACATTAAATTTTTATTCGTCATTTGTATTCTGTTATGCAAAATAAGCTCCTTGATAAGATGTGTCTTCTTAATTGGGCCCTTGATGCTTCTTGGATCGGAGTTGTCAGATTAGCTGGAAGAAGAGGCTCTGCATTGAGCCAGCTCGCTACCAGGAGACCAATAGCTTTGTAACAACGATATTAAGTTAGAGGGGCCAAATGGAGGGCAGCACTAGGCTCAGGTGAGACTCTACATCTGTGCATGTCTTATGCTCAGGCACTTTTCTCATAGCATCAGCAGGGCTGATGGAAATAGATTTGTTTGTTGTTTACAGCATGCAGCTGTGGATGCTGCTGCATGGGAGTTGTATAAGATTGAAGCAAATTTGTACTGAGACTAAAATATTGAGCTTTTCTCCAGTCAGCAGTCTCTGGAATCTTATTGTCGAAAACTTTATCTAGTTGTAACCCTCCCCAGGGTGATTTTCATTTGCAGCTGCCCTGCTCTGTCTCTCACCGCCTGTCCCACACTGCCTCTGCATCAGCCAGCGCAGGAGTAGGCTCCTGGTGTACGAGGTAGTGGCTGGGCCAGGCAGAAGTAATGACAACTGGGTCAAGCGTTTTGTGCTCTGGGTTTTCCAGAAAGCTTTTTGATTCCCACAAATCCCTCTGACAGCTGTCATTATGAGACATCATTATTTTCTTCCCTTTTAGCTACAACCTGAAGAAAGGGCTCAACATTTAGTGTGGCACTTGGTGACAAAGCATAATAAGAAATCTCTAAGCACATGGAGGAAAGAAAAAAAAGCCCTCATGAAAATGTAGGATTTATTATTTTCATAAGGTAGACCAATTCTAACAGAAGTATAGTACATTTCCAGACTGGTGCTAGAAATTTAATTGATTAATGCTTCTGGTATTTGTTTGACTGAATTCTCCTGTAATTCTGAAAAAAATGACTCCCTTATTTTATTAGTTATTTTCTGCATTACAGCCAGGCGTGGAGACCTCACCAACATCAGGATCTGCTGTGCTACGTGTGGAGGGAACACAGCCGCTGCCTCATTAGAGCAGCCGGGCCAAGAGAGTGTGAGTGGAGTCACATTTCCAGTTTGCAGATGGGAAACGGAGGGTAAACAGTGACCAAAGTCGCACTCGGGGGCTGTGGTGGAGCAACACATTGAACTGAAACTTCTCCCATTTCACATTGTCCTAACCACAAGACCTTCCTCTTGTCATAATTGAAGAAGTCTTATTTAGTGTTTAGCAAAATACTACATCTCAGGCAGTTGTCTGACCTGTCGGAGCATGTTGTTTTTATTTCCTGAACATTATAAATCCTTCTGTAGTTTTTGTTTGGACACTTGGTGATTTTTCAGATTTTTGGCACAAAAGTAACTTAGAAATGTTGGCATACAATATTATGTGGATTTAATAACCTATTGCTGTGAGATTCTTTTGGATTCTTATCTAGGAAAGGTGTAGAGTTTTTAATACCGATTTTTTTCATAAGAAATCTTTTAAATTAGTATAAACCGTAATCCAATGTACTGGTGTACATTTTCATTTCAGTACACCTGCTGCAATTTAGCTTATGGGTGATGCCAAGGAATAGCAATCAGTCTCAGCTCTTTTACTATCTTCTCTTTAGCCACAGTGATTTTTTTAGAGCACTTCATCTTTACAGGGCATTTGACTGAAATTTTGATACCCAGCTGGAGAAACAATTTCTTTAGAAAGAAGGCGTAACAATGAATGCTGTATATTGACCCTACGCATACTCTGTCTAGTTTTGTATGAAGGCCGCCTGCAAATCTCCTTGTGTTTGCTCATAGGCGTCCCCACGCAGGCTGTATGACTACAAGGCTGTTGTGGATCACTGGATATTGCAGCAGCAGGACTGAGAATATTACTTTGCACCTAACATGCCTTGTGCTTTTAGCTGGGACAAGGGTCGAACAGCAGAAGCATGGTGGGGGAAAAAAGCAGCTGTCATGTCCAAAGACATTACAAAGGCATGTGGAGACATCCTTTCTTTGTGTTATATGTGTGAAGGCCTGCTTGCTTTCTTTCAGGCTAAGGACATCTGTTCCTCTTAAGAAGACTTAGTGCTTGCTTCCTATCCTAAGGCCACCCATGCCAGACCTGTGTTCGAAGACAAGAAAAAAACATGGAGATCCTGCCAAGGCAATAAAAACACTCAGTGGCAATGGGGAAGGTGAAGTTGGTAAAGGCACATGTCCCAGCATCAGCATCTCGCACAACTCAAGGGGAAAGGGAGGAGTCAGTGTTGGCAGTGCCCTCTCCATCTCTACAGTCAGCTGCAAAGGGAGGGAGGAAGGGAAGGAAGAAGACGTGCATTTCCAGCATTGCTCCATTGATTATTTGGTGTAAACCTCTTATGTATTCAGAGCATTTTCACTGGAGCAGGGTAGAGCAGCTTGCTCACTCAGTGTCCCTGTGCCTGGGACCCAGCAGGTGTCCCCAGCAGGCAGCGCGCTGCCCGGCACAGCTGGAGCAGCCCTGTTGACACTGCCAGTGCTGCATTTCCTAGATGTGACCTCCACACCTCCCAGCAACAGAATTTTAAAGGAGTTTCTGTGCCTAATTTCCAGATTTCAAACGTTGTTCTTCACCTTACTGTATTTAGAAGCTGAACCTGTAGGCACCTCCTGCAGTTCAGTCACAGGCATGCACACATCGTGTGTGGTTAGTATCTGTCTGTCTGCCCCTCCCTTCCGTCTCAGACTCAGGGTGAAGGACACTTGGCTTGGAGGCTGACAGCTAACGAGATGATGTGCACCAGTGGCAGGAGAGCATCACTGTGGCAAAGTAACATGCCAAAGGTCACACTCCAGTAGGTTGGTGGCAGAGTTAGCCCTGAGCCATCAGTCACAGGACCATCTCAGCTGTCTGAGACTGCAYGTTTTCTGCAGCCTTCCTTCAGAGCGAGTTGTTTTAGCTGCTATGTAGCGTAGAAACGTAAGACTCCTTCCTTGACTCAGAAAGTTCTTCCTCACAGCACTTGAGACAGTTCTTGAGCCTTGTTTATAGAAAATTATGACGATTTCAAAAGGAGGAAGGGGAGAGAGTCTTTAAATTCTGGGGGGAGCCTGCTCTTATCTGCAGAATTAAAACCCACAATCCTGACTGGCTAAATAGATACTTACATCTATAATAATTCTTTCAAGAGATACCAGCTAACCCATGTGATTTCAGCAGCCATGGCTCCAGCATCTGGCTGTGTTTTGACGTTTCTAAGATGTAGAGGTATTGTGTGGAATTGCAATGTTTTTGCTCAAACGTCAGTGATAATATTCCTGGCATGCTCAAGCACTGGATATTCCTGTGCCTAGATACCTCATTATCTGCAGATGCCATAATGAGAATATGAACGCTGTCAATCACTTTGAGACACTTGTAAAAGCAATAACATAGGAAAGCTTTCCTTGATTTTCTCTTACTGCTGTATGTTGGTTGGCTGGGAAAATCATTGGGATGTGAGGAACTGGGACTTTGTTTGGCCTGTTCTTTACAAACTTGAATCTGTCAAGTCTCGAGCCACACTTCTTAAATACCTCCAATTCATCTTCCCTTCAGAGGGGCCTAATGACACACAGGGAACTCTCCTGGAGTCTCTCAGACAACTGTTACCTGTAAGACAGATTGTGGGGGACTTGCAATGGCTCATCCCAGATATGACACCACCGATGCCAGATCATTCTTAATTATACTATTAAGGTTTATGGACTCTCCCTCTGTGCTTACTTCAAGACTACATAGACAACTCAGGTTCAAAGCAGAAAAATCATACTTTCCAACCCAAAAAGTATTAGAAAAGCTTGAAGCGAACAGGCTATCCCTGGAAACCACCAGAAGGGCTTTCCCAAGCTAGATGTGTGAAGGTTTTTAATAAGTGTTATGAAGTCCCTACAGATGTAGATACAAAACATCTGCAATAGTTGACAGCTTCACAGATTTATTTAAGTTATTTCTGAAAAGCATATTCTGTAAGTAAACATCTTACGGTTCCTAATTATCAAAAGGGGAAATAGTTTGACTGGTCTCTCCTTACTTTTTGCTCATTTCAGTTTGACATCCATGGAATATTGGGTAGATAATATTAATCTTCCTTGACTTCAATGTCTAAAAGTTAGACAATTAAGTCTGAGCTAGTTACCCTTTAAAGTCAGTGGAGTGAAACAGGGCAGTTTGTGCTAAGACAGAGTCTTAGCGTTGGTCAAATGAATTGGATTTATAGTCTCCACTGATTATAAAAAAAGATGTAGCTTAGCGACTAGTGCAGGCTAGATACCTGACTTTACATATTTAATGCTGGATGAGATTGATTCCACCCGTCACTGGCCAAAATATTGCACCGTGCACTTGTGTTTCCTACACATCTGACAAAGAGCCCCCAGAAGCCGCGGTGGCTCTCCAGGGGCGCTGGCACTGCCGAGGCTACGCCGCCAGCCTGGAGGCTTGCCTCACCCGTTCATGCTGCAAGCCAGCCCAGCAAAATCTCCCTTTGCCTCAGCAGTGCCCGGGTGCCCCTGTTAATTTACTGTGTGTTGGTATGTAATGATAACTGTGTTAAGCTGGATAAAAATCTAAATCAGGGGTAGGGAAGCATCTCTGTTTCCCTCAGGAAAGATCCCTGCATGCTTGACCAAAGTCACTGAATGGGGCCCCAACCTTTGGGTCTGTTCTGCTCGTGCAGGAGGAGGTGAGGGCCAAAGAGTTTTATGGAGAGTGCGCTTCTGCATGACCGTTTCTGGAGGCTGCTAATGTATTCCTCTCCTCTCTTTTAATTAATAAATTAATGAATTCAGTGCTGATTTTGCACTGAATTTTTGAGTGTTGGAAGGCATGATAAACAGTAATTATTAATGTGTTGGTGGAAGACTTAAAATGGCTTGGGATAAGGGCTCTTCACAGATGCTGAGGAAGGTGCCTTGGATGGCCACAGATGGGGAGGTGACACGGCTGGGTAGCAGAGCAGAGGTGTTGGACAGGTACCTGGCCTGCTGGGCAGCTTCTGGCATAGCAGGATTACCATTGCACCCCTCCTAGACTGACCACACTTGAACAAATCTGTTGAGCTCTTTTGGCAAACTGGTTGGACTTTCATTCTGGACCTACTTGAACCCCTTCGTATTTTACACCAGTCTTGCTACACATTTTTTGAGCACAGCTCCTCCCGTCTTATCCTTGCATTTAACATAAACATAATGTAGCATAAAGGTGAACTTGATTTTATGATTTCATCAGGGTTCCACACTGAAATTCAAACACAGTGTGTGTTTTCACTGAATTCATTTTACCTGTATAATCTCATATTATAATGGTATTGCCTTCCAGAGGGTCACTGCAGACTTGCACTGAAATCATTTTGTCATTGCAAGCTTGTGTGATAATAGGATTACCATAGGCATGTTTTGAAATTGTTGTAAGATTGCTGCGAGGACATTAAGTCTCTATTCAAGAGTTTGCATCACTAAGAGTAGCACAAACCAAGCTAGAAAACCTGAGAAATGTAAATGTCTTACAAAAAGGAAGACACTTGACGTATCTTGCTCATGAAAGGAAACCATCTGTGTTTCTAGAAGTTTTGCAACAGGCATGAAAGTAAATCAGGAAAGCTTGAAAGAAACTAAATATTTATTGCAGGTCAGATTTACATATATACATGAAATTACATACACAAAAATGCAAATGGAGTTCCTATCAGTACCTATAGAGGCAAATGCTTATATCAATACCTAATTAAACAGCTGCATATTGCACTACGTTTTATCAGAGCAATAACGGTGTCTGGCTGCCAGGGTTGCCCAATTGTGTCAGCTTTTTTATTCTTAAGTAAAAATGTCCCGTTACTAGTATTACCACTACAACAGTGAGTATCCTGGTATATATACAATCATATATGATTTCTTGTTTGAAATGCTGGTAACTATTATATGCAGAAGTTCTGATCAAATAGAAAGTGAGTGAGCCCATAAAATCAGTGTCGTGGAAATAAAGAATTATTACAGCATACTCAAATTTTAAACAAGTAGTGGGAAGTATTTCATTTCTGCTTATCACTTTTGATGCTGTTTGTGTTCTTAAGGCCTATTTAATTAAAGAAGAGCTTGTGGCTCCTTTTGGCAAAATAAAATAACTCCACCCAGAGAGGTGTATTGTATTCTATTCTAATTCTGTCAGTGCCTTGCTTTTATTTTCCTTTTGATTACAGGGCATATTTGCAATGTGATACAGTTTAGCAGTATTATTTAAAATATGGCTATTAAGCTTACCTACCGTTCTGAAAGCTAGGCAAACCTCAGATCATCCTGAATGCTTGCCCATCCAAACCTTAGTCAGTGACAGATTAGCTTAGCAAAGGGCCTTGCCTGGCCATCCCAGCTGGCTTCTATACTCATTTCAAAAATATGTTTTCATCAAAAGCTCTTCAGCTGACAGCTGAGTTGGGGGGCAAATAAAACAGAAAAACTCTTGGCAATTCAATTTTTCAATGAAAGCTTTGACAAAAAAAAAGTATTTTTTTCATTATTAAATCCTGCTCATCTTCAGCATTATTTTCTGAGTAACTCTTAAAGGAACCTCTAGCTTTTACCACTGATTCCAGCTCGGAAACCACCAACATTTCAGAGAGCTCAAGGGAATTTTCAGCTGGCCCTGAGGAGACTCCAGTCTCCAGGCTGACTAGTTAAAGTGGGTCACCACAGCATGAGATACATCTGGCGTGTCCGTGTACRTGGATGGTGAGTTAGTGGCTGGAGTTGTGGGACGAGGGCTCGGAGTGGCAGGTGTTTTAAAACCAATGCTGCCAAGGGCTGCAGTCACTGAATCATAGAATTTAGGTTGGACGGGACCTCTGGATGTCGTCTACTCCAACCCTTTGCTCAAAGCTGGGTTAAACTTGTAAAATACCTTCATCACTTTATTTATTATCTGATCTAATTTCAAAATTATCTCACCTTTYATTCAAGGGTATAAATGCACCTTTGAAAATGAAGTTTTATACTCATTTTGCAAAAGGGAATGTTGAGACCCCAAGTAACCCACTGCAAAGATACTGGCCAAAACAGATCCACAGATTTCCCATCCTGTCTCCCAGATTTGTGCTTTCCCTGCTAGGCATGCTGTCTGTCTACAGTACAATTGGTTATTATTTACATGGAGGCACAAGATCCTTGTAATAAAATGCCCATCAAAGCATCGAAGTGGTCATCATTGTGGGCTCATTTTTTCTCTTGGTATCATTCAGAGTTGTATCATGTGTTTCCCACGGGCAGAATTTGACCCTTACTGCACAAATTAGAAGAAGAGRTTGGTTATTAAAGAAACGTGGTTTGAAATTGCTTTGGTAGTTGCTAAGCACATCTGTGATTATGTCAATTTAGGTTACCTAAAAATAAAAAGCTTTGAGTGAAATGTTAGAGAAGCAAAGAAAAATAATGCTTTCACGTGTAAATGACATGTGTTGGACAACCAAAATAAAAACCTGCATGTGGTTATATTCTGGGCTCCCTTTTATTTTGCAGCTCTGCATATACTGGATCGAGGTCTACAGTTGCTGACCACTGCTTTGATTATCTCACTGTAGCACATAATGCTTCGTACCCRGAGAATGTATTCTAGCAAGCTCCTAAATTGTATTTGGACAAAGAATAATTGAACACTGGACAGAATAACAAATGCTATGGTCAAGTTTGCTTCATGGGTTTATCGTGTTGTATTAACATGATAGAAATATGAATACTTAAATCTTATCTCAGGTATAGTTTATAACTGCATTAATCATTTACTGTATTATATATTTTTCATGTCACTAAGATTGTGAGGAAAAGATTCCATTTTCCCAGTGCAGTCAGTTGAATGTGGTTTAGATAAGTTAAAGGCATTGCATTAAACTGTTTCAACATGGCTTTCTCTTATAGATCCTATAAAAGGATGGGGAACATATATCAAACAGTAATAACTAGTATATTTTACTTTTTTTTTTTAAAGTCATATAGCAGTGCGTTTTCCATTTTCATTAAAATCAGATAAATGAAGTTACTAAGTTTTCCACTTACAGGTAAATGTATTCAAATTGACAGAGGCATTTTTACCTACTATATTTGCTTAAAATTGTTAGGGGGAAATGCTCTCCTATCAATTAAAGTAGCAGTTTGATAGACACTGTAATTATCCAGAGATATCATAAAGAGCAACAACAAATACCCCCAATACACCCAACAGTGCTTCACTTTCCTTATATTTACTGGTGATGTGGAATAGGAACCTTCCAAAAAAGAGAGTGACTCACCAGCAYGCATCTTTGAGATTTCAGCAACCACAAAGCACTCCCATTTTACTCCACATAAAAAAGGAATATGTACCAGCATATGCATTATGCACTGCTAACTGCCTTTTTAGATCATTATATGAACATTGCACATTCATTGCCCATGAATTATACGTGGATTCTAATTTGCAAGAGAGATACTGATTCATTTCCTCGAAATCAAGAGGTGGCCAAAGGAAAAACAGCGGATGAAAAGGTGAGGGATGCCGGGGAGGCTGTGCTGACTGCTGCAGGCTGAGAGCAGGCAGGACGGTGCGGCTGCTGACCTCAGTGTGAAAAGCCGTAAGTGGACGAGGTAGCAGTATTTATGTGTCTGTAGGAGTGCCTCGTCAATCTGAAGGAGTTTGGGACATGTGGGTGGTTAAGTCCTTTTGCGGTGCCTCTTACTGCCATGCTGATACATGGCCACTGGGGCTTACACCATGAGCAGGTGCTTCTGCTCCATGGGGAAAGGTGCAGGGGATCGTGTCTGGCTGGGCTTGGGTCTGGTCAGGATCAGGGCTGGCTGGGGATCAGGGCCGGCACCGTGCCTGGGACTGCCTAAGTGCAATAGGGCACGTTGAGGTCGGCATGGGCTTCAGGCAGGGGGGCAGCCTCCTGCCGGCGGGCAGGCACCGTCAGGTCCTGGAGCGGCTGTCGCATGCAGGTACATGGGGCCCTTGTGCGGGGTGTGGGGTTTGTGGCCACGGCACAAAAATACTGTGACTGGAGATGAATTCATTGCGTTTCAGCAAACTTTCACAATTGCTCATAGCCATGTTTTGGAAAGTCCCATTTAATACCAAAAAAAAAAAAAAAAGACAATTACACTGCTATAGCTGTCACGCTTTGCCATCACTCATTATTATTGCTTTTCAAAAGTTTTGTATTCGGGAAGCCAATTGAAACACCAGGACCCTTATGCCGTGACCATTGTTTTGCTACAAAATTCCCGTCAATCGTTTGTATCTATCTGTTGCACTTCAACATCATGCTCTGTTTGCTTTATAACTGTAAAAATAAATAGGATATTTTAAATATATTGTACAATAATAACAACTTATTTTCCGGTCAGATTTCCTCTAATTGAGATCAGCTGAAATAATCTTAATGAAGTTGTACAATATGGAAGATTCCCTGCCATGGAGGATTTATATGCCTAGACTGTAAGCGGTGAGTGAAGTGTTTGCCAGCACTCAGTTAGTAGTTCCTATGTCATTACTGGATTTTTAGAGGGTTTTTCTTAAACTGCTTTGAATTACAGTGTCACAAAATGCTAAATCAATTACAGATGTGTCCTTGTATCTACCCCATAAGGATACCTGCCATGTTTTTTTTATGGTCCTTTTAGACTTCTTGTTTACTTCCATGAAGTGAAGTAAAGGTCATAACACAGTGCAACTTATTTCTTAAAGTTTAGAAAAAAATCAAAACAGCAGGCCGTAGAATAGAAAGGTGAGATTCAAAGACACAAATCACTTCACAGTCACAAAAATTGCCAAAAAATAGCAGCTTGCAGCTGTGCACAGCAGGGACAGAAAACATTAAACACATGTTAAATAACAAATAGGAGACTTAAATATAGCTAAAAGTGGACCTTATTCTGAATAAATCATGTAAACTGCATCTTAATGGTTCTAAGGAATGTAATGGATCATGTGAAATATGCTAAATTTATATTGTTAAAAAATCAATAGTTAACCCCCTCCCTTTTAAAAAGGGGACTATTGAGTCCATGAGTAAATATTTTGTCTTTCATTTTCTTTCTCTATGTACAGCCGGATTTGTGAAATTTCATTTCAGTTAAGGGCAAAGCAGGACTTGCATTCAAAGCAGTTTGGGTCTTGGGTATGAAACTATTTAACATTCTCTTTACAGAGGCTGGACTTTTAATGAAATTGTCCTTTTTCCCTTTCTTCTCTTACAAATGCAAAGAACGTGGATTATCCCATTTTTTGATACACTCCTGGTAAAGTGTTTGAATTGGTCTATCCAGCATCCTGCATTTATTTGTGATGTCTGTGAAAGGGCAGCCATTGCTCAATGGGCACGGTGAGTCTCATCCCATCCTTTCTACCGTCTGGGAACAAGCGAGCGAGAGCGAGGGGGAGAGGAGGGGAAAAAACGGATCTCTTCTTTTTATGAGAAGCATGAAAAATAAATCACCAGTTTGAGTATTCAGATCAATCCTGCTGGCAACTATCTTTCCCTTGAAATGTTTGTTGCCTGTATATTTCTGCCTTCTGAATATTTTCAAGCCTTTTTGCTTGCCTTCCGCACCGAGGGTCACGTTTTAGTTTCCCTGTGTATATCTTTTTTGAGATTAATGTACCTTAATGACATCATTGTGTGTGATGATGGGAAGGTCCCCAAGTTTGCTTTTCTTCCCATCTCAGTTGCACTTCTGAACAAATCAGCTCTCGGGCTTTGATGTTTTTTCCTTTAGGGCTATCTTTCTTATAGGCAATATAGCTTACCTATACATTTAGCGAGTCTGCAGTCTCTCATTAGATGCATTTTTGTCATCAATAATAAGTTCCCAAGGAGCCTAATGCGAGGGGTAACGGATACAGTGTGGAATGGAGCCGTTGTTTGATAATGCAATATCTCTCATAACAATGTAAATAAGAGGCTGAATACATTTCAGGGCTCCTTTGTGTTCCACGTTATTAGATGGTTCTCTATTTTCAATCTGAATATTCATAATATGCTCCTAGAGTGCAGCATCGAAGTAAGTGGCTTTGAGGAAAAATTATTTTTTTTTTAAGTGGAAGGAAAAAAAAAAGAAATGAGGAGTGTTCTAATGAGGAACAGTTGAGTACTATGATTTAACATACTTCTGAGGTTTCTATCAGCCTGGAGCCGTTCTTTCTTGGCTTGTACACAGTGCATTTACATGGAGCTCTGTTTGGATGAGTGCCTTCCAAAGTACTAAATGCTCTAATGTACTGAAAAGCGATAAATATGGAAAATGCACACATGCATACGCGCGCRCACACACACACACAAAGTGCAGATACATATGCGAACACATATACACACACCCTCTTGCAGACACACTCACCCTCCCCCATACAGATGTTTTCATCTCCTCTATGGATAGATGGATGAAATTTCAAAGGCAAAAATAATAAAATTGTACATAGTTTATGTATTTATTACCTGGCATTGCATAATACTGAAGTACTGTTTAAAGGGATGTGCTCCCACCCCTTCAGTGTGGGACCAAAGAATAAGACTAGAGAAAAGGGAAGAAAAACAAGGGGAAAAACCCCACAGAATAAAACCCGTGCGAGTGTTGTCACTTCCTCCCTGACCCTGCTAACCTGAAAATGAGGCAAGGAAGGGTTTGGGTTTAACCAGCACAACAASCAGTGTCTCTGGAAATCGGATACTGTAAATGCAGACAATAAGCTCTGGAAAGCATGTCACTGTTTACCAAGGGGCTCTTTGCAGTGACCTTAGGAGCTAACAACAGTGATGGGAGCAGAAATGGTAATTGTGATTTTTATAGCACAGTCTTTGCTAATTTCTTTCAGTTCATTCCTAAAAAAAMTTAGACCACAAAAAAGAGAAATAAAATCATGAAAACAAAGCTGAATAGGTTAATGAAATGACAATAGGAAAGTGTCCTTAATGGGGATACAATTGCTGCCTGAAATATTTATTACTTACATTTATTTAGATCCTTCACAAAAAAATGTGTCTGTTTTCCTATACTTTGATTTTTGCTCTGAAGTTTCGAGGAGTTTTTGTGCTTTTTCATCTAATATTCCTCCTCTCCCAACGTGATTCATTTCTTTAAGATCTTGTTTTATTTTTAAGTCATCAATTACTCAAACTTTGTTGGCCTATCTATTCTCTGCCATCTGGACCCCATACCTTATTTTAAAGCATGTTCAAATAATGACAACCTTCTTTTCTCAATTAATTTATGGGCTGTGGGGACCATTTTTCATTTGTTATCATGCACTTCCATTTGATCTCTCATATCTTTCTTCTGCATCTGCAACCATAGTGTATAAATCTTCCTCTCAAGCATTGTCATGGTGCCCAAGATATATAGGTGTAACTCCCTATTAGTTCCACAAAACTGACCTTAATTTCTAAAAATGGTATCAGATGCGAATAAAGTTTGGTAAGATGATTTGTTTTGATTTACTTTGTACCACTTATCTTGGAGTTTTCTTCCTACTTTTCTTTTATCTAATTTAGACAGTATAGTCTTGCAAGCCCAGTTGCATGTTTATCCATTACCTCCCTGCCAATGCTGCTCCTTAGAGAGATGGTGCTGTAAGATTTTGGATGCTAAGAATAATAAAATGGCATTTTTCAGTAACCTGTAGTAAGTATGCAATTTCTTTTTGCATTTAAAAATGGTAATTTTGTTTCCAATAAAATACGGGGATTTTGCTGGTCTGATTGAGGTGACATTAGTCTGGTAAAATGAACAGAAACAGACAAATCCAAATAGCTTTCATTTTATTCTGCTGTGTTGACAAATGATAAGACTTAAAAATCCAATTCTCTCACCGAGCACTTACAAGAAGCTGGTTTGGACTGCTGAAGGGCTGTGGCTCACAAAACAAAAACCTCTCTTTTTTTGTTATTGTTATGAGGGAGGGGAGAGAGAGAGAGAGTGCGCGTGTGCATGTACGTGTGTTTTGTTTTACATAAACAGACTTCAGTCCAAACTAAGGATTGCTAATTAAGCAAAAACCATGACCAGATGTTTATTAACACCTCTCAGGTTCATGGGATTTGGATAGTGTGCAGTTTTCATGGACTAATTTGAGAAGGGAAACACCTTTATTGGAATAATGGCCAATTATAATTGCCTACTTTGCCTATTTTTCTTTTATCTGGTGTACAGGGGAAAAAAAATAAGCCCAACTTATCATCCTTGTGCTGTTGATATTAATTCTGCACATTATTGGGTGCATATTATTAATAATAAATACATAATAATGTACAGATGAAAAATTCCTCAGCCATTTACTTTACAACAACTTTTTTTGTGTGTGGTGTTAGTTTATCACATGCCAACATTGTTAACCTATTTATATGTAGCCTGCCACTAGGTTTGCCTCTGCCAAAGCAACGATGCGTCACTTTGATGCCAAAAAGCACTGAAACAGGAAGAGTTGCTGTTGGGTCCCAGCATGGTGACTTCATCACAGGCCTCAGCTTCAAACTGTGGAGTAATAAAACTGAATAGCACAATATAAAACTCCATGTTTCATAAGACAAATATTGCTTTACGCATTCATGTCCCTTGTACTATGTTAACTGTAGGAAGAAATGGAATACAGTTTTAGTGACCCCCTGGGACCTATAAAGGCTATTTCTGAGTCTGAATCTTGCTGTTTAATTTAATCATTTATTATATTAATATTCAAATGGGCTGCATCTTATTAGCTACTGCAAAGATGTTAGTATGTCTGAAATAAATACCTAATTATGCTTTTGAAGAGAGAGGTTCTAAAGACTTTTGTACATTTGTGCTAATAGAACAGTTCATTTGCAGATTTTTTCTGCAGAAATCAGCAGTCTGAGCGTTTTGTTTTTTTCCCCTCCTTACTTTGAATAAAATAAGAACACAGATCAAATATACCATTGTGATGCCTAAATAGCACGTATGAGTTTTCCCCTTTGTACTGCGAGACTTCATTCTCCAAGCGAGTGAGTTATACAGTAGCAAACTGACCAGTGCCCTCAGCTTCTAGCTCAATAACACATTAATAAAAATAACTGCTTTAACCAAATGGCCATGAAATTAAGTATGTTCTTATTCAAATTAAACAAACGGATATCCTTTTGAAAAACATTTTTGAGCCTGACATGGTCATGTTTAAAATACATTGACATTTTATTGTTTTAAAAGCCCATTATTATTTTTTCCCTTGAGTGCAAACCAGAAAAGATGAGGACTTTGCATTTCACGTCTTCAAACAATGGACAGCAGCTTCTTGCAAAAACACGTATTGTGATTCTGCATCAAATGGGTAGCAGGATACAGGGACATGGAGGACAAACCATCAGTGGATTTCTAGTGCCAGCTCATCTGCAGGATCGCCAGGAAAAACCTTTTACTAAGTCTGCATAAGGATGACTTGAACTGCAAATACTACGTACGTAAATGGTACTAACACATTTTAAACTAAATGTGCACAGTGCGTTTAAAGCAGTGCAGAAAATCAGTAATAAATGCAAAAGTTACAGTCTACAAAACTAAGAATTACAAGTTACTATCTTTCAAAAGATCACCACAACCAAACTTGGAATAATCTTTTTTTTTAAGTCTCTAAATCCAAGGTTCCTACTAATACAAAATTATTTCTTTCATAACTGTTTGCTGAATAAATGATGGTGTTAATAAAAGGTTAAAGGACAGAGACTGCTGGAAGCCGAAGTGCTCATTTTATCCACAAACAGCCAAGTTAGCGAGCTGCAGGTTGAGGTCCTCCGAGCTGACCTGCAAATGGGCTTACCCTCACTCAGCTGCAGCAGTGTGAAAGCCTCGCCAGAGCATCTCCTGCAAGCGAGGATGACAATTATCACAGTTATTACTGCTGGGCAAATTATCGGTCTTCTTGAACCCAAGGGGGCGAGGTGGGTCAGCTCCCATATTTACTCCGGGAAGTTTTGTCTAACGCCTTTCAGTCCCGCTRCTGCTCATGGGAGTGTTGCCTGCGAAGACTGAGACTAGACCCCACTCTACCGTTCATTCCTTAATTCTCCAGAGCTTTTGGGGCTGCACCTCATCCCATTCACCCCCACAGAGTCTTCACTGTATCCAAGTCATCCTTAAAAACCTGTGAGTTCTGCTGCGGAGAACTTGAGTCGGTCACACCCCACCATTGCAGGAGACTTTGATGACAATTATTTGGTTACCTGAAACCATTGGCAGGATTGCAAGGAGGATCAGTGTCTATTATGGCATACGATGCATAATATTTTATAACCACTATTATCTTAGTGATCAGCTGAAATTATTAACAATGGTCATCTGAACTACCCTGTATAAGAAACATTAGCCTTGGTAGTTTTCTAATTAATGGCAACAATGTTTCTCTCAATAAATAGTTGATGCATTTCCCTGTTGGAAAATATTTAAAAATATACGTTGTTATCCAATTTTGCCTTCTTTTTTCCTGCAGAGTACGTAAAGATTAGATTTTCACCATCGGTTTAACGAGTGGAAGCAAAGCTAGGGCATCAATAGTTAACCTTATATTACCCTCTGCTGAACAGACACAGTATCAATGTAGGGGTTTAACTACCACACCACTAAAAACACATATTCCTGCAGTTTTAGACTAGCTGTAAGAATGCTGTGTATATGTTTTCCTCATTATTTGGATGTGCTGTTTGAATGTTGTGATCAGTGATTCAGAGCACATGATTCATCAGGAAGACATTTGCTAGGCAGACATGTGAGGAGCTGTCTGCCTCTTCAATCTCACTGACAGGGCAAAAATGCTGATTTATAGTAAATCATTAAAATCTGCTTATTATTGCACTGCTTGTTCCTCTTCTCCACTTCAAGCCAGCATCTTGATCTGCATCATGTCTCTTACAATTTTATACTACAGCAAGCAGTTATTTAAACAAGAGAGAAATGATCCTTAGTCTTTATTAGTGCATATGAAAGGATATTTTGTTTAAAGAAGACTAATTAAGAAAGCAGACTCTATTTTCTTGCTCAGTTTAGGGAAAAATAAAGATTTAAAACATGTAAGTGCAAAGAATTATTACAATAAAACAATATTTTAAAATGATTATTGAACAGCTTGTTTTAAAAAAAAAAAATCATAAAGAAGCAGCTCAAACACCACCAAAAATGTTTGGAAGGAAAGAGAGGTTGGATGGTTATTCAGCTTGTGATAGAACTCAGGGAAGACACAGCTCAATATTATGTGATTATTGGTGGAAAAGGAAAAAACCCTCGAAACTAGAACTAGGTGCCAGTTGGGTACAGTGACAATGGGAACATTAAAATAATTTTCAAGAAAGGAGGGAAAAAAGTTTTGTTTACTTTGAAAGAGCTGGTTTTGTGAAATAATACAATATGTAAATACGCTGTCTGATAGAAAAACAAAGAAACAATACAAAAAGGTCCATATTGTGTATGTGTTACTTACAGTAAAAATTTTAATTTGATGCCTGGGGACAGAAATCCTTGCCACTGAATTACAAAGAAGTGAATAAACTGACTCAAAATTAATCCATACAGATCTGTCCCCTTAATAATACTAATTCCAGAGAACAAAGCAGTGCATAATGCATTTTAAATTAACTTGGAAAATGCATAATTTATATTTGTTTTATTTCTTAATATTTGAACACAGGTACATTTTAGAGTGCTAAGGACAAGAAAGGAGAGGACAGATTTTGTCCATATATGCTCAATTTTAAAAAAATAAAACCAGACAATATTTTTCAAGCTCTCTTAGAAAAGGACTTCAGCTGTGAAATATTACGGAGAAAGGATAAACACTGTTAGGAGAGAGAAAATGATTTTTAACATGCTGTGAAATGAATATGTTTGGTTAAAATATAAAAAGGGTCCTAATTCCTAATAAAACATTCTGAAATAGATAATTACATATTAGTTTGGATCAAAAATAATGTCCTTACTCATGAGAAGCAATTGAGAGATACACGGCGGGGTGCCCTGTCGGGCATGGCAGGCAGCTAGAATACGGGATGTAAGAGGGGCAGGGGTAAGGCACTGCAGCGCAATGCTCCACTCCATGAAAAACACACAGTACGTACGGGAAACGACAAGACTCAAACCTGCTTCTTTATTAATGCTCTTCACCTACACATGTAACATTGTCACCTGCCTTTTATATATCTCATATTATTTACCATATGGATGCGCAAGTAGAAAACCAGACATCCTGTGTCTAATCTGGAAAAGCCGTGCCTGTAATTCAGAGATGCATTGATCCTTCGTCGGCTGGGGTAGCTCAGCAGCTTAGCGTCACCCTCTCCAGCCCAAAGGGCGAACCTTCAGTTACCCAGGCACCACATTACCATGGGGAAGAGGAAATATTTTCATATACTGGTGTATCAGTCTCCTTCCAGGCTATGCCTTTTGGACAAACTCATAGGTGGTCTGTGCTGCCGGATTTGAAAGTTTGTTGTTCAGTTTGAAGAAAAAAGGAAGGAAAACAAAAGGATTGCTGCTGCAGTACACGCATAGGTGCAGATGGTAATGGAATACAAGGAGATAGCATCTGGATTTAAAGATTCTTAGTCTGGAAAATTAGTCCTCACTGTTTTCCTCTCTCCTCTTCCAGAGTAACTTTGGATCTAGTAAATTGGAAGGGTGTTTGGAAAGGGCCAAAAGGCAATCGGATAGGTGTGTGCCTTTTGCGTAGCTGTATATGCAGGGATGGGGCATGCCTACCATGGGGGGCAGGGGCGTCTGCATTTCCCATCTGGGGTACCGGTCTGGGTGGCTCCTGAAAAGGAAGATAAGCTTTTATAAAGAAAAGAAATTTTGCAAGCATTTCCATGCTTGTATCAAAGCTATGATGCTGAGTGAGGATGGAAACCCGAGTAAGAATTGAAAAAATTGGACCTGCTTGACTATGCTTACTCGGAGGAATGTCGGCTCACCCGGTATTTAAAACAGTGGTGGTACATGTGCAGCTGGTAATCAGTAACAATTTAGAATAATTTCTCTGGTGTAGATTTCAGGTATTAATACTGCCGATTGTTAACTCGCTTTGAGTGGTTATCATAGGAGAACACGAAGGGTGAAGASCGTATTTCATGGAGATTTTTCTAAATAATCTTTATGATGTTCAAAAGAGGTGAAATTTGCCTGAGACCAGACTTGCTTACAACACAGAAATTTAGCCCCCAGTTGCTAAGTTATAAATCTTTCTGCCAGATTGGGTAGAACATCACATTACCTTGAACTAAATTTGTAAAGAATGACCATTGTCCTCACAGCTGTAAGAGAAAAATGTAGAGCTTGCCCAAACCATGGGTTTTAATAGGCTGTTCACATGAAACTAAAAAGTGAGGAGATAAAACCCAGCCAACACAAATGTATCCAAACCGATTATTTCCATAGTGACAATTTGTTAAATAATGACTTTACTAGAAAACTAAATTGACTACATTTTGCACACTTTTAGTATTTTAACTACCTGGAAAAAAATATCAGCTTATGTTTATAGGAAAACATTCCTAGTTAATTCCTTCCTTGGTGCTATGGTTGCGAGTTATTTTCAATAACTCAATTTACAGGCTAGCCTTATCGTGGGCTAATGCAAATTAATGCTTTGAGTCATAAGTGTTTCCCTTGGAAACAGTAATTTCAAGTTAATGTCTCTTGATGTGAAATGGAGTGCAGTGTCACAAGCTCTCTCTCACCAACCTACAAATTAACTTCTGTTCCCTCTGTACAAGAAATATGGATGGCGTCCTGCTATGCTTCCCGCAAAAAGTTATATACATACACGTGTATGTCTATGTGTCTCTATGTGTGTGGGGGGTGTCAGGTCGCTCTTTAATGACCTGGTTATCCTGGATTTGCATTGGTGCAACCAAAACTGTGTGAAAAGGCCATATGCAGCCGTTGGAAATAAAATAAAAAACAAAGTACTAGGATTTACAGCATACTAATACAATGATGATTCATGAAGGATAATTGTTGATCCCCAAACCAGGCCTGTTTGGGCAGGTTGGTTTGGTTTGTACCAACCTTTCTTACCAGCTTGGTAAGAAAGAATTTGCAACTAGCAACTATGAAAAGAAAATAACAGAATTAAAGTAAGAAAGAAAACAAAGAAAGAAAGAAAATAGTAAGCAGAGGGGAAAAAACATGTTTCTTCATTGTATTAATGGCTTTTTTTTGTGACATATTTTAAATGAGTCAACAGCTGAAAAGTTCTCCAATCCAGCATGGCAATGTCTCCTGCATATATATATTTGATTTTGTATTTTCAGTCCAATCTTTTTAACCCAGCCTGCAGAACTCCAACCTTACAGTATTGCACAGAGAGAAATCACAGCACTCCTCTCCATCCTTTCAGCCCTCTGCACATGTTGGAGCATGGGCTTTTTATTCTCACAGTTGGGTGAGACTAAGAGCAGAGTAAAGTCTGAACTCCTAACGGCAAATTCAGTTACCATAGAGTCAAAGTAGACTAATTCTTCTGGCTGTGCCCTTGATGGTGCCTATCCCTAGAGTTCTCATATTATTGAAAGCACCTGTGGTTTGGACTGTTGGTTTTTTTTTCTTCTTGCAAAAAATCCCTTTTTTCTTTGCCTTCTTATTAATCCTGAAGTCAAACCTCTGATTTTATTTGCACCTACCTTCTGGAATTTATTTAAAAATAAATATTAAAAACCCAACAAACTAAACAACCATCCCTTCTCCACTTTTCATAAGATAACTAAGTTTACAAAACAAGCTTTGTAAGCAGAGAAATTACAAAAATCCCATCTTATGATATAGAACATTTTCTATCTCTGCATAGTCCTGAACTACTTTTGGAGAAACCCAGCTCCCTGTCCCACCATGGACAGTACCTGTGGGCTGCTACTCTTTGACCTCAACAAAATCCCACAGCCTTCAGCAAACTCCGAGGTGACACCAGTAGTGCTGCTTACTTTCTCCCAGCAAATGGAACTAGTCTCCAGACTTCTAAGAAATAAAAACAAGTTAAAAAAAAGGTGGTAAATAGCAGTTAATATGTAGGGTACCCACTGAGCATCAGATAGGACAGTCCCAACAGTCCTCCGAGCTTAAGAGAGCACACAGCTCGGCAAGCCTTGGGACAGCTATGGGAAATTACGTGCTGCCTCACAACACCAAACCCTGCACAGGCTGCAGGTCTCTAACTCACGGAGGAAGGAACTGGCCTCAATGAGAAGGGAAAAAAATCCAAATTGCATGCAGCTCTTGCTCCTGAGAGTAGCTATGCATTGTTGGGAAGTATCTTCCCTCATCTTGAGTTCAGGCAGGAGAATGAAAGTAGAAGTGCCCGTCAGCAGCCAAAGGTAGATATGGCATTTCAGAGGGAGGGGAATCCAGGGCAATAATAAGATCTGAGATGGAGAACAAGGTAGAAATCCTAGAAAATGAAAGGGAAGGAAGAAGAAGCGAGACTGCAGTAAAAGGAATGAAGAATGGAGGACAGAGCATTCATAAACCAAGATGAACAAATAAGATGGTGAAAACTAGGGAAGAAAAGGAGCAACATGACTGATTTTTAAAAGCTAAGGTCCCGATGTCTATAGGAGGAGGAAAGGAATAAAGACAGTGGGGGAAAAAAGGAAATAAAGACAATATTTGGGCTGATGGAAATAGCAGAGACAAAGAAAACAAAGTGTGTCTGAAGAAACAGCAGCAGGAGTGGAGAGCACAAATTCCTTCGGGAGGAGGCAAAAGAGAGAGTAGCTGTGTGCTCTGGACAGGAAGGGATTGCTTGAGAAACCAATGGCAAAAGACAACAAAGTTTCTATTTATTAATGCAGATTGCTTAATGATTTTTTTTTCCTAAGGTTTGAAGCAAATTATGGGACTCAGAACACTAAACAAGGATGCAGAAGAGAGAAAATGTTTAGTTTAGGTTGTGCAGGTGAGCTTTAGTTTTTGGAGTGTCTTGAAATAGCACATGCTGAATAAAATTGCAGAAAGTATAATAGCCTGTTTACAAGATCAAGGCACAGAAGCAAATCGAATGAAAGGTTAATAAGATCAGAGTTCATAAATTAAGGTTTAAATTCTCTGTTTCTTAAAGAGAAAGATTTAGATGAAAGATCATGCAATCTATTTTAATTGTAAGAATAATTAGACGTATGAAAGAGCAGAAGGGATAATATGTAATCAGTGAAAGGACCTGGTCTTCTTGACCAAGGAAACGCCCTTCCAGACAAAGTCAAAGACATTGCATATTCAGGAATCAATACATCTTTCTTTAGTTGAAGAAGTCTCTTATTGTCCACGTTGATTCATGTCATCCAACTTTAAATGGTTTTACTTCATCAAAAGAAGAAAAATTCTTTTTTTTTCCCCTTTCTTTTTTTTTTTTTTTTTAAATCTTGGCACAGATAATTCATTCTAACCAAAAAGCAAAGATTCAGATACAAGCAAAAAGACCAGAAAGGCTACTGG
>JAYKAV010000777.1:970769-1008372 GCA_035582835.1 Phoebastria nigripes
TTTTTTTTTTTTTTTTTTTTTCCTTACATTAGGTTTCTTAAGAGTGTGCAGAAAAAGATACTGCAGATTCAGCACTTAAGAGAAATGATAATCAGACAGTATCACATTTAAATCATAATGTTACATTACATTGCAACACCTTGCTTTTCTTACAACTCGTGGCAATTCTCTAAGGACCATCACTCTTTAGAGAAAATAAGAGATTTCATCAGTAACAATCCCAAAAGAATTCTTGCACTTTGGAGTGTTTTTTAAAAAAAAGACAGTTTACGCACAAGAATATGGCTGCTGATGTGATAATTGAGACTCAGTTGGCAAAAATGTTTTTCTTTTCACAATTACTCCTTTTGGACTTCATTCTGTGGAAGGCTGAAACAAAAGTCTTGGCAAAATTTCTATGGCCAAATGGTAGAAGAAAAGTGGCTGCTGTTTGAGGGGCCGTGCTGGATAAGCACAGCAGAGAGGGACCTGCCGTCAGGTCACCTCCGCCCTGTGCCCCGAGAAGGTGCCATAGCAATACCAGGAGCATTTCACTTCTGAGAGGCAGCTGTGCTCACTGCTTTCTCACCTGCCTTGCAGCACTCCTTGCTCACCGTGGGGCAGGGGAGAAGCACCAGGGCTGCCACCAGCTTCGTGGGCATCCTCTCCCCCAGAGCCATGCTCTCCAGAGCTCATGTGCTCCCGAGGGTCCAGCCAGCCTTTAAAGTCTGACTTCCTCCAGAGAGCAGGCTGACTTGGCTGTCCGTCTGCATAGCCTCCAAAAAGGGAGAAAGTAGAAATTTAAGCAAAAATTGGTGGAGCCTGAAAGACAAGTCTGTGCTACAGCATGGAAGAAGGTGATGGGGAGAGATGCGGGCTGTCGCTGCCGTGTGGAGGGGCTGGCGGTGCTCGCTGATGCACGTGGGGACCGGTCAGGTGCCTGCGCATCCTCCTCCGCCGTGGCCAAGTGGCTGCTGGACACCAGACACAGCAGTGGGGATTTCCCAGCTTCTAGGAGGAAAAGCATCACCTCAAGGGGTGAAGAGCAATGTTAAAAGGGAACGTTGCCTCCTTCCTTCTATGTCTATGAAACAGCTTGGTTCAGGGCTTTGGTTTTGAACAGAACAAACAGTAACTAATTGGTAAATGTTATTTTGCATGTGCGTGTATCACTGGATTGCTCCAGTCCTGTAATGTGGTATCATACATCAGAGTCACGAGGGATTAACAGGTCTGTCAAATGTCATCAATGAAAACTGTGTATGTACAGTCAGCTCCTGTGGAAACACCTCCGAGCAGGCTAAGTTTAATTCAAATAGTTTTCAAAGACATCTCCAATTGTCATAAATAGGAGAGTCCCTGGAGAAGCAGATGTTAGTTCTACCAAATGCAGTAAAACATCTTAAGAGAAAAAATCATAAATATGGGCAAACTTTACTGATAAAGCATTTGCTAGAGAAAGACCAAAAAATTTACTGTGGATGTCATTTGGTATTTAAAAATACTACCATGTGTGTCATTAAAAAAAAGAATATTCTCTTAAATGCCTGTTATTTAGTTT
The DNA here is from genome assembly GCA_035582835.1 of Phoebastria nigripes. Lineage (NCBI taxonomy): Eukaryota > Metazoa > Chordata > Aves > Procellariiformes > Diomedeidae > Phoebastria > Phoebastria nigripes. The sequence goes on from JAYKAV010000777.1 coordinate 972,310, forward strand.
TGAAATGAAAAATATCAAATAGTTAAACTTTATTATGTGTAAAATTGTTTTTAGATCATGATGTAAATGTTACATACAGGAAAGCAAACTTGAAAAGCAAGGAGAAGCAGCTTGCTGCAGAAAGATTCGAAACACCAAAGCCAAACAGATGTTTTTAAGCTAATCTGACTGTAGTAGCAAGGACCACATGCCATTCTCTATAACCGAGCCCTCAGGGAGGGAGGCCAAGATTACTGTGGGGTTATAAGCCCTGGTTCGGCTATTGAGAACCACGTGGAAACCCTTGAAATGCTGTGTGTAAAATGCAAAGGGGCTTTTTGGCAGACGCGGTTTCCATCCAACGAGAAGTCCTGGCTTAAAATGCTCAAGAACAAGAGCTGCTGAAAGGCCCCAGCGCTGCGGTCACTGCAGCACGGCGTGCCACGCAGCCTCCTGCCCAGCCCACCAGCCTTGGGCTTTTCCTCTCCGTGTTACACAGAAGCAGGACACAAAATAGGAAGTATTTGGGTGCAATCACAAAAGAGCCCTGCCATTTTTTGCAGTGCTGGCACTCGCTCTGCAGCTGGCTGGGGAGGGCACCGCAGCGTTCCCCTGGGAGAGGACTGCGGTGCTGCCGTGCCCCTGACCGTGGGAACCTCTGCCGTGTTTCCAGGCAAACATCAACTCCTCCTGCAGCCTTCCAGAGGAGGTTTTCAACCCACACTGCACCCATTATATAACAGGACATAACTTCCTGAAAAGGGAGAGGGTTTTCTTTAAACTAATGGTCATGTCTCTTAGTGTCTCAAAGGAGTCGAGCACTAAGCTTAATCCTAGTGAAAATTGTGTAAAAGTAGTATATTTGCTTACTAAATTTCTTCCTTCAAAATAAACCAAGTTCTAGAGATGCAGCATTAAAAAAGAAACATCCTGTGACCAGTTCTGTATTTTTCTGGACTGTTTTTTGTGCTGTCATTCTTGGAATAGAGCGGGATGGGCTACACTCATGTAGAATTATGTGCATATTGAAGTCTAAATGTTAGTCATAGTGTCATTAAATCAAAGGAACATCTCACCATGTAAACAGGTCTCGATTCCTTGCAGCAACATCACTGTACAGGTAACTGGTCCCTTGCAGGTCAGCTGAATCCATTTCTCTTCTTTACGAGGTCTTTTCTGTAAGACTTGGAAGTTCACCTGTTGTTTTTAAAGACTCATAATCTCTCATTCACATAACGATCACAAAAGAGCACTACAGCTACCGCAACTTTTTGACAAGCCGGATCACCAACAGCAACGTTGGCTAACCAACGCAGAAAGCAGAGGTATTAATGGCATGTAAGCAGTATCAAAATGGTTGAGATTTTATGGCATATAGGCAAAACATGAGTAAATCTTTAGCATTTGTCGTGGTTTAACCCCAGCCAGCAACTAAGCACCACACAGCCGCTCGCTCACTCCCCCCACGGTGGGATGGGGGAGAGAATCGGAAGGGTGAAAGTGACAAAACTCATGGGTTGAGATAAAGACAGTTTAATAGGGAAAGCAAAAGCCGTGCACGCAAGCAAAGCAAAACAAGGAATTCATTCACTACTTCCCATCGGCAGGCAGGTGTTCGGCCATCGCTAGGAAAGCAGGGCTCCATCACGCGTAACGGTTACTTGGGAAGACAAACGCCATCACTCCAAATGTCCCCCCCTTCCTTCTTCTTCCCCCAGCTTTTATATACTGAGCATGACGTCACATGGTATGGAATACCCTGTTGGCCAGTTGGGCTAGCTGTCCTGGCTATGCTCCCTCCCAGCTTCTTGTGCACCTGGCAGAGCTTGGGAAGCTGAAAAGTCCTTGACTAGTAGGCTACTTAGCAACAACTAAAAACATCAGTGTGTTATCAACATTCTTCTCATACTAAATCCAAAACATAGCACTATACCAACTACTAGGAAAAAAAAAAATTAACTCTGTCCCAGCTGAAACCAGGACAGCATTCTTTCATTTTGTTAAGAATTTTTTTCTTCAAAAATCTTAGGTGTCAAACTGAAGATTTAATTACAACATCTAAACGGTGACAACCTGTATCAGTAAACTACATTGCTACATGAATGAGGGATGAACTATCACATGAAGGTACTCACCATGATTTAATGATCCTTCAGAATAATATTGTTCAGAAATTAACTTGTTCGTTCCTTTGCAGGTAACCAGCACCATTCACATGTCACATTGCAACAGGATGCTGAAGAGCCCATCAGGGGCCCACTGCGATGTGTCTTGTGCCTTGTAAAACTGACGTTGCAAAGGAAAATATAAAAGATGTGACTGATCTGCTGGGTTGCTGAGAATGGCAATGAATCCTGCTATGGCTTGTGGTCTGTTTCCTATCCATGAATCTGTGCGTCCACCCATCCGTCCTGTGAACTTTTGATGTATGTGCCCAGAAGCTTCTGGTAAGATGGTAGTTTTCAGCTTCCAAAGCCAGGCGTTTTTTTTTCCTTTTAACAGGAAAACTGTGTGTTCTCCACTTCATGGTCTAAATCAAACTGCAGGATATTAATAAAAGAAGTCATGACTAACAGATTAAATTTCTTTTGTATTAATCTTAAACTTGTGAGATTTATGAGGACCTCAGACTCTTAGCTATAAAGAGAAAAAGTATTCTCTTACTAGGGGATAAACTTTTAATAACAGATCTATTGTTGTTCAACAGTGTGAGAGATGCCCCAAACTGCAAGGAACTTGAACCACTGGGTCAGGCCCTAAGGTTGGCCTACACTGGGCCAAAATATGAAGTATTGTCTATCAAAGTTGGCATCTCTCTTTACCTGACAGTTCACAATTAATTCATCTGCAAGGCTTTTTCTAATATCCTGTACTCCACTGGAGTTTAAAAAGTCAATCTCTATGCCCTTATTAGATTCAAAGAGTTTAATTACTGTATAAGGAATTAAAATAGTACTGAAGTTTTAGCTTTCTGAAGATTAATTAATACAATACATAATTAAACCTTAGGTGTTTTTTTAAGGGATGACATTGCTTAGGTTACATGAATTCAACCTTCAGCACTGACCTTGTGGCCCTGTGGACAGAGGACGGCAAGCCTCCACAGGAGAAACCGGGAGAGCAATGGCTGGAGGACAGGAGTGACACTGCACAGAGGAGATACATTGGGCTCGCTTTCCAGGCATATTAAACTAAATTATGGGAAAATCTTTGTTTGGATTTTCTTTCATATATTGGGGCTTATTAGGTTAAAAACCATCAGAGGCAAGCCATGCAGTCTTGCTTGTGCTACTGAGCGCTTCAGAGTTTCACGTGCCAGGTCCTGCCGTTGCTGGTGGTGAGGAGGTTTCGCTTCCACTCATTGAGTTGTCTGACTGTAAAACCCACGTAGGAGTTGGGTACTGCAAGCTCTGCAATTCGAATTGAGCTGTTTGGGGGACTAAGCAATCAAAATGCCCCATTTGCACCCTCATCTTCACACACCTGGGTCAGATATGTGTGAACGTCCCCGTGATACCATTCGGGGTGGTGGGCATAAACTTCTTTTCTTTAGGAGGCAGATATCCATGGTCAGAATGGTGCTAAAAAGAGTTTATTCAGCCAGGGAAGACAGGCTCTCTAAATCGTCTTTGTTTCACAGCATCATGTATTATTTCAACTATTAATGAAAACACATGGGTTAATGTTATTTAAAATGCATTTAGGATAAAGGCTGCATATGAAGCAATGTCAAAAGGGAAAAAATCAAAATCATCATAGAAGCCAGTTTTCTTGGAGAAATATTGCACTGGATTTATTTAAGAAAGAAAGAAAGACTCAATATTTTCTGTTTGGAGGATTTTAATGAATAAATGTTATTCCTATTTATTATTTACTACTTTCAAAATTTAATGAATAGTCCTGGTGATAATTTCTTTATTTCTATATTTATAGAAATACAGAATTTCATACATACTGAACTGTGTTATTATCTACACATGTTCCGCCTTTCTGTAAATACAGAAATTTGGTGTTTGCCAGTAGAACGATTCATTACAATTTGAAAGTGGATAAATAATGAATAGTAATGCCATTTCTTCATTAAAATTCTACAAAAGGAAAATATATACTCGTTATTCCTTTCATGAATTCGGCCCATTGAAGGTTCATAAATAATTGTGCTTCACAATTGTGTCTAATTAGCAATGATCTTAATCCAGTGCATCCAAAAGCCTGAAGCAAAGGGAGGGATTTTTTTTGTTGTTTTATTTCTCACTCTCAGTGGCAACTGTCTGATTTTTGAATGCACCTTTGCTGTCAACACAAAACGATGCATCTTCAAAGATCAATGTTAGGTATACTCCCCCCCCTCCCAAATTTGCTCTTTTAAGTACCAGGTTCATAAACACTGTCCCCATCAAACTTAAGGTTAGCTTAACAGGAGATCAGCAATACAGTAGCTAATAAATGAATCTTAAAAATACTTCTCTATATGGAAGTTCTCACAGACTGCTTTTGTTCCTCAACGTGAGCTTCCCTGCAGATCTGTGCTACTGTAGGAACGTCTCGCTCCAAAAGAGTTACTTCTGGAGCAGGCTTAAGCGGCGGCATCTGCTGTGGAAACACCCTTAAGGCAGGGTTGTGCAAAAGGCACGGGGTTGGGTCTTCCCTACCAGGGGGGACTGGTAGAGTTTCAGCAGATAGGCAGAGTCACAGCTCTTTCTTTCCCTGCACTGGCTTCAAAGTCAATGTACCAAATAAACTGATCATATTGTTAGCGAGTATTTCCCAACAATGCACCCTGAAGAACTGTTAGAGAATGATTTATATTTAGCCGTCCCTCTTTTCTGTATAATCTATTTTACTAGAGACTGGCTGGTGTAAAAATGGAGCTAGATGTACTAAATGTCCCATATTTTTCAGCTTTCAGTATCTCTAGTTTCTGTGATGCTTATCACATGCCTATATAGCTGCTCCCATCGAGATTCCTCGGCAGGCTTGATAAAAATCCTAAATATATTCGTTGTTTTCGTCTCCCCCAACTAGTCAGTCATCAGTAATGCTGCTGCCTTTGTTCTTTGTACATTTTCAAAGGAGCTTAAGCTCATACTCTAACTGATTTGATGCTATCTGATTGTTAAACCGTCACCAGCTATGAGACATCCAAGTCTGTTATGAATAGTCGTTTAAACCACCAGTACTTCTTTATAAGACACCAGCAGGTTATTTGATTATATTACAATCACATGCCTTGCAGTTGAACTTTACTGTTGCCAATGAAAAGCAGAGGAGAGGGAGAAGGAAAGGGAAATGGATCTTTGCTTTTCTTAGTGTCCTTTGTAACTCATATGACTCACAGAGTGAGGACACCAGACAATGTCTTTATTGAATTTATGCCATCAAACTATTTAACACAAAACATGATATATTTTTAACTGACCTTGTCTTAGAAAACAAAGGCAGACTCCAACAGATTTCTTAAGTGAAAGCCTCTAATATCACAGCTTCAATAAAATAAACATCCCTACTGTTTTTCCTCCCTATCCTTTATAAAGACCAAAGGAAGGTCTAAAGACAGAGTCCCTGATGGAAAAAATTTAACTAAAATAACACCGTAGCCTGGTTTTAGAATTATCTCAGCTCCTTCCAAACATAGAAGTTAGAAAAAAAAATGCTGTTTTGTCATCACACTTCACCCCTGAGAAATTCATATCCTCCAACAAACAAAACTATGAATTAAAATGATCTTTCAACTGCTGGAGAAAGTTACCTAGGAAAGAGTCAGGTATTAAATATATAGACTGGTTTCCATTCCTAGTTCCGCCACAGACATCCAGAATGACATTGGGCAAGTCAGGGATTTTTTAGGTACCTGCTCTCCCATAACAAAATCCATAGCCATGAGTTAAATCCTGATGGCTTATAAAATGCATCCAGAGAGTTAGGCACAGAGAATAATAAGTGAAAAGCTGCCTAATATAACATAAATCTAAAAACCGTAGTCACCCTTGGGCATAATAAAATGGGCATAATAGTATTCTCCTACCTCACAGAGTGCTATCAGCACACATTTACAAATGCATAGGTTCATAAAGACTACAGAAACAGTTTGGAGACCCTCCTCTCACATCATCCCGAACAGACCCTGACATTGCCTGTCCCTGGCACGAGGTGTGCGTGGGGGCATAGGCCAGGGAAAGCGCTGGTAATTTATTCTTCTTGCAACTTACTGTTTGAACAGGTTTTTACTCGGTACTATTCATCCGTCCATAAGAATGCAGGAATTGTATCCTAAGAACTAGTAGGAATGAGAAGCTTAGTGTTTCCCCATGGTCTTCCCATGTTTCTCACACTGCAGTTTTTTCTAAGTCTGGGAATTATCCGGAGTACCTCAGAAACCAGAATTCAGCAATACTGATTCGGTGTTTGTCTTTCTGTCAGGCCTCTGAGCAAAAAAACATTGTCTAAACGCTTGGCGATGTCTAAATTCTCAGAGCAAGAATGCGTATGCCTTCACTTATATGTCCTTTGCGTCCACAGGCATATAGAGCAAAGCGGTAAAAGATCTGCAAAAGTGATTTCCCATTTGAACACGCTGTGACCTGGATGCACGTGGAGGTATATTGTTACAATTTTTGCAACCTAGGTGCAGAGGTTTGAAAATATGCCCCCAGTGACCAGTCATTAGTGAAACTGAAATGAGGACAGCTTCATGTAAGAGGCTTTCTGAATGCCTTGAAATATACTCAGCATATTTTAAATGGCTTTAATTCTACAGTACTTTTAATATAACCCTTTAAACATGAGGGAACACAAAGGGAAGGTTAATTGGAATGGCTAATTAAACATAGTGAAGTTAAAGAACTGGAACACTGGGATTTTGTTTTGATATTTAGCAACATCTCATAACCCTAAGGACATTGATTTAGCCTAAGGTCTGGTATCTTTATAAATTGCAACAAGGCCTGGAGACCCAAAGGAGAGACAAAAGGGTTGAGTGCTTGTAACAACAGATTCCCAAAGGAGCCCTAATAACAATTATAACCAACACGATTATTTGCATTAGTTAAAAAATAAATCCATCTCTCAGGTTTTAGTCATTTTGTACTGATCAACTAGGATATGGAAACAGTGAGAGAAAATCTGCAACAAAAGCACGCCCGATCTCAGGATCCAGAGGACAGAAATTCATCTCTCACGACTATCCCTTGTGGATCTGCAGCCACAAACTATATTTTGCCCCAGATAATCCCAGAGTAATTCGAAACATTCCCCAAATGTGTCAATTAATAATAAAAAAATAGTGCTTTTCTAGACTTCTTCACCAGTCTTAGAATAACTTTCAGAGAGGCTGGGAGGTGTAGTTATACCCATTTTATAGCTGGGAAAATGAACAACATACCCAAGTCATAGATGGCAGAGAGAAATACAAAAGAGGTGACTTGATGTCCAGACCTGTTCCTCACTGTTGAAGGGTGTCTGTGCCTTGTGCTCTGCTCTGTGGATATGCCAGAGACAAGTCCAGTAGAGCAGAAACTGCCAAATAGCACTGAAATGAGAAATAGTAGAGCCACACCAGTAAGATCCTAAACCTTACAGTTCTGGTTTTGGGACCAGGCGCTCTTCTGCACACTGCACGGTGCAGGAATGCATGACGGAAACCTGCCTGGGTGCTATGTCTCATATTATTAAACCGGAAGCACAAACGAAAGCTGTTGAACCTCTGTTGTCTTTGTTCAGTGAGCTCCATTTCCATGAGAGCTGACCTTACTACACAAAATAAAACCTTGCTTTAATGAAGGTGTCCAGATGGCCTTCCTAGACACAGCTATAGACTGCTGAATACTAAGAACAAATCAGAGGAGTTGTTTGCGTTTTGGTTTTTTTTTTTTTTCCTTAGGGTTGTCTTCCCACAACCACACACGTGTCACAGGAACATGAAGAGCTGGATGTTTTCTTTAAGCATTTTCTTTCCTTAGCTCACTGAGAAGTTCCCACAACAGAGCAGAGTTTGCCCAGAGTTGTTTACCTTCCCCATTTCTGATATCACCATTCAGCTGCTACAGTCTCCTAACGGTGCGCGGATTACAATGTCTGCTGAAAAACATGATTTCTCAGCCTTAGCAATGGCACCTAGGGAATTAAGAGACCTCTTAAGGATTAAAGTGAGATCCTAGCCATACTTACATTACCTGTGTACCCGACATGAGGAAGAGTTAGTATCTGTGTTACCATTATTCACATGGCTGATGCAAAAGTGTATAATCTTTTTAGGAATGCTGACTTCTATTAATTTAAGGATACAATGATCAAATTACTAGAATATTAACGGCATAGATGCATAGAAGATTAATGAACTATATGAGCGTGTTGTTTTAGTTTAGTAGCTGGACTGATAGAAAGCAAGAAGAAATACAGAGTGCACATATAAAACCTCCAGTAACCAAACCCCGAGCAATTACCTGCCATGTGCTATGCCCAAGCCCCACCAACATGACGTGTGTATTTTGCCCAGACTCAGCAAGGACAAGTAGGTTAGAGCTAATCATCTGGACAGGACAAAAAGATCTGAAGAAATTAGGCCCTTTCTAAACTAGCAAGGCAAGATAAGTGGTGGGGATGGGCATATTTAAGTGAATTTTATGATGATAAGCAACCTTAAAACCAACATTGTTCTGCCAAGTTCCTGTTACAATTGTCCATTTCTATAAACAGCAGCTCTGTGACGCTGCCACACCACACCAGGGACTGTGCACGTGACCAGCAAGTAGACCCAGTGATTCCGCCTTGCACGTCAACGTTGCCAAGTTCACCTTATACCCGATCTGCACACCTCTCCCACTTGCTTCTCACTCTGCGTGGGTTTGAGGTGTTCCTAGAATAGCTCAAGTGAGAATAAGACTTGCAATCCATTACAGGCTGCTCTCTTTCCAAAGGGCCTTCAGCCTCAGGCAGAAGCAGACCAAAGAGCAGGCAGGTAAATGCAATCTCCAAATTGTAGGTTAAGCACTTGCCTCAGATGTCTTTAAATCTCGGGCAATGCAAGTGTCAGATTATAGCTGCATGTTTTATTTTATTCTGCAAATGCTGGCGCTAAAACCCTTTCAGCTGACCTTTCGGCCAGTGCATACCTTTCCCACTCCTGCACAAGTCCCACTCATGCTCATGAAAGAACCACACCAAGGCAAAAAACGGCAGAGCATGGCACAASCTTCTCACACATCTAATCCACCGCTGCGTAACCAGGTCCTGCTGGAAGTCCCCTGGGGTCTGTGCAGAGCTTCACCGAAGTCAATGAAGCCTTGCATTTAAAGTAGAGAAGGAAGTCCACGTGGTTTTTTGTGAACTTGGAGAATATTTGGATTTGGGTCATATGTGAGGCCTGGCACCATCTCTCCAAAGAAGATTTGCTGACAATCTACCTACGTTTAAATACATAATTCCAATTTCATGAATATAGAGGCAACATTAAATGATTGTGTGAAGCTGCAATCCAGCTCTGAAACAATTTGCAGCAAAAGGTATTCAGGCACCAGATAAATCTACAAATTCACTGCTTTCATTAATACTTACAGAATGCTCGAGAGTAGAAGAGGCCTTTATGCACCATATGAAATATTTAACTGGAAACATATTGCCAATAATCAAATATTATGCTCAGAGAAACTTAAATGCAGTCTAAAAATTGGGAACTTACTGCTGAGATAGCAAATAGCTTGTTCTTTAGTTCTAAAGGTCTTGCAAATTTTCATCATTGCTTTGCAAAAATATCTGTGAGAAATGTGAATCCTCCCTGTAAAATCCAGCAGGAAAGGACCACTTCCCAGCTATCTTTGTTGCCCGATCAGAAAAATAGAAAATGGTTTCACGATGATTGCTTTCATTTTAATTTTTTTCCCCCTAATTTCAGCAGGAGGAGATTCTGCTCCTAAAAGAGTGGTGTAAGTCCAGAACTACTCTGCTGACTTCACAGAGGAGTAAATGAGAACAGAACAGAGACAATTGCTTTTAAATGGATTAATCAGAGCAAGTTAAATAAAAAGCAGAAAATTCTGTCCCCGTTTTATATTCAGGTCAGAATTTGGGGATTTGTTCTCCTCATTTGCCTGTGTTTCAGAACTAGGAAATAATATCTGAGAATTCTTTTTTCTTTCTTGACAAAGAGCGCTAGTCAAAAATTGGGAACCAGATGGCTGCTTATATATTTCTTTTTTTTATTTACTGCAATACTAAAGCCACCATAAAAAAGCAAAGTTGAACAGACAGAGCTAATAATATAATCATTCAAAACACCTGCAAACAGTGCAGATGGGCAATTTCTGTCTGCAAAATCATCAGTGAAAGACCGCCTTCCCATATGGGCAAATCTAGCTGCCTTAGAGCTTCCTAAGCTCTGTCCCTTACCTTAAGAAAACCTGCAYTGAGCATATGCAGCCTTTTTATAGCAGAGCAGAAGAGTCTGTATCTGCCTGTTTATTTTAGTTAAATATAACTTACAGCACTTATAGCCCTTTATCAGTGTATTTGATTTGCCCATCGTATGTCCCAAAAGGGCAGAAACCCTGAAGTAGTAAAGCAAACAGCTTTTATTCAGGCAGAACATTTACAATTGTTAATGTATATTAATGAACCCCAAACACACAAGTTTTATTCCTTTGTGTAAGCAAACAATTACAGGACCAAGGTTGCTGTTGCTGGGGTGTGTGAGCACATGTGTCTATCTTCTGTGTGCATGCGTTTAATTTTGGGTTATGAAATTATTTCCCCCCTTATAAAAAAAAAAAAAATCCTCCTTCTGGCATCCTTTTAGCATGTCGTCTCCAATGCTAATATACATCGAGATAYGGGAAAGAATGAGACCCAGGGTGTTCTGGAGCTAATGCCGGTGCTGCCATTGATCCCCAACCAGGATGGGCTGATTACGCGCTGCAAGATCTTTTTCACTCCCCAGCTTCTCTTCACTTGAAGTGTCAAACCCGCTTCAAGCCCTGGCCGGTGGGAGCTCCCCAGCCGAGCTTCCCCATCAGGTGGGAACCCTCTTTGGAATTCAGCGTGATCTGCAAACAGCCCTTGTGACCCCRGACTCCTCATTTCATCCCTGGCACTCTCATTTAGGTGAAATACACAGCTCTGGTATTAGTATCATTTTTGAGTCGGCATCATTAAGAAACCTCCCCACCTAAACTTCAGTGTTTTACATGAAAGTCTTATCCATAAATTTGATTCCCCTCCAGGATACATGATGTTGGAAAAAAAAAAGTGTAATTAAACACTGTGAAAATGAAAGTAGCAAGGATGTTCCAAGCCAAGCAAATCATCTGCAATACTACTTCATTCAATGAATTCACTCTCTGTTGTGTCTTTGCTCTCTACAACATATAAAGAAACCACAGACCTAACACTTTCCTTTTTTTTTTTTTTTAAATACTAGCTGTGGACAAAAATAGAAGGCTTAACTACATTTTTACACTGCTGTTCTTGTTAGGTGTGGGCACCCACACCAACTGCTAAATAAAAAATATTTCTTGTTCCAGAATACATACAAGTTTACTTTGAAATGCCCTGTTGTTCCTTACAAATATTATTTTTAATGTATTTATTCTGCCCAGAGTGATCTCAAAAGCAAGTCCAGCTGAAACACAAATGGTCAGGAAATCATAACATGATTTTGGGGTTTTTTTWAATGTCTTAAAAACCCACCTTAAAATGACTGYATTAGTGAGTGTCTGCAGCCAGGACACCATGGAGGGGGTGTGTGTGTGAATGCAGATCCCGCCGAGGCAGTGACCTTCTCCAGGCGTTTTCTGCATTTGGGGTCCACGCACGAGGTCTCTCTGGAAGGAGCTCATTGCTGTGACAGGGCCTTAAATTTCATTTTCTTCAAATATGTGCACAACTTTGAAATTTGCTTTGTATAAATACTTCCTGGCAGTGAAATGCAACTTCTCAAATAGCCAGTGAAAGAACGCAAAAGGAGCAGAAACCAGGCCACAAGGAATGCAAACATTCACAGAAAATATAGTACATTATGTACCTAGTTCTGGTGAACATCATCATTAGGCCATTTCACCGGGATGTACAGCGTTAGCAGCTCATGTCATTGTTTGAACATAACTATTAAAAAGATAATATGTCATAGGAAAGGAAGCAGGGGGGAATGCAGGTAAAGAAAGGCCTAGTATCCGCATTATATATCAATATAATTCTGCAGAAAAGCCAAGTCTGCTCTCCTAACAAGAGCTTGGGAGACTACAGCTTTTACAATGCCACCTCATGTAGGAGGAAAAAGAAAGATGTAAAGCCTTTGCCAGGGCTTCCTATAGCGCAGTAGCTCCACTATTATTATTATTAAGTATCTTCCTTTCAAAGTTTCCTGGATTTCCTAAATGTAACAATAATTTTAATAATTACAAAACCAAGACTACTACTTCTGTGACCGTGTTCCCTGTTTTCCTCCAAGCTAAAACTCTGCTTTCATGTAATACATAAAAGAGCAATATTGCTCTGATGAACTAAGACACATGAAATATCTAATTAACATTAAAATATTGTCTCTTGTCATTAGCTTCATTTGCACTTTAAGTGTCAGTTCTTGAGAGAGAGGTTCAGAAGCAACGACCTGGCCCTTGAATAAAAAAAAMAAAAACATGCAAGGCAGAAAAGAGGAAAAAAGACACTGTAACGTACCACGTTACATACAAACAGAGCTGCTTTCCCTGGTACCCAGGCTCAAAGCAGGATTCTCAATAAATGAGAGAACCTCTTTTCTCTCTTCTTCTTTTTGCTTCCCAACTATTCGACCTCTACTGAACCACTACAGAGTAATGCCTTTTGACCACGAGAGGGGCAGGGGGTGAAGGGTGATACCCATCTCCTCCCTTTCCCCGTGCACCCGCTGCACGGCACCGGGCGTTGCAGCTCAGCCTGCCCTGCCAGGGTTTTCCTTTTCTGGCTGAGAGCTGGCCCTGAGACCTGCGCTCGCTCGTCCGAAAGTGCCCTGGCCAGGCCGCCGGCTGGGTGGTACCTTTGGGGGTGAGACGTCCCGGGAAGCTGCCCTGGGGTTGCGAAAACTAAACCCTCCCATTGGCAAATAAGCCAGCTTGTTGAGTCTAATTGATTTATTGAAACAGATAACCTTTTGCAATCATCCTGATGGGAGCAGGAAGGCAAAGGAAGATCATTATTTTCATTTTAAACTGACCAGTTTGTTAATCAGGTTTTGATTATTTATGTTGCTAGGAGGTTTGTGCCAAATGCGAACTGCATTTATTTATTTATTTGCTTGTTTGATTGTTTTGTACCTGGCACTGAAGTATGCCAGATCCCTTCGCAGCATTTCTTCATCACAACATCAGGGCACAAGCCTCACAAAACAGCATGGAAGTGGACGTGGACACTTTCCAGCCAAACAACTCGRGGTCAGGTGGAGCTGCGCATTCAGAGCTGGATTTTTCAGCTCTCCAGGACTGTGGGAAGTTTGTCTCATTAGAGGGGAGAGCTTAGCTGAGGTACTTGGAGCAGACACTCGCCTCCAGCCCCAGAAATTAACGTGTACTCAGACAGGGGCGTTTATTTCTGGACCATGTCTGGCAACAACTTTTAAAATTAAAATCTCAGGGGTCTCAAGCGGGGAGAGAATTTTTACTGTGAAAAGAAAGGTGAATATTATTTATACAACATAACCCCAACCCCGTAAACAAAATAAACTTTCCTCCCATCATCCCCTTAGAAAAACCCGCTGATTCATTTGGAGTGTGATTACCTTGTCTTTATGCTCAGGTTGATTCATGCAATCTATTAATAGCTCTTCAAATTTTCGGAAAGGATTTTTCAAATCCTTTTTCGGTCTTCCCTGCTCTTGGGAAGGCAGGAGTTTCGAGAAGAAACGCTGCCCTGTCCCCATTTCCTTGGCCAGGGCAGTTCCCATCTGCTGCTCGTCCCCAGGGCCAGGGCGAGCTGCCTTTTGGGGTGCGCACCACTGACTGCCACGCCACCGACTGCCATGCCACCGACTGCTGCCGCCCTTTTCTTCCCAAAGCCGGAGGAGAGCTCCCTCTGATGCTGCAAGCGGCAAGGGAGAGCAGGAGAAAATCTGCACATCTTCGGAAACGCCATTCCTACCGTTATTTGTAATTTCCGTGCGCTATCATCTCTTTTGCCTAGACATCAGGATTAAATGCCAAAACATGTAAAACTAATTGTATCAACATAAGTCCCTTAGTCAGCATACTTCTTGGTTGCGTTGCTGTTATTCCTTGCCATTTGTAGGTCAGGATCTAATGGATGAGCTTTACAGGGCTGCATATTTCTTTTTGGAGTTCATTAAAGCCTGAAGCAATTGCACCTTAACATTTCCATGCAATTGCAGATTTGACCTCTGGCAACAGGCCTTGCAAATCGATTCATTTCCAAACCAGTTATGATTTGTCGTCACTGAAAAGTTTTGGCGGGGGGAGTGCCCGTCTCCAAGCCACTCGCAAACCAGCCAGCATCAAGAGACAACTCCAAAGCAGGGCTTTGCCTGAGTCACAAGGACAAACGGAAACCAGGAGACAGTTTTGACACTCATTAAAAACAGTTAATTATTTCAGAGTCATCAAGTTTTTCACATGCTAAAAATTGACGGCAAAACAACCAAACGCATCCTATGTTTGGTTAACACCTAAAATCTGACTTTGACCCTCTGGTACCGAAGCAAAGAAATTCACAGTTAAAGCTACATGTCTAGGCAATACTCTGTGCTTAACTCACACTGTTTTTACAAAGGGTCTGTGCACAATTATAAGTGCCATATGTCCAGGGTAAGGAAGAAAAACAACAACAAAAATATAAATATCTACCTTTTTTTTTTTTTTAATACAGGAATTTAAATCTTGTAGAACATAATATAGAGTAAYGACTCTATCTGATTATTGGTTTTCATTTTCCCTGGTAGTTCAGTTAATGCTCTTTTAAACTATTATAACATGAGTTAAAGGTTGTTGAGCTTTGTTTCTTTCTTTTTAATCTGTTGAAATGTTTTAAGTTTGTGGAACACAGACTCCTAAATCAATGCTGATGGCACATCTAAGGTGCAAGTTGCATATTTAAGGGATTTCTTTGGTTACAAATAATTAAAATTAGGTATTTTTACATTTTTTAAACTGAAAAGTCTACTTCTCTTGAAGTCCTGATTGCAAGTGTTTATAAGTGCAAACATGTAAATTGAACAGGAAATTGCATTTATTTTGGGGTATAACATATCTGAAAATCTGCCTCAACTGCAGAGCAGAAGCAGTCTGGGAACAACTACAAGAGTAGGTCACGAGTTTGGAAAGACTCTTGATCTTAAAAATCTATTTTATTACTGCTCCAAATTTGTGAAGATTCAGCTTTCAGCTGCAGGGATTTGTTACATTTTTGTCTGATGGACTGAAGGTGCCTTTAATACAAGATTACATTCCCTGTGTAGGTACTTAGAGGAGGTGGTCATCTCAGGTAACTTCAGCTAGCACAGTACCAGAGAGGCTTTCCAAAATACAGACGTAATCTGATTAAGATTTTATTATTTAAAACGAATGCTTTAGCACCATCCAGAAAGCAGCCAGCTGCACATGCATCATTCACATTCTGCCAAAGTCCTCCGAGAAGTACTTTACTACTCACTGTTCAAAATAATCAATGACAGTATATCACTGCCTTCCTCCACACGTATTACTCAGTGCCCTATCTTCAGTTTCTCAGGTCTCAAAGTATAATCCCACAAACGGCTTCGAAAAATTTTGAGACGCGGTGAGCAACAGCAGATAAAAACTTAATAAATTCATATACCTATTTCTAAAACATTCRCTATGTCTGCATTTTGCCAACCAAACAAGCTCCCTAAATGAAGTTTTTGCCCTTTTTATGTTTGGTCCAGGAGAATAAATCAAGTTTCACATGACTGAGTAAAATAGTTCATCAAGAGAAACTTCCTTTAATGTGCAGCCATGACAGCATTACAATTTAGTTGAAAATGATAAAGGCGAGCCTTGGTCCATGTCTGTGAAACCACAGAGAGATCTGTCCTCCCTGATCCACAGRAAAATTATCAGCACTGTGGCTTTTGTTAGGTCTTTTCATGCAAGATGTCATTTTTCAGGAATGTACAGYAGTTATCTTGTAGTGAATGCAAACAAAGCTATGAAGTCTACAAATTAAAGCAAAGATGAATATCCTGTTCTCTGGCTAATATAATGTACAACATTCTATACTTCCATATCAAAATTCCATCTATTTTAATATAAAATAATTATACCAGATAGGCTTTCCATCTCAAACTGTGACAAATGTCTTATTGCTACCCAATGAGGCACCGCCGGTGGTCCTCATCACTGTTCAATGAGTCAGAGGAAATGAACCTTGCCAGCTGTTTGGACCTGGGAGGTTCAGAGGCCGCCCTTCCAGTGGCTTTTAAACAGCTCTTAGGTGTAAAAATGTTGCATAGATGAGGTTTCTGACTTGGTTTTACAGCACTGAGAACTCTCAACAGTTCCAGCCTGGTTTGCTTTTAATTCTCCTGCTGTCCCCATGTGCACTAGTTTTCCTGATTGTCCTGAACGAGGAGCTGGTGAGGAGAGACCCATAAATGTGCTCCTCATTCAGAGAAGCAAAGAAAAACTCCTCTGCAGACTGCACTGTCAGCTGGACCTCTCTTGTCTAAAAGCTTCTGGGTTTGCAATACACCACTGGCATGAAATGAAGGCAAAACTCAACGTAATTAAAACTGTAGCCATACTAGCACAAAAGAAGTGTTGCCCTTTCCGTGCACATGTCGTGCTGCTGCTTCTGGGAGCTCCTGGCTGCAGATCAGTGGAGATTTGGGTGCATCCACAGAGCATGATGCAGTGCCATGAAATCCTGGCGCTGGTCTCCCTGAAGCCCTGGAAGCAGCACAGCAATCTCAGCAGGGCAATCCACTTTGGCTAGTTTCCTGGATGCTGCACTGATGCTGCAGATACTGCTATGCCTTACTTGAAGAGCCTGCCTGTTCAGAGCTATCTTGGGATCTTTTCATGATGCTGACAGGGGCTTGTACCAGGTGTATTCTGCACAAACAAAACCATGTTATTTTGCAAATTCTCATCTTTGGACATTCTGCGGCAAGAAAATTCAATTTCGTGATAATACTAATGATGTGAGGAGGAGACCAGCATCCAAATTCGTTCAAAATTCCTTTTTGACTTAATGTGTATCTTTTGGTCAGTGGCTTAACTTCAGTGCCTCACTCCTTTATCATTTGTAAAATGGATATATCTGTTCTCACCTACATCAAAGGCAACATGCGGGGCAGCAGAGGGATTTAGAGACACTTAATAACTGTGAAGTGGTGACAATACAGGAATGGTGCTAGGAAAGAACAAAGTATTACTTTGGCGGGTGAGTAATTTGTGCCCCAAAGCCATTGTGAGCTGGAAGTGACCTCTTGTGTCAGCTTAGCTATCTCTGTCCACTGGGCTCTAAATACCAAGTGAATAAATAAAGAAATGACGGATAGAGTCTTTTTTAAATTTCAGAAAATTCTGACTCACTTTCCCATGGAAGTGAATTGCAGAGTTTAATCACAACTTGAGCAAAGGCAACACCCCTTTTACTAGTCTGCTACCCAGGTAGCTCTAATGATGGCGTTTAGAGACTACATGCAGAACAGTATCTCATTCATCTTCAATCATTAGTTTGAGTACCTCTAGTGCATTTTCTCTCAGTCTGTTCTTCTTAAGTACGAACCCTCCAGCGCTCAGCACCAGAAGTGCTCTTTCCAAAGGCAATGTAAATGCGATGCAGTCTGCAGGACGTGGCTGTGACGTTGGTCCCCCAAGAGAAAGCACCAAGTCATGAAGAGAAGTCAAGTTGTTGCTCCTTTCTCTGAAGGAAATAACTAACTTGCTGTCATGTCACTAGCAAAAACTGAAGGAATTGTGATTTGAGGGGTAGATTTCTGAGTACCCTCCCTTGCCAGTACACAGTATTTCTGTCTGTCTTTTTTATTAACAGCAACTAAATGAACCTCAAAAATTATCTGGACTGAATGACAACAAAACAAACTAAAATTAGTAACAGCATACTCATTGCCTAGGGCAGCACTGAACTGATGGCTGATGTGATGGTGACAGACAAATCCTTATTCCCATTCTAAATTCTGTCTACTAAATAAATAAGTAATGCCATCAATAGCATTTCCAGTGTTGCATTCACCTCCTGCAACTTTTACAGTATTATTGTATTGCCTTTGACTAACTCTACGGCACAGTTCGGTACCTGGGCTGACTCAGAAGTAGTACCGCAGCCAATAAACTTGTGACAAGAGAGATTAGATCAGATAGTTTGAAATATTTGATGGATAATATCTTATATCAGCCCTTAGTAGAGATCCAGTATTTGCCCTGTCTTTTATTCTTCTATGCCAACCTTTTGCAGTGTGGAAACGCTTTCTGGATATTCCTCCTGTATCTCCTTGTTTCTCTCCTGTTTTTATCGCATTGGCCCTGATAACAAGGAGGAAGAAATGTATCTGAATAGTAACCTATCTCTACAGAAAGACAAACAACAAACAAAGTGTAACAGGTCACATCAGAAATAGCTAGAAGACCTGGAAACAAAAATATGTCTGAATCTAGGCAAAGTTACTTAAACCTTTGAAACTTTTTAGGCAGATAAGCTGAGCTGTCTTATTTGCATATCTTTGTTGGAGTTCTCAGTGACTAAGACTTATTTTCTCCTCGTATTCACTAGAAATCCCAGGGTACTTTTTATAAGAACAGGGTTGAATCTGAAGTGTTTGAACACAATATGCTTCTTCCATTAACATGAAAAATGCCGCTTGCCACCTGACAAGTGCCTATACTGCAGACTGGCTTCGATACCACTTCTGAATCATTCCCTATTGTCCCAGAATGAAAAGCACTATATATTACATGACTTGCTGTTAGTAC
The DNA here is from genome assembly GCA_035582835.1 of Phoebastria nigripes. Taxonomy (NCBI): domain Eukaryota; kingdom Metazoa; phylum Chordata; class Aves; order Procellariiformes; family Diomedeidae; genus Phoebastria; species Phoebastria nigripes. Next base: position 991,218 of record JAYKAV010000777.1, read on the forward strand.
TTCATATTTTTAGCAACTTTTTGAGTATTTATGTGTTTAACTTCCCCTCTGGCACCTCTGCTTTTCTCTGGTCTCATGCTCGTCGGTACCAGCGTTGTTCATCCAGGGGACTGCTCACCAAGGAGCAGGAGAGAGAGCTGAGAGCAAATCCCACAGCTTGGTTGTGCTCCCCCTTGCTCAACATCCATCAGGATGCAGCGTTGGGATCCATCCCCAGATATATACACCTCTAAGATTCCCCTCATATAATTAGGCTACAGTACAGTCCCACTGGAGTGTTTCCTGAGTATAGACTCCTCCTTTGAGCTCCTTTCTACAGCTGTTACTTCCTAGTGAGGTTTTCTGAAACCCCAGAACTGCGTTTTGAGGCTCTAAGATACTGGAGAACTTCTTCTCCCAGACATTGAGCTTGGCACACTATCTGTGAAAAAGACATACTTAAAATAAATAGAATCAAATCTTCCAGAAAGTGATTTAAATCCAGCACATGCTTCATAGCACACTTAAAAATAAAAAGTCCGATTTCCATGAAGATATGCAGCCAAACTCACCTAGCTTAGGAAATTCCTCATACAATCCTCCTGTGTCTGGACACAGCATGGTCCGCTGTGATGGAAATGCAGGGAGCTCTTACCTTCTAGAGTTTGACTGTCCTGGTGAGCCTCAAGAAGTGATCACTGTATTGATTGTATAGCAACTTGGCACTGGGTTTTTTCCTTTGTCCAGGGCTGCCCTCCAGTGCAGCCATCCAACAAGGTTTGATGGTAGATACATCCATGATGTATATTCATAACATCTAAAACATCACAAAGAACTTATCAACTGTACATAGACTTATTTCCCAAGCTATCAAGATTTTCAGAAAAGGCTAACAAGCTCCAACATCTTCAGCTCATGGTGTCTCAGCTAGGATTATTGAAAGGAATCTGCCCGGTGTCCAGAAATTTTTCAGYGCACAAGGTTTTGCAGCTTTGCAAAATAAGTTTACGACATAACAAAGCACTCACTGGGAGGTCACACCAGTATGCAAGTAGGCTGATTGGTATTAGAGAATTTAGTGGCAATATTAACTTCATTGTAAAAATGTGAAGGTCTTCATCTAGACATAGTTTTAGCAGAGTTATAAAGTTGTAATTCCCTTTCACAGTGGATAGAAATGTTGGGTTTGGGTCACAGAAGTCCTCAGCTGGTTTAGAGTCCAGGGTGGTGTTAAAGGGCTAGAATAAATTTTTTATATATATATATATATATATATATATATATATATATGTACACCCACCCCCACCCCCGCTCTTTTGCATCACTTTGGACAGGTGTTCTGGATCGATCATTTGTTATGCAAATGCTACCCAAAAGGAAATCCATACAGAGGGCCAAGAAACGGATAATGATGAAACACTAAAACCACAAAAGTATATACCTTCCAGGAGGTAATGGGGAGAGGATAGCTAATGGGTAAATCATTGGATCAATTTATTTTGGGACTACATGAAAACTCCACTTAGAAATCATGCTGTAGAAGACATCTCAATTCCGCTTACTTGCACCTTGAACTTTGAGATACAGGAATACCTCCAGATACAGAGTTCAGTTCCCAGTTGCACACAGAGCTGATGCTTTCTGCTTTTACTAATATCTTCATTACATTCTTGTGCAGCATGAGCTTGTCTATAGCTGTGTATATACCTGTTTTATCCTGGAAAAAATAATTTTGGGGTTTTGTTTGTTTAATTTAAAGGGAAATTAAAGGGCTCTAAAAACAATGAAATCAACAGAAATGAGATTAATGTGGAGACCAGTCTGAAATTACTATGTCAAAACACACACAAAGATGTCCATATGTTTCAGTTAAGAATATTATTTTCTCCAGACAATGATATATTAAATAACACAGATTTTGTAAACCTTCATGCTACTAAACTGCTTAATGCTAGAAAGTCAAACCGATAAAGCAATTTTACTGTGCCTTCACTCCATTCTACAAATGTAGCCAGATGGGTTAAGGTGAGGGAATTAAAACATGCTATGAGGATGTCATCACTGTGACTCATACATGAGTCTCCCCAGAAATTAGGGGTTTGGAGGAGACAGTTGTCCTTGAAGCACTGTCTTGACACTTCCCCAGGAATAGCTCTGGTTGAAGAAAGTCATAAGTGAGAAGTACCAAAAGTTGAAGTGACACTGGGATGATAAATGGACTATTGCTTCTCCACGCGTGGTCCTTGCTCATGGATCCCAGGGATCGCAGAAGTGTTTGCAATCACATCCAGATTGCCCTCTCTGTTCAGGAAACCTGTGGATAAAATTCACAGGGTTTTGTTATTTTCCTAATGGAATAAATTGGTTGAGTCTACTCCTTTTCTCATTCTGCTCTTGGAAAGGAAAAGAAACATTGAACTTTTCTAGCTCTTGTGCCTCTACCCACAAATGGTGGTCCAAATGGGGAGTTTTACGCATGGTAACTAGAAGGGTGATAAGGCATTAATGGCCACTTATGCATTTCAGTAGTTTTGAGATAGCCTAATCAATGCTTATTTGCTTTGGTTCTCCCTAGTAGACAGCACAGGTTACATGAGTAGCCAATGAAACACTTAAATAAGGATTTAGAGCTAGAAGTTTGAAGAATTGTGACTTTATATTGTCCAACAACAGAAATGAACTGCAATTGTTTTGATATTTAGGATGGTTGTATTGGTACCAAGGATATTTAAGGTGAACAAAAGATGTCTTTGCTGCTGAAATAAAAGGGTCTTTCCTGTCTTTGTGTTATGTTTTATTACAATGTATGGTTACCTCTCTGTAACAGATCTCTTAGAAGGGAGCAAGAGCTATTGTCAGATTAACTAGAGCCAGATGTCTGTAGCATAAATCCATATAATGAAGAGAGCCACACACATGGGAGGGTGAATGGATGCCCCGAAGAAGAAACAGAGAGTGAGGGAAGAGCTGCTGAGCTGGAAATCCAGGAATATTTGTACCAGCTGAAGTATTACGCTGCTTTATAATGGAGAATTTGAGTTTGCACTGGGGCAGAAGCAGGCTCGGTGTCATGCTTTTGGGTCTGGATCAGGCAGAGTGATGCAACAGTCCATAGCAATAGGCTACTTCGTGGCAGTTTTAATCTGTAGGTTTTCACATGCTGTCAGGAAAGCTTGTGCATTGTACAGATTGTGTGTCAGCTCTGCACATCCTAGAGGGCTCTGACGGGAAATTGAGCATGACCAACGCATCCAGGAGAACCACTGGACAAAAATGGTGCCTGGGACAGCTGCAGTGCATATCTCAGAGCCCTTCTTTTGGGGCAGAGTACTTCTTATAACAAAACTCCACAGACAGGCTCCACCTGAGAACTGCTCAGCCTCCAAAGTAAGCTCTGGGTGTAGGCACTGCTCCTTGTCAAGGATCTGGCCCTGTCTAAACCAGGCTAATTATTAAGTCATCTTCTTCCCATTAACTTGTGAGGAAAATTACCCTTCTGAGTTTGAATGGCAGAACAGCATTAAGAGGATGCACCTTTTTTTTTTCTTAAATCAACCAAACAGAAAATTCACAATGAGGATGATCTTGTAATTACACACACGTCAGAACAGAGAGCATGATAGTTTGCTCAGATTCCTTTGAACGTTTCTTTAGAAGAATTTGGGAGGAGAGAGGGAGGGAAGAATTTATTGTAAATCAACTTTGGCACAAAACTTTTGTAAAAAGGTGCCCAACATGCATTACATTCTTTGTTCTGTGTTTTTCCTACATATAAAGCCTTGACAACCTGCTATTCTATGATTGATGCACTTATTTCTTCTAAAGTATCACTAACCAAGCATATCATTTTTATACAGTAAGTGTATATTCAATTTCCTACAGTTTGACTGCTAAACAGGCTCAGTAGTAAAACAAATATATACTGTCACAGTGTACTGTTAAGGGGGACCAACTGAAAACCTTGGAATACTTTTCATTTGCGTTCCCTTTGCTTTTAGTTGCAATGAAATCACAGCAAGGGCAGATGCTAAATATCCATATTTTTATAAAACTTGTATTGTCATTGGGTGCAGTCTGCAACTCCTGCAGACTTTGTACAACGTTAATAGGAATATTATGATTCATATATTCTTGCACAATAAGACAGAATGACATATCAGGTTTGCAGATTTTCCTGACAAGGTATGAGGTATTTATCTGGGTTTTTATACCACAGCCTTATCAGCCTAGTATCTGAACGACTATTGACATCGTTATCATTCATGTATTCATAAAATGCGTAGGGGTCTCCCAGTTACATTCTACAAAGTACGGAGTTGCTCCTTCATAGTGTGAAAGAAAATATAAACTGAAGAAAAAGAATGCAAACTCCCATTGGCTTAGTATTGGATCCCTGGCACTCCAGGACCGGGCGGGAGGATAATGGATCTGTGAGAATTCATGTATGTTTATGATGTACGAGGCATTTCAGCTGACATTGAATCAGGTCAGTGGGTCCATTGGACAGGATGCAATGTCAATGGAACTGTTATGTATTATTGATGTCAGTCACAGAATAGATAAAAACATTAGCAAAATAGCTTCCATTGCCATTTCTTTTTTTTTTTTTTCCTCAAATGACAAAAGGCACCAGTCCATATTAAACACAAGAAGCCTCCAAACAGCTTTGACTTGGAGCAAATGTAGGAAACGGCAAACTACTGCCAAAAAAATATTTTCACATAGAACAAAATGGCTTAACTTGTTTCACTAACATTTTCAATCATGGAATAAGTTTTGCCTACAAAAGACAAACATGCTCRCTCAAGGTCCTCTTCTGCAAATCGTTAGGCATACAAGTCCTTTTACTCACTCTACATTTTTGCTTATCTCTATGTTATATACCACTATACCAATGAATTTTAAAAGACCAATTCTTATTTACATTTAAAGCAACTTTAAACTGCCCAGTCTGAGACATTAAAGCACATATTAGCACTTCTTCACACTGCCAAAGATGTAAAAAGACCATCATGCAAATCACACCCAACGGACTATGCATATACTTAAAGTAAGAGGACATGCAAAAATTAACTTAAAAGGTTTCAATACGGATTATACCCATTTTACCTAACCTTAGGCATCTCATATAGGCATTGCTCCCTAGAGATATATACCACTTAGGCTGTTACCACAACTGACCTGTTCCTAAGCTAGACGCCTTAAACCCCCTAAATAGGTGGTAAAAACTGAGCTGCATTTAAGATGTCATGTAAAAAATAGCTATGTATGTATAAATATTTATAGGATTTAACACCTTATGAGAAGGGAAATAAGTGCTGTAGGGCAGACCACACAAAGACTATGTCCAGTTTCTTTGCATCCCGGGTTCTCCAGATCTCTTTAGTGACATTTTAAAACTTTAAGCAAGTAATTAACACCATAAATTTCAATAGGGCTGCACGTTCCTTAATATAAGCACTTAAGTGTTTTACAGCTTCAAAGCACAAATCATATACTTGCATTTGCCAATTAGCTCCATAAAGGAATAGGGAAACATGTGTTTACCTAATTTGCATAGTCAAAGCTGTTTTGTGTGTGTACCTTTGGCAGGCTCATCTGAGACTTACGTCTTTGCACCTGCACCCATGGAAAATAGTTTTGTTCAGAGCAAAACTTAGGAAAATACAAAGTGCAATTTTAGTAAAGAGTATTATCTCAAAGAAATATGATAAAGTTAAAGGAAATGCACTCAAAAAATGATGTGGCTCTTTGCTTGTTCCTCTCTAATGAAGGGTTTGCCTGATCCTTTGCTATGGTATAGATTTGTCCTATTGCTTGATTTCACCATTATATTTAGAACACCCCGTGCCAATTTGTAATTCATGGGCACAAGAAAAACACGGACTCCAATGTTAGACATTTGAGTCCTTGCCAGTAGGGCCATTGGTCTCACCTCTGAAGCATCTGGAATTTACAAAGTAAGGAGTCTTAATAATGACCTGATACAAGTCTGATTGATGCTTTGTTGACTTTCACAATAATCCTTTTTTAAAATGATTTTTCTTGCTCCTATCCCCTGCAACTTATCTTTGCTTCCTAGTGCTTTGTTTTGAACTAGGAATGCTTATAGAGTCATTAAAACTTTAATTTATATACTGAAAGTGTTGGCAAAGATAGGCTACCACTATACGTAAGTGTTATCTTCAGAAGTGAAAGCATAGTAATAATCTCTCCCTCCTTCCTCCCAAAGAGATACCAGTAATTAGTGATTCTTTGATCCCACCRCCTCTGAACAGAGACTACTACAAGAAAGGCCATCAGGCCCCTGGCAGAAGTATTCAACCTCTTACATGTAAACCAAGGGTCACAAAGTGGACTAGGTTTTACAAAATATCGTGAACAGTGATTTCTTTGAATGATTCCTCTGCCCATCTTGGTGATACCATTTATTACATTTGGTGTCAAGTCCGTAATTCTCTACTAGTTCAGAAGCAGAAATAAAAATCAATTAATAAACCTTCTTTGGATTCAGTGGGCACGTGGCAGTGGTGCTTGCTCCATTCACGGTGGTCAAAGCGGCACTTCAGGACACACTCGCATGATTCAAAGGGTGCAACAGTCCTGGGAAAGTGCAAGGTGTGGTTTTCATTTTTGTCTCATGCTCCTAACAATGCAGAAGCTGAATGAAACTACAGTGGATGTTTCCTCTATATGTGTTCAAGACTGCGTCCCAGGTGGGCGAGAAAATGTCATTTGCTCACCCAACGGGAACCRGGCTCGTCCCCCTGCCACCTAAGCTGGCAATGCAGTGAATTTCGCATGGACTTTCTCCATGAATATACACCTCTAATTAACAAAGACTGCAAACTATTTGTTCCCTTTCCCAGGTCTTTCCTTCCCTGATAGCAAGGGGCTGTGGCAGTTAATCTAAAGAAACTCCTCCTAGGCTCTCTGCTCAGTGTTTCCCCCTCTTCACAAACCAAACCATCTTGCATTGTAAAACAGATAACTGAAAATTTTTACGACCAGGTTCTTAAAATATTTTGAAACTTCCCCTTCCCCCCTCCCCAAGCCTTTTGATGTAAGGAGAAAATCTCATGCAGTGCCTACCCTTATCTCCCCAAGAGAAAACAAAGAGAGTTAAAGGAAAACGTCTTCTGCAGAGACTGCCTTTTCTGCGCTTCTCTCCCCACTGTGTGCCAAATAATGGCATCTGTTCCTGCTGTTCTTTAGTTCCCCCATCCAGTGTGTTTTCAACTTCCTGTAAAAATTTGTGGTTCTTAAATCCAAAGGTCATGTTTAACACTTAAGTTCAGTTTGGAAGGATTTGGATTTGATTCTCTTCAAAATTTTTTTTCCAGCTCTCCTTTGAAAATTCACAAAAGGCTTTCACTGGCTCTTTGCATTGTGCATGTTTTACACACTTCAGCATACATCTCTGCAATTCAGGTTAATACTCTGGGAAACATCCATTCATGTATTGATAAGCATTAAAGCATTGCTGCTTCGATGCCTTCTGGCATGGTTCAACGTGCCGTTAGCAGCACAAGCTCCTCTCACACTGCCCTCACTGTACGATCAGTCTGCAGCATATAGGAACTCCCTTCATCAGGTCTACACGAAAATTCAAGCTGCATGTAAACTAAGCCACGCTTCTAAGCCGAGACTGTCAGAGCACATAGTCAAAATTCTACTGAATTATATACGATGGTTTTGTGCAAGAGGAGCTGAACTCAATTCACCAAATTAATTTTTCTTATTGCTTCAAGTTGGACTCAAACTGTGATCCCAGAGCTGAAATGCCAGTGCTCTGTCCTGTGAGCTGGTCAGCCCATCTGTTTGCCAGCTTTGTGCATTTTACAGCAGGAAGCCTGAGATGGTTTGACCACTGATGTATTGTGGGCCTCCACTTATTCAGTATTTTCCCTAAAATATAATTTTTWAAAAATGAGTATTTGTCAGCTGAAAGGGTGCACCGAGAGCGGTGAGGAATAATTTCAGAGACAGGCAGGGAATTAAAGGCAAATATATAACTTTTTACATGGGTTAAAAAAAAAAAAAAGAAAAAATAAGCCAAGACCTTCATTGTTTCCTTTCTAACATTAAGAAAAATGGTCTGTGCATGTTGCTGAACATTTATTTCAGTGCCAAGGAACTGGGCTGCTCCACAGAGCACTGCGCAAGAGCCCACAGAGCGGGATTTGGGGTCCATGTAGCCTGCACCCGCCACCCCTTCAGCCTGAGACTCTGTTTTCCCTATCCAAAAATTCATCCTGCAAATGCCACTTTAGAGAAAAAAGGGAAAAAAAGTCCTGAGAGAGGTAGGGTTTTAATGATGTAATTTTAAAAATGTTTCATATGTTTCATTTCTGTTCATTTGAGAAAGGGAATCAGCCCCACAGGTCTGACGCCCAAGATTTTCTCTGCCCTTGATTCACAGGAGTAGGCAGAAGCCTTCATGTCCTTTAGTCTGCACACCCTGTGGGTCTGGCATGGTCTCCCTTGTTTGGTCCGAGAATCAGATGCTATTTCTGGTCTGAAGACATTTGTTCTCAATTGCCTAGACAGTTCAATAGGATTTTAAGGTACATTTGTTAGGGATTATAAAGCACCTAAAGATGTATCAAGTGGAAGGGTCAATACAAGATCAGTGTGTATTGTGTTACGGTGTGTTGCATTATGTGGTATGTCTCAATTCACTATTGGAAACCAGATGTGGCAGACAAGCCCAGCCTATTTTTTGAACATTTGTAGATATCTTTGAATTATGTCATCAATGTTTAAAGATTTTCACAAAGATTTCAAGAAGTAGATTTTCTCAAGTCTTCCAATTGCTATCAAAACCTCAAAATCTGTTGGATAATTGAAACGCTCTATCCCGATCCAAAAAATAATAAGCGTAAAAAGAACACTTACATCTTTCTTTCGTAATATATATGGAGGATGGTATGAATTTGCTACCTGTAAGGTGTATTGAATTTTTAATCATCTATATATTTATGGTAAAGAGTAACACATTACTTCTAGCACACAAAAGCTTATGGCATACGATTATCCTTAATTAATGGGTAAGTGCAAAGCTTTATTATTCAATGAAACTGATTTATTATCTTAATTCTCTGATGTTCTGCTTCATGTTTCCATTGAAACCATTGTTTGCACCATGGTAACCAGCAACCACCATATGTACGTGATCTTTTTTATGACCTATACGTAATTAGATTTTACTGTTTTCTTAAAGCTGAAGTGTAGCCTGTGCAAGCAGTCCGACTATAGCTTCCGATACCTATAAATGAGGGACGGGTCTCTTGCTGCTTTGTTTCTGTAATAATCAGGTCATGTTTTGGTGCAGTATTATAACCCAGTGTCTATTTTTTCCCCAGCGGTCCTGCACGCATCCCTCCTCTTCCTCCCTGAGCACGACGGCGCACTTGCCTACCTGTCCCTGTCTCCTCTGCTCGGCACAGCTAGTTAACTGAAAGGAAGTGAAAAGAGCTGAAAGCTAGTGGGTGTCGGTGCTGCCTAGTAGAGAGATCCCCAGCTAATTGCTAGTCCTAACAGGCACAATTAGCCGCTACAAGCCCTTTGAGATGGCCCTGGGCTTCTCTCCGGTAACAGCCATCACTAGATAAAGGCTGAAATACGCTGCATTTAGAGAGACACTTGCAGACAGGGATGTCACAGGCTGCCAATTATACTCTGCCTGTACACAGTCACTTCCAAGAACCAGACAAGACACATACACCTGAAGTTAAAGGGACAAGATGTGTACTATTTTGAACTACACAAGTGTGGGGCATGTGAAGATATAACCCTTCTCAAATCAGGTCGTGTCATCTTTTCAATTATCAGTTCTTGATCAAGTTTTGCAGTGCTTTTTAACATTTACTCCAAGCAGTAAGTCCTGGAAAGCTCAGTGGGAGAGGGCTGCATATTTTGTTTGCTGTATGTGATGTTACTTTAAGCAAAGTTTCACCATCACCACACAGAAAAACATGGCCTAACAGGCCTCTTCTAACCAAACCGTGGTGCTCTACCCTGATGGGAATGTAATCATTTAGCCATCTATTCCTCGTGGAGGAGGAGAGACAGATTAAGATATCTAAGGATTACTTTTGAAATTAGTAAGTGCCCTCCACTCCCTTATCCATAAACAAATGACCTTCTCTGAGCATCTCTGGCAGTACATCCTTTCTCTCAGGCAATGAGCTTCTGTACAAAATAAAGCAGCCCAGAAAGGCAGCCTTGAAAAAACACATCAGGTTTTCAGAACAATTAGAAGGAAATGGGCAATTTCAGGCAGCTACTACAACACGGGCCACCAATAACAGCATCACATAGAAAATCATTATAACGCAGTGCATAAATATTCAAACATTAGACCATAAGAATTTTAAGATCTCGATCTAAGTTGTGGTCATTGGTATTAACATGCAATTTCCAAGGCACATAAGAAGCACAAATTCTGGCCTGAATTTTCATATATTGGTAACCTAAGTTAGTCACCCACCTCCATACTTGCATACCCATTTGAGAAAAGATTCAGAGAAGTGATTCAGAAAAACTGTGTACTCACAATTTCCTCTGAAGAAAACTTCTTATTTGGTTGCTCTGAGAATTAAAATGATTCCACTGCTTACCTTCAGGAGATCCCGTATCTCTTGCCATTCTCTGTTAGAACATCAAGTCTCCATCATGGCTACGTTAGGAGCATGTTCTCATGGTATTTGTAAAAATCTGTCAAACTACCTGTAACAAATAAAACTAAAATTAAATATTAAGAGATTCCTATCATGTTTATTTCCTTTCTCAGATAGCAACTTGAAGACTGTCTTCCAGATCATATAACATCTAGTGAAGCAGGTTAATATTCAGAAGTCAGCTTCCCCAATTCCAGTTGATACCACATGGGAATGGCTCTTTCTGTTTAGGAAGCTAAACCAAAATTCAAGATATTAAATATAAATTTCTGTTTTTAAGACTCAGTTTAAATTTTCCCAAGAGTTTTGTGATCTTAATATGGAAAGCATGCGAAGACCGTAATTGCTAATTATGGAATAGTTAAATTCTGTTAAAGGATAAAAATTACTTGACACAGCTGGTTTCACCTTCCCTGAATTAACAACGAAGCTCCAAATGATGACTTGTAGGTTTTTCTGAGACCTATGTCTGTACTTACCTACATGGAAGGAAAGGAAGACCACCAGATGGATTAACAATATAACAATATATGTTATCTGCACTTACGCTTTTCTCGTAATGACCTACTGATCATTCCTGTGATAGATTTGTGAACCAGATTCCAGGTAAAAGGACCCAGGGAACTTGTGCTTACATTATCACTTCCAGTGTTCATTTTAGATTCCAGATGCTTTTTATTAGTTTTTTGTTTCCTTGCTTGTTACAAACAGGTTTGTTTTCCTTATTAAAGAGTGGACGTCTCTGAAATATATGCAAAACCAGCATGCTAATATTTGATTGCAAACCAAGTAATGATCAAAAAACTAAAAGGAAAGAATGAGTGCTCTATTATTAAACTAGCAAAATAAATAGATATACATTTTTTCCCTTTTTACAGATACATTTGCAACCAAATTAGTAACAAGTTCTCTTCCAATATAAATAAAAAAGGCTTGCACTTACCTATTAATTAAGAATAATGGAATGCCATAAGCTTTGTGTGCTAGTGGTACTGTAATTTGTTACTCTTCAGTACAATAAATATATAGCTGATTAAAAATGCAGTGCAGCTTACATATATTAAATTCATACTGCATTGTGTATTGATTCACTTTGCTCATCCTGGTAGTCCACTGTATTCAAGGGGACTGAATTTTCCTATATGGCCCTCTCAAGTGAAGAAGAAAAGCCTCAGGCAAGGCAGAGAGGTTCAACAGATGGATCTACAACACATGGTGTCACAGGGTTTAGGGCCACAAATCTCACAGGCTGACCTCCTCATTCATCCCAAGCCAGTTCACCCAGGTACTGCTATATTACTTAATATGTACTCCAAAACTTGGATGGATCAAGCATGCTAGTTTCCAAGAGCAGTTTTAAGGACCAAAAGGGGCTTTTAAGGACCAAACTGGGATCTCAGAAAGCAGATTTTCCTTCCCAGCTCAGAGGCTCGGTCCATTGCTCTGGTGTCCCATCTCCAGCTGTGAGTTGCCCGAGGGGATTATTGCCTCCAGCTCCCCCTCTTTCCCTCCTCCCCATCCTCAAAAGTCAGCAAAAAAAAAAAAAAACCAACTGAATACATCTGGTGAATTGCACAGTAGAGGGGAAGCTAATGTACTAAGAATAACGTCCCGGTGAAAATGACTTAAATTTCCCAAGCAAATTAACAGATACTGAACTTGTGAGCTCCTCTGAGAAAAAAAGAAAAAAAGAAAGAAAAAAAAGACGATGAGAATCATGGGGTTTATTCAGTGTGCGAAACAGGATCATTGTGCACACCGCTGTGTTTGCTCCTCAAACGTACTACGATGTATGACTTCATACGGCATTGCAAACTTTGGGATCTTTTACAAATTGAAGAATTAGGCACCATTCACTACAAGGGTTATTGCATCAGAGTAAACAGCCCAATCATCCTTTTCACGGTGACCACTCCTGAGCTCAGAAATTATTGTTTACATGGGTAATTTAAACCAGATATAGATACATTTTAAATACACCCTAATCTATATATAGCAGCAACCTAAAGCATTATGCCATTGGACAAAATTAGGCCCATCTAATATATTCCATTTCAGACTCTTTAGAAATTGAACTTTTATTTTAAAAAGTCTAAGTTCTCACCTATGTGACAGAGAAATCTCTATACATCACCTTGCTATGAATGGTTATTTTTTGGGCTTTTTTGCCTGCAAAACCAAATTCTTACACCACCACCTGTGAGAAACTGAATTTTTCACCCTTGCTGTAGCCTCTTTCAAGTAATTAGGGTCAATTATCACTCTGTACATGTTAATGTTACCTACTTAATTGCTAATAATCTTAGTAGATAAGAAGGAGAAGTGAAAAGTTAGTTCTCCCAAGAGGAATCAGAATTTGCTTCCTGAGGGAAACATAGAAGGGAAAAAGTAAAGAAAAAAGAGGTACCAGAAAAATAGAAAATATGGTTAAAAAGAAAACAAAAGACAAACAATATGCAATATTATCCCACAGAGTGATAAGAAATGTGGTGATCATGCACTCCAGGAATAAATAATGTTAATGACCAGAAGTTTAGTCACTGCCTAAAACCATATGCTTTGAGCTTTGACCGTTTTGAAAACTCACTATCATCTGTGGGAGTACTGCTGTGGGTTGAGTGCAATGCCTGGACCATGGTCAGTCACTGCTATCAGAATCTGGCTCTCTATACATGATAAATTTGGCTCCCCTGACAATCACAGACAGAGTCCACTACCGTGGACTCCAGAGGACCATGACATTGAGCCAAGTAACTTTCAGCACGACCTTATATTACAGCGTTGAACACAGAAAATGCACCATATGCAACTGCATTAAATGTAGAAATGTTAGGTAGGAAAAAAATAAAACCCAACACTGAAATTCAGATGAAGCTAAGATTTTTAGATTAACCTTCTTCCTTTAGAAAACTGGTCACGTATCTTTAAGAGTCAAAATGCCAGTTTTACGTATTAACCATAACCAAGTGCCTACAACATACAGTGTCTGATAACAGCGTGATGGAGCATTTGCTCATTACAAACTCTGAAAGAAGAGTGATACCCACCTATTCTCTAACGATATTTCCTACGCTTGGACTTGAAGGTTTTAAGTATTGGCCGTTCTGGATACAGTGTGGTTTGTGACATCTGATAGGATCTTAAACCAGAATGGTATGGCTGTAGGCCATAAAATAAGATATCAGAAAACAGAGAGCCAAGGAGATAAATTTTGTGAGTCCACCTGACCGATCCAGCTGAGCAGAGTGCTGGTTTCCTGAATCCCATGAAGCAGGCATGTAAAATATCTGTTTCTTGATGGGCCTGGCAGATGTGATGCCAGAAATAATTCTACTCTGATTTATTTTTGTAGCTTTATCTAGTTCCCTATATTAAACCTACAATCCTAAAATAATTTTAGGGCCATTTATTTTTATGTCTACAAACAGTAGAGTTACCCAAATGTTAAAAGCCTATGCTCATAGGCCCATAAAAGCACTGTTGATTAGATTGCAGTATTTCAGTTTTTAGTTATCAACACTGACACTTTTGGAAAAAATTGAGTACAATATACTTCTGTACACATTGCAGTGTTTTTAACCATTTAGTCAGTACCACGCACATCAAATAGACACCATAATAAAACAGAAATACATTAAACATACATCTGGAAGCACTTCGTAACTGACTTCTGCTTATGAAAACGACTGTACATAATTTCATCATTCACTTTAATTCATTCACATGCTGCAGTCAATGGAGTCAGATAACACGCTGCAATAAGATTCAAGCATAGATTTCTCCTTGTGTTAAATTCCATGCTTTATCTGTCAGCCCACACTTACCGTCACTTGTGAGTCCATAAYGTGGCACCAGAGTCTGCAGCAGTGGTACTGGACACAGCAGAGACCTGATGAGATATTGTGATTCACCTTTCAGAATGTCATTGCTCCATTTATCATATATAACATTTCGTGGGTAGTTACTAATAGCAATTCTAGCAGCACCGAGTAAGTTACCCTTAAGCAGCTTGACCAGAAGCTGTAAGGGGAAATCAGATCTCACTCTCTGTTACCAGTGGATAGGATATGGTAACAGGATGGCAGGATATTTGCATGAAGTACTTGTTCTTTTCTTTTTACCCTTTATTGCTTGGTCTGAACCATTACCTTATATGCACTTCAGGATGAAAAGTTCCCACATAATGTATATACGGTTATTTTCGTACTGTATATTTTTCAGTTTCAGCTACAAAGGGTACATTTGCAGCAATAACAGAGGCAATAGCAGTAGACGTGGCAAAAAAACCCCTACCGTAGTGTGACCGATAACATATACCCAGCAGAAGCTTGATCTCAAAGGATATATATTTTAAAAACAAAGGTACCTTACTTTATCTACTGGTATTCCTTTACTAATATCAACTAAATCCCATGAATGGGCCATAAAACTGGTGAGCTGGCATGCAATAATGCATGGCCAATCTTCTTTCTTTCTACTTGTTAAGAACCATGTTGATCAAAGCGTGGCTGAAATGATTAGCACAACAGACATATTATAGCTAAAAAAAAAAAATAATAGATAGAACATTTAATCTACATCCATCTACATTGTTAAGATCAACAACAAAACCCCAGCGAAATGCCATGAGTCTCCATGACAGTGAAACTYCTAGGGACACCATTGGTTATCCTATTTTATGGTTGGTGGTTGTGCCTCAGTAACATATTTCCAATCTTTTCTTAAAACTTGTTCAATTATAAACCAACCTAATACAGACTGATTCATAGGCATAAAACCACAAACAGTTCCTTGTTTAAAATATGAAGAGACATCCTTTGACAGAAACTTGAGATTTAGTTAAGATTCAGTACAATAGAAGAGGTTTCCAAATTGTCTACTACTCAATGATCTGAAAATACTTTATAAATATACATTATCCTAGTTTCAGTGCAACAATCATTCGTGCAACAATCCAGGCAACTAAATAGAGGTATCCCTTTTACAAGTTGAGGAAACCAAAACACAGAAAGACTAAATAAGTAATAAAAGAAATTACAAGATTTCTGTTCCAACACTAGAAACAAACACAAATTGTTTTTTTAGTCCAAGTCTATGTTTTAAATTTCAGCTATGCTGACTTATTGCTTCCCTTTGCTTTGCTGGAGAAAACAGAATATTTAGAGACTTCATCTAAAAAAGCCACCGCATTAAATATAGACTGGCGAGCTCTTGAACAGAAGAACATTGTCCCTTACAGACTGACTAGCTGGCCAGTCCAGCTGGCCTGGATGAATTTTCTTTCTTGATCATTTTCTTTATAGGATATATTTTGCTTTGGAACTTCTGCCACCTGCTCTTGTTTTCTGTTACTCCATGGCTGTGTAAGCACTTGCCGGCTTCAGTCCACACTTACCCTGAGAGAGCAAAAATATTCTCTTCTCACAAAATAAACTTCGAATCATTCTTTCATTAGTCAAATTTGCTACTTTGCATTTTGGTGCTTTCTAATGAAGACAGATGGACCACACGGAATCTGTGTAATGGGATGGGTCTTATATAAGTCTAACCAGGAATACAGAGAAATTGTCCAAGCAGCCACGGATCAGGTTAGGAAAGCTAAAGCCCTGATAGAATTAAATCTGGCCAGGGACATCAAGGGCAACAAGAAAAGCTTCTACAGGTACCTCGGGGATAAAAGGAAGACTAGGGAAAATGTGGGCCCTCTCTGGACTGAAATGGGAGACCTGGTTACCCGGGATATGGAGAAGGAGGAGGTACTCAATGACATTTTTGCCTCGGTCTTCACCGGCAAGTGCTCGAGCCTCACCGCCCAAGCCGCAGAAGGCAAAGGTGGGGACTGGGAGAATGAAGAGCCGCCCACTGTAGGAGAAGATCAGGTTCAAGACCATCTAAGGAGCCCGAAGGTGCACAAGTCCATGGGACCTGATGAGATCCCTCCACAGGTCCTGAAGGAACTGGCGGATGAAGTTGCTAAGCTGCTATCCATCGTATTTGAGAAGTTGTGGCAGTCCGGTGAAGTTCCCACTGACTGGAAAAGGGGAAACATAACCCCCATTTTTAAAAAGGGGAAAAAGGAACACTCGGGGAACTACAGGCCAGTCAGTCTCACCTCTGTGCCTGGGAAGATCATGGAACAGATCCTCCTGGAAGCTATGCTAAGGCACATGGAGGACAGGGAGGTGATTCGAGACAGCCAGCAYGGCTTCACYAAGGGCAAGTCYTGCCTGMCYRACCTAGTGGCCTTCTATGATGGAGTGACTACATCAGTGGACATGGAAAGAGCTACAGATGTCGTCTGTCTGGACCTCTGTAAGGCCTTTGGCACAGTCCCCCACAACATCCTTCTCTCAAAACTGGAGAGGTATGGATTTGATGGGTGGACTGTCCGGTGCGTGAGGAATTGGTTGGATGGTCACATCCAGAGGGTAGTGGTCAATGGCTCAATGTCCAGATGGAGATCGGTGACGAGTGGCGTCCCGCAGGGGTCTGTA
>JAYKAV010000777.1:1008842-1025854 GCA_035582835.1 Phoebastria nigripes
ACACGGACCTGTTGGAGTGGGTCCAGAGGAGGGCCACAAAAATGATCAGGGGGATGGAACGCTTCTCCTATGAAGAAAGGCTGAGAGAGTTGGGGTTGTTCAGCCTGGAGAAGAGAAGGCTTTGGGGAGACCTTATTGCAGCCTATCAGTACTTAAAGGGGGCTTATAAGAAAGAGGGTAGCAAACTTCTTAGCAGGGCCTGTTGCGACAGGACAAGGGGGAATGGTTTTAAACTAGAAGAGGCTAGATTGAGACTAGATACAAGGAAGAAATTTTTTATGCTGAGGGTGGTGAAACACTGGCACAGGTGGCCCAGAGAGGTGGTAGATGCTCCATCCCTGGAAACATTCAAGGTCAGGTTGGACGAGGCTCTGAGCCACCTGATCTAGTTGAAGATGTCCCTGGCAATGGCAGGGGGGTTGGACTAGATGACCTTTAAAGGTCCCTTCCAACCCAAACTATTCTATGATTCTGTGAAAATCATGGACGTCTACCTCACCGTCTGTGAGGCCAAATAGAAGTTTTTTGCTTTGTAAATGAAGATGCCATACATGGCAAATCCTCATTAATTTGTGGTGATGATGTGGTAGACAGGTTAATAAGCTCAGAAAGTGATGGAGTAAAACCAGTGATGTCAAATAAAGTAAAGAACAAGAGCATCCTATACCCTACCCTGCCGCAGAGCCTTTACAAGTTGCTGCCCCAGCACTAAACAGACGAAGCCCCATTACCTATGGTRGTGGCAGGAGAGAAATGGGACAGCCTCATTTTCCTCTTCCCCGAGGCTCTGGGCTGAGTGTTGCCAAAGGAAGATAACTGCAGTAAGACTCAATGCAAATCAGCTGAGGGAGCTATCTCCTGCTCCACAGCTGCAGCAGAACTGCAGCAGCAGCAGCAAGACACTGGTTCAGTAAAACCACAGATTAAGAATGATTATCCTTTACTTGGGTTTGCAGTGATCAGCAAGGTTGTAGCCAAGAGGCGACATACTTTCACCATCCCACGGTTCCCAAGGTGGAACCAGTCACGCTGCTGCTCTAGATGCCAACGCAGCAAACTCACACGTTCATTTTCAATGTGGCTTTGAGGTTTACTAAGCGATGCTAGTCAAAGCCCTGTTATTGTTCGCCAATAGAACAAAAAAAAAAAAATTCTCTTTCCTCCTCTTTAAATGCAGCTGTATTTTACTGCAAAGGAGGGGGAACTGAAAATAATTTTCTGCATCAGTATTATCAATTATCCAAAGCCCATTTGCACCATTATGACTTTAATGTTCTCCCAATAGAAATATAATTCTCATTATTTTTATTGGGTTTTATTTTTATATTGCTATTAAATGCATATCGCCAGATTCTCTGTTTTCTTAAACTACGTGGGCCAAATATCCAACCCAGTATGAAATCCTGACTTTGAAACCGTGCCCCTGGGCTTAGGCATGTATGCAACGTGCACAATGGTGATGCTGAAATTGCTTAGGCATGGGATCATTTATATAAATAAAGCTATGCAAACAAACATTCTGCTCTTGCAGAACTGTAGCCTTGAATTTTACCATAGCCACCAAAACGTACTTGGTAGTAATCATATTTCCAAACAACCTTCTTTCTTGACCAAAGAGGACTAATATTAGAGAGCAGGTAATGATGCCCTTCAGCACAATTCGTTAAAACATGCTAAGCTCTTAACAGAAAAATTCTAAAAGAACAGGAACTGTTTGAGAACATGGTTTATTTGATATTTTTCTATAGATGTTTTAAAATCAAGACAAATTCGATCCCGGTTCCCTCTTCTCCAAAGGTAGAAAGGGAGGGGGCAAAATAGATGTATTCCAACAATGGACAAATTACTGTTGTGTTTTTGTTGTAAGAGGTAGCAGTTCTAGTCTTTTCATGTGGATTTGCGTATTCAGTAAGCAGGGACACCCTCTCTTTCACAATCTAGTTTTTATCTGTTATAGTTAATATTAAGATGGCATTCTTTTTATATATTAAATCAAAAGACCAGACATTACCGAAACAAACCACATTTTTTCTTTTGAAGGTATTCACCCGCCTCAAACCACAAATGCAAAGCAGGCACTGGATGAGTAGGAAAAGAAGTTTTCCAGTGAAATTGCCTTGCTCTAAGTACACTTACTAAAGGAATCCAGAAATAATGTGTTTGAATGAAAAATTCCTCCTGCTCCAACCCTCTTATTCATAATGTTTCTGAAAGCATAATTTACCAGGTAAAACTCTCTCCTTCACCATTCCCTCTGGTGCGTTTTGTGTCCCTGCCCGAAGCCTCAGAGCCCAGTTCGCCAGCGGCAGCCAGCTGGGCAGCCTCCCTGCCTGCTGCCCCTTCTCCAGGACAGCACTGACGTGGGGACCGCAGCGCTGCCCCGTGCCCACGCAAGCTCTCTCGATGAGCTGCTTTGGTCAACATGAATAATGGAGCACCTGGGCTGAGTCAGGTCTGAGCAGGCTGGATAAGCCCTCTCCCTGGACCTACGTGATGGTCCTTAAGCAGGCTCCCACTGTAATTTTAAACTTCACTTCATCATAATGATAGGCTACAAACGAGCCTCCTATGAACATAATAAGCACAGTGAAAAAGATAAACTACTTTAAGAAATGCTATGGCAAATACCAACTGGAAACGGGACATAATCCAGTAAGGCTACGTATTCAGCTGCCCCCTGAAATTGCCACCCTCCGTGCCCGCGTGGCTGGCAAAGAAATTCTCACACACAAGCAGGCATGAAAGGGTAGCTATAAAGGCGCCTCTGCTTGTTACCTCATTCCTCATTTTCAGTTTTACTTATGATCGAGTGCTCATCCAATACACAGAGTTATAAGGCTTCATTGTTTCATACAGTAGTAGCTGATGTATCAAACCTTTTTTTTTTCTTTTTGCCTTACAATTCCAGCTTGGAGACTTCTGTTTGCCTTAATGAATTTTGTTTGCATAGTTGACTGGCATCAGGTTAAGCAGGTATTGAAATGTGATATAACAACCTAATCAACTGTTAACAGGTATAGAAGAAGCCCTGACAAGAAACAGTCTGAAACCCGTTCATGATGAGATTCTTTCTGATAAGGGAAAAGAGAGAAGTGTAGGACCAATTTATGCATAAATTGGTCACATTTTCACACCTAGCCCCAATTATCTAAAAAGGGTTTAACATCATATTTATATTGATAAGCTTAACAATGTTGAACCACGACTCTGGGATGATCTGTTACAATTCACATCCAAAGCGACCAGAAGGAATAATTGGAAACCCTCCAGCATTTCAAGAAATAGAAGCAGCCTTGAAAAAGATGAAAACTGCCGTACAAGGTCTGGCTTTTGCTGAAATTACAACATAAATTCCGAATGAAGGATGGCCAAGAATAATTCAACAATTACAAATTCCCCTCTAAAGACAGAGGGAATGCTACAAGATTAGAGAAATTGAGTCATCCCAAACGTCTCCAAACAAAAAAAAAAAGATAGTAATGACTACAGGCTGACTGAGACATTTGATAGACTGTATCACTGATTGATTGCACAGGGGTTTTAGCTGAATAACCAGCTTTTATGCTATGAATATCAATAGTTGGCTACATAAATAGAGAGGATACTTGCCAAACAATTATGGAAATCCTCATACTCATCACCAGTGTGTAAGTTAACCTCAAGGTATGTTAGACTGTCTTTAATGGGCTACAATCACTTTGACATCTTCTCCAAGGCAAGAGCACCCATAAATGCCTAACTGATTTCCCGTACAAGCCAGGCCAGCAAGGCCAGCCTGTCATGTGCAAGTATGTCAAACAATCAGAAACTAAATATCTACCCTTAAACCCCGCTTTAGCTGATGAGATTGTGATTCCTCCTACAAACTGTTTCTGTTTTCCAGAATCAACTCATACAATAAGGAGAAGGAAGCTCTCCCCTGAGTACTGCCTACAAGCAGCAGAGAGACCAAGGTGAAGTCACATACAGGCTTTTAAAAATGTATAATAAAGGAAGATAGATAATAACACCACCTATAAATCAAGGCTCTATCTTACCAGAGGCATGGAGATCATTTTGTTTTCCCCTCCTCCAAAACTAACACAGAAGTACAGGTGTCAATGAACGCTGGTGCTGGTTACAGCACCCCATACAGTGGCACCCCAGGTTTTATGGCAGCAGCGTTTATGAGGGTCCCACCATCAGCCTTTCCTTTCCCATCCCCAGATGCTGGGAGGGCAGCCCGTGCTGCTGGCCTCCCTTTTCAGGGATCTCTCCTGCCTCTCCTTCCCATCTTCAGCTCTTCCCTATTCCCTCCCTTCTGCAGGGGTGGTTTGACCCAGGCTTAGCCCTGACCTGGCATCCTTGCCCAGCAAAGTTTAATTTTGCATATGTGGCTGAGAAGCCTTGAGCCGTCACAGGTCAGTTCTGTGCTGAACCATGCTTGTAAATGAGGGGGTTTGCTCCATAACAGGTCTAGAACAATAAAATAAACTGCAGTTGAGTGAAGACAATCTTTTTTTTCCCAAAACTGTTGGTAAACTGGAAGATTAGAAAATAAATCCTTTGAGGATGAAGACGCTGTGTTTGTTTCAAACCATATTTTCATTCAGATTAAAAGTAAATGAAAAAAAACCCAAAACAACAAAAAAAGCAGGAAAATTCAGAACAAAGTCAAGTGAAATAAAACAACATTTTCTGTTTTGAAAACATCAGGATGAAACACTGTGAATAAAGACAGTGAAATGACATACTTGGAAAACACGGGGGCGAAACACTCAGGAATTTTCTGGATGTTTTTGTGACCTTTCTTCCTCTATGTGAACAACTTAGTTCAGCCAAGAAGAATTTAACAATATTTTACATTGCTGATTCTCTGTTTTTCATGCACACAAATTTAAAAAAGGATTCAAATGAAAATTTTCGCTCTGTTCTTCCTGTAAACCAACACATAGGCACTTACACAGCTGGTCTGGAGAGGTGCTAAACACTCTCATCAACCGTTGATGACAAATATGAAATTAGAGCTCATCTTTGGAGACAGGCTGATGACAATGCTGAGTCCCATCCTGAAGCCAGCTTCTGAGGTGTCTGCTATGCTATTGCCCACCCCCCCCCGCCCCCAAATCAGAAACAATAAGTCCTAATCAAAGCTATATAGTTTCTTAGGTGCTCGTAGAGATGGGGCCATAGCCCTCTCCAGCATGCACTGATCAACATGAGCAACATCTGTCATCTCTGTTTGCTCTCCCCCACCTCCCCAGGGGATGAAGTGTGTGGAGCATTTTGCTACCATGGTCCTTCCTAGGCTTGGAAGTCCCCCACATCCCTAGTGGGCTAATGGGGCTTCGCACAGCATACAAGAATTAGATATATTTCAAATCACAGCCAAAACTCCAGCCTCATTTTAGCTGTTTTTTTGGGGGGGCAGGTCCCTATTTCTGCCCATCTGTAAAAGTTGGGTTTATAATTGCCAAAATCTGCCTGCTTAGTACACAACTAGCCAACTTCCCCATGAAAACCAGGTCACCCCTTATATATATATATATATATATATAGGTAGCTGCGTGCCTAAGTGCTTAGATTTGCATAAACAGTGCCAGTGTAATTTAAAACTATGGTGCCAGCACCTTGTTTCTAAGGGATTTCAGGGGTGTGGATGTGCACTAGAGGGTGGGCCAGGAAGAGCATCAATAATTCACAGTATCCTTCCACAGGGTACTCCTTAGAGGATCTCTAAAGTACATCACTGACATTTATTAACAGATCCGTAGAAGACTCTCCTTGAAAGGCACAAAGGCAGCATTATTGTCCCATTTTATAGAGGGGAAACCTGAGGTAGGAATTTAAAGATATGTACTATCTCACTGAGACATTAAATGAACAAGCCAAGACAGACTCCAAGCGTTTTTCACTCCCGAGGTGACATTGTACTGGAGTGCATTTCTGTGCAAGCTTTCACTTACGGCCAGCAGGAATGAGCAGCGAAGGCGTAGCTCAGGTCATCGGCAGTGGGTCATCTCACAGACCTGAGTGTGACCAATATTATCTCCACAGAAAACATCGCTACCACAAAGCAGAGATCAGGGGTCTACATGAAATTAATCAGAAATTTCCATTTTTATGACTTGGCACAGGATGCGCAGCATCTCCCTTCAGCAAAAAAATAAACAATAGACCATTACGAATGTCACCCTTGTCAGACATAGAGAAAAACCTGAAAAGGTAACTGAGCTTGATGCCACAACTTTTCAGGGTTGCAGCTCTTTGCTTTGGAGGTGTTGCTGCCACCTTGGTGATGGTGGTAAATCCCAGAAGGAATGCATTTTCTCCTAGAAATACTACTACATTATATTTATACTTTTCCTTTTTAATTAAATATTCTTTTTTCCATGGACCTACAGAAGGAACTATGTCACTTGGGTCAGAGCTGCATATATTTTAAATTATCCTTGCAATCAGGAAACAGAAAGGAAGAAAAGAAGGAAAGTAGGAAGAAACCTGTGCAGTGCAGTAAGAAGGATGGCCGGCAGTATACGTACATTCCTCTCGCAGGAATGTTAGCACATACGCTTCAGCATCTAAAATCTTCCACACCTCTTAGTCACTGACATCCTATAGAGCTGACAAGTGGCCACCACGGCCAAAGCCGTGCCGGGTCCCCTCCCGCTTCCTCCAGCCAAGCAAAGCGGCCGACGTCAGCCTGGAGCTCCTGTCAGCCAGGAGAGATGTGCAGACAGACTACGGCAGCCCTCCCAGATGGAAATGCAATGCCATTGTTCCCCCATGTCTCAGGACACAATTAAAACCACAATATTTAAATACTCCTACCCACCTTTGAAAGACAAAACCACAACACTACACTGCCTGGACATGGAATTAATCCAACGTGGAGGTGTGGCACTGACAATCAAAGTTTGCAGGAGCAGGCAAAATCCAAGTCACTTTTTTTTTTCCCTTTATCTTTTCATTATTAAATAAAGCATATAATGATTTCAGGTGTGTACAAACCTGGTCCTGGTAGTTTCTGTATGATGATGCTGTACAGCAATGAATTTCTTACACTTGCAAAACACTTGTGGGATCTCTGAGTAATCCAAAAATATGAAGTAGGGCAAGACATTCCCGCTGTTCATCTTCACAAAACATGATGTCACTTATGTACAGACTCTTAATCCTATTCCTCCTCCTCTTTTCCTTTCAAATATGTGTTTTGTATGGAGTTATCCATCAGACAGCACATTGTCAATGAGATGTGTCATTGCTGTGTGTGTATTCTGATAAAATGAACCTAATGCATATGTAAATCTGGCTTCTCAGGAAAAGTGTGCGGAAACACATTTGACTTGAAATCTCTCACTGCAAAAAGATTTAAGAAGGGTAGAGATGAAAATTTCCCAATTGCAAGACTGAAGTGGCAGCCCTTCAGATCTGAACTGTACAGTCCACGGAGAGACCCCCCGAAAGCCGGGCTGCCCGCCCAGCCCCGTCCCGCCTGCGGCAGCACCGCTCTGCAGCCACGCAATGCCGGGGAGCAGCGGTGGCGGCCCCAGCTGCTGAGGTCCCCCACTCCCACCGCTCCCTTTCGGCCATCCAGGGGCCGTTGGGAAGGAGAAGGCCCTCGCCCCACCGCGCTGCGGGGCGCGAGGAGCGCCTGGGGGCAGCAGCCGCATAACCTTGTAAGAGCGCTGGGCAGACGCGCTAATAAAATCATGCAGACGACCGTCACTGCTTTCAAAATATCGTGCTGCCAGGGACTGTCGGAAAAGTGATCATGGAGACCTCCGTGAAAAAAACAAATAAATCCTGATCGTGGAAACATGGCTTTAGCGCTCTAATTGATTTTTTAAAATTTTTTTTAAAGGCAAAACCATCAGATCTTTTGAATGGACTCTTAAATATAGCCATTTACAATAATCTGTACAAAAAACAATTTAAGGAAAGGATTTAAAGATATCATCCGGCAAATTGCTTTGTTGACAACAGATAGATATTAAGTGCAGTTTATCCTGGCCGTAATTAGGCACCACTCTCCCAGCTTTGTGATCATAACATGGGTTTTTTATTATTATTTTAAAGAGTTTACAAAAGCACTGTAGCATTGTGTAGCACTGTATGCCTAGAAATAGGCATATAAGGACATTAATGAAAAGTTCATTTGAAATTAAAAAAATACATCCCTCTCACAAGTAACTAACTCTTACTCAAAATAAAACAGATAACCAATTTAAAACAAGCCAGCAAAGTTACTACTGATCACAAGTGCAAATGTGTATGCACCTTGCCATCCATATGGACAGAATTTGCAGGTAGAAGTATAAGGATCCATAAGGTAGAAGGAAATTTCCTTGTTATACCATTATGGACCTGCTGTTCTAAAAAATAGTATTTTWTAGTTCTTAACCCAAAATCCAAGTTTATATTACATATCTTAAACGTTATAGACTACATACACAAAGAAAGGTTTTCTGCTTTGTAACACCATTTTTAGAAGCAGCTGATGGCTTTGTGTAAACCTGCTGCCTTTGAGAGCAGGGAGGGTATCCTTTACAGAAGAAAAGTGAAAACCAAAGCTGTCTGCTTATAAAGTATTTTTATGAGAGCACAACTGTCTCTTCGGTTGGAAAGTGGAAAATATAAATACAAGACCTTTGTGATCTGAAAATATGGTAGTTTTTAAGCTGCACCTTTTAAAAGAATATCTCAAACCCCAAAAACCTTCTGCTGTATCTTGCTGTTTAAAGTAACAAGGTGCATCCTTCTTTACAGCAAGTTATATACTAAATCACTTGTACCGCATATCTCTCAGAGTATGTCATGCCTGAGTTCAGTGGAAGGCTTTGTTTCGGTTTCTAAGTGCTTTCTTGTTTATTTGAAATGGCAGTATTTACATCTCATAGCTTATTAACTCTAATCACCCAGTTCAGTAATTAAAAAAGGCAGAGTTGTCTACTGACATTGATCACACAATACAAAAAGCTGTGGTAAAAAGAGTCTAATGAAATATTTTTGTAAATTGTAAAAAAGGATAATTATGGGAACAGGAAAGAAAACCCTAACTGTATAGCTTCTTTTAATGAAATCAATATGATATTGTTCAATTAAGTAGCAAAGCAAAGCTGGGAGATCGTGGAGTTTGATGGGACGTTGACAAACATATTAATGCTTTTGCAGCTTTCAGATGACTTCATGGGATGATACCTTTGATAAACTCGATTCCTTTTTTTTTTTTATTAACACTCACCCTTTTATATAAAGAGTTGGAAAAGAAAAGGCAAAATGAGCCACTTGCTGAAAACAGAGCGGGCAACACTCTGAAATTCATCTGCTGGAAAAGGTGACTTTTCTTCATTCAAAGGAACTTCTTTTCCTTTTAGTGGTAACCATCTGTTGATCATTTCATTTTATGAGATTATTTTTGAAATAGAAACACTATATATTATGACTTTTCCTCCACATATAGTATTGTTCAAATTTCAAAAGACACTATATTTGATAACTAACACTTATTACTTACTGCCCTTTACAAAATATTCTTGGCAGAAGGTTAGAAACTGACATTTCCCGTTGAAAATAATGCATTGTCAAATAAGAAAACTGCAGGCTATAATTTTTAACACATGTATCTATTATTTTAAACATGAAACATTGCATCAGTTTGACATTAATTTATATAATAGGGACAGAAAACGATAATGCAATTTTCAGGGGCTATCTACATTTAATTAACTAGCAGCAGTCGCCTGTAACAAAAGAAAACTCCGCTACAAAAAATAAAGCCTGTTTGTACACCTTCTATCATGCATTATTGAAACACACAATGTCATTATATGAAATAATAAGTGCTTAAATAGAGGCAGCAACTAATAAATGCAGACACAAAACTTTCATAAAAGTTTGTAAATACAGTATTGTATGGAAATTCTCATGCATATTAGCTCTCATATGCACTGTAAAATGTTTTATTATGAAAAAAGTGGGTAAGATACTTATCTTTTAAATTGGAGTTTAATATTTTATTAGTGCCAGGCACATAATTCTCATCAAATGGCAGGAAACTCTTTTTTGTATGGATATAAATGTCTAGAGTTTAATATTTCAAAGATAAGTACCTACTACTGCATCTATCACACTGCAGCTTAATGGAATTTACTTTTTCTTAAATATTTATACTGTATGTGTGTTTGGTTGTCAAATGATTGTATAACTACTGAGGCAGAACTGATAAGCTGGGCAACAATCTTGTGAATTATTATTTTTCAAATCTGAAATGTTTAAAATCTTGAATACAATAAGGAATAAAGGATTTGAGAATTTTCAAACACGCAATTTTCTTGGAAAAATAGTATTCTATAATTGGCAAACAAAAAAAAGTTCTTCTAAGTGAACCCTAGATTGCAGAAATCGTCTGACTTTCCCCAAACAAATTACATTTAAAGAAAAACAGAATGACATTAGAGAGAAATATTTCCTGAGAATCCAAAATACACAGTAGTGAGCAAATTAAACTGAGACCAGTCTCTGATATTTCCAGTGTAATGTACAGAGAGCATCATTCAGGTTCTGCAATACTGCAAACTATTTCATCAGTTCTGAGAAATGCTTTCTGATCCATGCTGATACAATTACCTAGCCTTTATTGGCAATTTAGACCTGCTTTTAGGGACATTTTAGAGCAAATGATGTTTTCTTGATATTTTAAAAAAGCAGCACTATTTGCTATACCTTTGGGATAAGGTAGAAATGGAGTTAGAGGCTCATTAAATATCTGATTGGTACAATGTGGTTTTTGTTACTGTGGACTAAACTACCAAAAATGAAGATATGTTCCTGGAGGTTCTGCTCCCCCTTGCAATCAAATGGTATTTTTATTTGGAATATTTCTGTAAAATAGCGGCTGGCATTTACTACTACTGTACTGCTTACAAGAGCCTTAAAATCTGCCTATTAATTGAAAGATGTTGAAACTTAGCTAATAAATTTTTAATATGAGCATGTGTGAAGGGCACACCACATCTTTCTTTGTTCTTATAAAAACGTGATGTCCAGACTATGACCAAGTGAGCCTGAATTCCTTTTGATGTTTCTGTAAGTAGAAAAAAGTGAAGCAGTTACAGAGATGAAAAAACTAAAATGAGATACTCTTAAATGTTTTTTATGCAGGGACTTAACTGAAATGACATCTGAAACTAGACAACAGTCTACTGAATGACACAAAACCCGAAAGCTCCTACCAGTTTGTCTTGTAACTGGTATAGCTTTAACTTAGAGACTTAAAGACAGCTGCAGTAGCCTTAAATTTTAGAATTTAATTCAAAAGCCACTTTCCTAAGCACTGGCAAAGCAGTTAAATTAGGTCCTCTTATCCTGATTACAATAGCACATACAGTAAAAAGTAGACTCAAAAGGTACATCAGTTAACATTTCTTTGATATTTCCAACTGGTTTTCAATTTTCCCCCTGCTTTTGGAAAATTCACATGAGTGTTTCTGGGTTCTCTATATTACACAGCTATTTTTATGCCATATTGGTCTGAGTAAATAACATACAGGAAAGTGTGATAAATCAGGAACATACCATTGTGATAAATAAAAGCTGATAATTTAAAACTCTTTTAGATGGAAGTGAGATGCCTCGTGAGAATACTGGTGTGGTAAATAAAATCTGCTAATTTAAATCTTTTAAAATAATGCTTCCTGCTGTTAGCACCCAACACACAATGTAGCAAGACAGTTATTAAGCATCCCTACCAAGGGGAGGATTGCATCACTGTCACCGTTACGGGGAGGAAACTTTTGTACTGTGAGTTTCTCCAAGGAGATGGAGCAAACTCTGCAAAAGCTGACATAGCTGACACACAGAAGCAATTTGGTGTAAACAAACATATAAACAATTTGATTGAACTTGAAATCATAGGTATTTGTAGGCCCAGCAATGCTACAATTATAGTCCACATCACTGAAATCAGTTTGAAGTAAGGGAAGTTGCGCTGTAGCTTAGTTTTAAAGCAAAGTGGGTTTAGCTCTTTCGGTCTGAGTGGTTAATGGACAGGCAGGGAAATTATCTGAATTCACCTATTCTGAAATCAGACACTCATCCACCAGATTAAGAAACATTTTAAAGCCCCAGTTTTGGAAAACCAGTTAGACATCTCATTGCCAAAACATCTTTTTTGTCCTTTCACTGCCTATTGAAGAGTTTTTAGCTGTAAAACAGCAAGCAGCTGGAAAGCCTAATGCAGTTTGCATCACTGCGGGGAGGAGGGGGAGGGGGGGGGGAAGAAAAAAATTTAAAAATCCTGCCAGAAATGCAGTCCCGCCACATTGCTGGGGAGGTCCAGGGGGGCTGGCTGGTCCCAGGGGCCAGGACATGCTCCCCTGCCCTGAGCAGTGGGAAGCAAAAAAGCAGCCCCCCAACTCCCCTCCTCCCCAAAAGGCAAAACCAGACGAACAGTCGCGTGTCCTTCGTTTGGCCCTATCATTTCCCTCAAGAAAACGTCACCTGTTGCCATCGCAGATTTAAACCACGGGTGCCCGACACTTTGTGCCTCAGCGGCATTCCCCCGCGAGCCCCCGCCTGCCTGCGCCTACTGTGGGGTGCGATAAGGGCTCTTCGGACATGCCCTGCTAATTTCCCTGGCAGAGGGTTCATGTTCTGAAGCCACAGCCTAGCTACTGTCGGAGAGGAATTTAGGGAGAATTAAAGGACTCTTCAGAAACACCCTTTGCTCATTCCTGCCCCACAGGTTATTGTTTACACTTTTCGAAATGGAGTCCAACATACGGGTAAAGCATTACTATTCTGGTTGCCTGGCCAAGCGCATGGATACCCATAATGAAGCAAGGATACAAGGTTTAAGATCATGTGTTAGGCAGAACGTTGAGTTTTGGGTTTTTGTTTGTTTTTTTTTTTTAAAAAAACAAAGACTTTGAAAAGTGAAATAAATACATGGGCTGCCAAGGACAGAAAAATGTAACCTGCTGGGTATGAGCTTGGCACTGGCAAGTTCGGCAGGCTCATCCAGCCGCGTGGAGGGCTGCGAGATCCGGGACGTTCTGTCTACTCTAAACAAAACTTGGCAAGAGTTGGTGTCAGGTATTACCTTTTCACTTTGAATTTTTGCAATTAGCAAGTTTTTGTTCTCCTTAAAAAAAACCAAACAGCAACAAACTTCATAGATGCACCTGTATTTCATGTTCAGTGTATGCTACTCATACTGGCAGGAGCACAATTACAGGTGCAATTTTTAAAAATGCTAGCACATATCTGGGAAAATAGTGGTGTCTGAACATACCAGTTATCTTGCAGAAAGAGCTCAGAATTTGGTAGTAAAGGAGAGCGTATTCTGGGGGATCCTACAAGTGCACACGAGCAAAAGACCCAGATCTCCACTATTTGAGAGGAGGGAGGTAGAGAACAGAGCCAGCACCMGGCGCAGCAGGTCCGGGGGCTGAAGGAGGGGATCGAACGGCTCCCGGCACAGCAAGTCACTGGGATCTGCTGCAGTTAGAAGTCACAACTGAGCTGGGGGGAGGAAGTATTCCAGAGGCTGCGCTGAGAGAGAGAAATGAGCTGGAAAGCCCAGTATGAGATGCACAGTGCTCCTGTGACCAGACACACAAAAGACCTGTTTTTTCCTCTTTGCTTTTAAGCAGAGGAAGTTCAGAGGAGCAATGCCACGGTGACTGAGATCACAGGGATTAACAGTGCCTGCCCTGAAAAGCACAGAAGTTCTCTCATGTGCTGGGCTACAGAAAAGGACGGGAGGACTCGGCAGCCCTGTCTGCGAGTGCCAGGGCGCTCCTTCCTTTGAGGCGCATAAATATCGTGACCGTATCTGAGGACCTCACGGTTCCCATCAGCATCTCTGCGAATCAGGGGCATTGCTGCCATAATCAAGCAGTCAGCCTGCTTCTCTTAGCAGATATTAGACACTGCCACAGCAAAGTTCAACACAGTTTGGAGAGAAAAACAATAGAATAATTGTTGCAATGCCATACGGCATCTGTATTAACATGAGCAAATTATTTTGGTAGGGATTCAATTTCATAAATGTGGCTTCAAAGGCTGTTCCATGAGCACTTTAATGCTTTTTTTCTTCTCACCAAAATGAATAAAAACTTTACGATATGTTCAGCACAGTACTTAAGTATTTGTTTTGTTAATTTCTTAAAACAAATTGGATTCCCACTAAATACAAAACTTGGACAGCTGCATTAAGCAAGCAGTAGGGAAGCAATCTCATAATGATTATCATGCAGAAGCGCACTACAGAAGAATTCCCAGAATTTCATCCAAACTGTTATTTGCTCTATTATAAACCTTCTATAAAACCCAATATAAAAATTCCTGAAGGAAGAGAGAGCATTTTTAAATATTTGCAAATACCCTCCAATGATTAAAGAAATGTGTGAAGGATGAGATGTTAACAAATGACAACAGAAATAGGAGATATGGTCTTTCTCCTTATTTTATTGCACTGAGAGGGAATCAGAGCGGTTGTAACCATTTTCCTTCCAGCTGCAAGTTGGTGAGGCCAGACCACCTAGCTTTTGATCACAAACCCTGCAGGGCAGACTTGTCCCAGGTTCCCGCATGAGCTGACTCCAAGCACAGCAGGTCTGGGCGGCTCGACCCCGAGGTATGTCTCATTCACCTGATGAGGCTCTGGGACTTCAGCCATCAGCAGGACTTGGGTGAAAATATTAGAAGTGCTAGTCTTGTGGTTTCAAAGGATAAGAGCATGTGGGACTAATGAATCTCAATACCAGCCTGCAGAGCCTGGGATTTTGCATAAGGATTTTTGTGCACTTCTTTATCTAAGTTTCTTTAGCTATGGCTGCAGGACAGGAGGGGACAGGACTGGCTAACGTTCACCTGATGTTCTCACCAAGTGTACAGGTACAGACGTACAACAGCACTGCATCTGGACAGCAAACTCCTCACCTGTTGTCTCTTACCTTTTGCATGGAATTTGTCTTTCAGAAACAAAATAGCTGTGCACAGCAATTTTCATAACGCTTCAAGGGGACTTGTAAGCTTTCTGCAGTGATATATGAACTCACTCCCCTTGGTGCTGCCAGGAGGGAGGTCAGCAAGGAAACATCCCATACAACTGATTGGGTCAGAACATCCACATCTCTAATTATCATTTATTTAACCTTGAAAAAAAATCCCATCATAAAGCAGAATATTATTAAAAAAAATTAAAAATAAAATCTGTCATCCCATGGAGCAGCCCTTTGCAGATTTAACAGCTAAGGCAGGCTCCCAGGAAGCAGGGGTTTGGGATCTTTCCAAACAAAAAGATTCAGCCAAAAAATTGAAATCTCTCTTCTGTGAGTAACTAATTAGACTTTGACAAGTCTTATAGCCATTAACATCCCTCCGCAGGCCTCCTCAGGACATGTTTGCACACGCAACGTTATTTTGGCGAGCCCCACAGCCCCAAGGAAGGGCGGGCAGTGTCCATGCGAAGCAGCAGCACCTGGCCGTGCCTTGGGCAGCGCGAAGCTGGTGCTAATGAAGTGATCTCCCAGGAGAGCTGCTTGGCGTGGGTGCAACCCCATACTGACGCTTCTCTGTGGCCAAAGATTTCATCTGGGATAGCTCAATGATTTGTGCACCTTGCTCCTTTAACTTTTTGCTCTCGTCGTTCTGCCTAAACCAGTCCTATTCCGCCCTGACCCCGTGGTTGAGTTGAAGACAACAGATACATCTCGCCTCGCTGCTTTTGCTGTTCCCAGTGGTCACTGCCAAATGGACTCCTACAAGGTCTTGGGAAACGAGCAGTGTCCAGCTCTTACAGACCCTCACCCAGGCACGGGCTGAACAGGGACTCCAAAAGCCACCATCCAACAGCTTCACAAACTTAATACACCTATCACCCTTGTAGCATCCAGCTGACATTGGAAGACGCAATTTTCAACCCACTCACCATTTTATGGCAGATGATCTTCTGGAGCTCATACTCCTCCTTCGAGGATTTAAGAGCACAAGCCATCACATGGGTGTGACATCTGATCATAGTCAGTAGCAGAGGTAAATGTCCGTAGGAYGTGGAGCCATCCACATCCCACACTACGCTCATGTGCAGACCCTATAAAACATAATCCTAAATGTGTGTACACTTACACATGGAACAGAAAAAAAATTCTCGTTTCTACCAGCTTAGTAAAACACGTCCTTCTTGACACAGAGAAGGCTGCAACAACCGATGAGTTTCCACATGTCTCAGCCTAGGAAAGCAAAGTGGACATTTCTGTGGGGAGAAATCTGGCCACCAAAGGGGACGTCCTGCACTCCACCTCCATGCTGTTAGGGATGGAGAAGAAGGGCAAAGCCTGCTCAATGACCACAGAGTAAATCCAGGGCAATACCATCAAGTTAATAACTACCCAACATTATACAAGCAGTATACTAATTTACCCACAGGTTAGAAGTGTCTACTGCTGTTTCATTAAATAGTAATTCTTGTAAATTTGAGAGCATAACTATAATCAACCCTAAGGGCATGGTGTTTCTATTGTTACTGTCACTAAACCCCCATACTTATTCCCACACGGTACAAGGTATATTTAATTTTCTCACTCACATACAACCTGCCTTCTTACAAATTCATAACAAAAGTTCAGGAGACCGTGCTCCCTCCCAGACGCGGTTTTGTACCTACAAACGTGCACTAAGGCAGAAGGGCCCCGTGGAGCTCCAAGCAGAAGCACGTGCTGGGGCTGCTCTCCATCACAGCTTCAGGAGCCCTCACTGCCAGCTGGGAAAACACGCATTTTTGGAAACACTAAAACCCCTGAAGAGTGTTCCCAGGAATAGAGACACCTAAAAAACACCCAGCAGCTCAGCCACAGCTTTTTAAATGTTGGGCCTGATTCCTGGTTGGGGTTTATGCCTCATTCAAGCTGATGAAACTTTCTTCATTTTAGCAAAGTTACACTACGGTAAAATGCAAATACTAGACAAATTAATCCAATCCATAACTCCACTCCATACTTGCTTAAAAGTAGTAGAATTTACCCCCA
>JAYKAV010000777.1:1025864-1085371 GCA_035582835.1 Phoebastria nigripes
TTTTTTTTTTTTTTTTTTTTTTTTACTATAAGCATGACTTGAAAAAACAGCATGTAATTTTCACCCCGGATCCCTAAGTACCACCTGTCTTCTGTATATCTATTTTTAAGACAGTAAAACCATTTCAGCTGCAGACTGAAACTGTCCGTACTGTTCTGTAACCCACAGTACTGAGTCAATTGTCAAGACTAACCAAATAAATGAACAAGTAATAATGACCTTAGTGATACCAGCTCATATTTACACTGAACTATTATTTCAAATGAAGTTTGATGTTTGCTACTATACAACTATGGATTTATATATATTGTAACATGCAATAAAAACTAATGTCAAAGAATAAAGGGAAATACAGCAGAGATGATGCATTTTTCCACCTGAGTAAAATGTCTCCAGACTTACTAGTGGTAAAGTGAAAACTGTGTAAAGTAGCATAAGAAATGAAAATGAAATGGGGAAATCTCTTTAATTTGTGCCTTCCCTCTATCAGTGAAGTTTTCTTACTGTTGGGGGATATATTAGACATCAGGGAAAACTGATCATGTATTTGAAATAGAAACAAAGCAAACTTAGCATTAATGCAAAGTGGCAATGGTTTTAATCTCTAAAATATACTGAAAATACAAAAAAAATATTTTAAATGATTTATCAGAATTATGTATCTGGCAGAAGAAAGGATAAAATAGACAAATACTCCACAAGACACCAGTTTTCAGAGAAAGCATAGTGCAAGATTACTGTGCATGCTGTCTCCATCTAGAATGCTTTCTTTCTGTGGAGTCGTAGCCACCTAGTATTTTAAATTCCTCACACTGCATCAGGGTTATGGTACTATGTTACAAAGTTATTCAGAAACCTGATTGG
The DNA here is from genome assembly GCA_035582835.1 of Phoebastria nigripes. Lineage (NCBI taxonomy): Eukaryota > Metazoa > Chordata > Aves > Procellariiformes > Diomedeidae > Phoebastria > Phoebastria nigripes. The sequence continues at coordinate 1,026,729 of JAYKAV010000777.1, forward strand.
CCATGTTCCTGCAATACATTTTCCTAACCCCAAGATAAAGATCCATGCATCTCTTTACCCTTTAAACAAAAAAGCTATTGTAATAGCATGTAGTGTGATGCATGGCATGAATACCAAAACATGTACATGCACTGCTAAACTGTTTAAGTATGGAAGAAGTAGTGTCTAATAGCATCAGGAAATTGAAATTTAAAAATTTTTCTCACTCACTTATTTGATGAGAACTGGGCTGCTGACAGGTGAAGCAGAAAGTCATTTTTCAAGTTAAATGCCAAGTGGTTATATAGCATAATATTCAGTCAAAATTAACCACCTCACTGCTGCATTGACATACAGCATATTTAATGGCAACTGTTTCCGCAAAGAAAACTATAGACCTTGGGGAGTTCTAAGAAAATGGAAAGAAAATCTTCTAACTAATACTTCAGTTACTTGCTTGAAACAAAGAACAAYAGTGTGCCCTAACTCATGGCAGAGAGAACAAAACATAACTGTTTGCCAAAATTATAAATGTAATTTTTTAGACTCTTCCACATGCAGATTGCATGTTTTAAGTCATCAGATGTGCGTACCTAATTTATGAACCAGTTTGGATCCACAACACAATTTAGGCGCAGAAGAAGGGCTTTTTGGAGCATTTCACAAAGTTCATTGCAGTATCTCAGGCATAGTCTCAGGGTCGTGGTCCTGCAAAATGACGTCTATAAGCTTTTAGGACTCCTATTATCACCCCTGAGGACTTTGCGCAGCTCACCTTCAAGACTATGGATTGAAAGCGCAAATCTCTCTCCAGTGGGAGCTTTGCTTCAGTCTTCTGGGTTTAATCTGGATTTAATCTTTAAAGCACAAAACAGTAAAATATATTTTGTGTTCTGAATGCCTTCTGAAGTTACGGTAAGTGAAGTGCGTAACATAGCTAGCCCTTAACCCTGGAACAGGCACTCTGGTCGAGGGATTGCACTCTTTAACTGTGGGTTTTTTCATTTGCTTGTTTATTTGTTTTTCAAARCATAGTAACTATTCCTTGCATGCAAAAACTTCTTACTGGGATAGGCTACAAGGAACTACATTTCTTCTTGTTTCGCCAAAAAACCCTGACCCATACAAAGAAAGCTTTATTGCCCAAATAATCAGAGTGCGTAAAAAGTAAATTCAGAGATAAAGGAAGCATAAGAGGGCAGAAAACAGAGTCTTAAAATGAGAATAAGCTCCTATGTGTAATAACAAAACAGAGAGAATGGCAGGCAGTGGCACACTAAAAAACGTATTTACTTCTTTTGCTAGCCTTTCCTCATAAAAATTTACACTACAGGTGGTAAAATTAGAAAGGAGCAGAGCAGAAAAGAACACCAAGGAAATGAGCTTTGGTGGGATTTCTGGCTTTTCAAGAACATTTAAGTTGTATTTGGATTTTCCTCCCCGATGCCCCGAAGGGCCAGGCAGGGACCCCAGCATGCTCTCCCACCACCGCCAATTTGGATGGAGGCTGGGGGTGAGCCCCCATGGACAGGCCCCCAGGGATGAGTCCTGAAGAGCTGGTCAATGGGAAGCACCATGGGAAGGGGTGGAGACAGCACACGGGTTTTGGGTGTTGCTTCTTGTGCCTCCCTTCTAACAGGAGCCAGGCTGCCGGGAGGCCCGGGGGCAACGGGAATATCTTGAGGTTAAGCAAAGCAGGAAAAATCAGAGATCTAACCCAAAGAAAGTCCTCTAAAACAAAGGCAGAGACAAACTCTTAAGGCCAAAGATCTGCCTGTCCCTTCTCATCAGTAAAGTCAGGCTTCATAAATGAGTATATTGTGAAGGGAAATTGTTAAAGAGAAAAGCATAGATGGCTTTTTGTATATATCAAAATTCTTTCTCCTGCCTTGACAGGATCAAGCAAATAATTCCTCAGAAAGTCACAGAGCTATTCAACAGGTGAACAGCTGCCAAGACAATTTGAAAACTCTACATTATGGTCCATCATGTAACTCATGTTTGCTCAGTAAATATTATTCTCTTGGGACATCTCATGCAGAGAAACAGATGCCAGTTGATGACCCAACCTTTTCCTGGGCTTTCACTATTGTTTATGTAAAAGAAATACAGGTAGATATTTATAAATAGAAATTACTCTAATCTCACCAAAGTGATGTTTCCTTATGTTCAGCTCCTCTTCTGTGCAATATATCTGAGGTTTTGCTGGTTGAACTCCAGGGAGAGGTTGGGGGGGGGGAAGAAAGATTGTAGTTAACATGTATGAAACTATCTCAAGGATTTATGGTGTATGAGAAGAGTAAAAACCATAGATTTGTATAATTTTTTCTAGAAAAAGATGTATTGAGCTGGCAGCAGCAGTAAGATGAAGGGAAATCATGAAATTCTTCATAGTATTATATGAAAATTGTCAAAGTGTTGGGATGCCCTAATCATCCATGAGCCAGCTGAAAATAAAGTGTATTTATACTGGAATTTTTCAGCATCTTTGGACAGTAGCTTAGCTTTGTTATAAGTTGTAATGTTTCACAAAATACTGTTTATTTTATCTTGTCATAGAATACAGTAATAAAAGAATTGTAAACGTATCTTATTTATCAACGTGTCTGCACGTTTGGATTATCACAGGAGACACGGGGTTTTTTTCCTTGAAGGAATTGAAATGTCTGGTGGTTACTTTAGATGAAAACAGGAGCAACAAAAAGCACTACAGAGATATTCCTCCTGGTCGTTGAATGTGATGCTTCTTACCAATTATATCTTATACACAGTTATTAGAATATGGTTTAAGGGGTTTTGTGACAAAAAGAGAATACATCTGAAATGCACACCATTATTAGCAGTACCCAGTAATGTTCTATTGCATGTTGGAATTTATGTAATAAAAATGTTAAACAGCCAGTGATTGGATTTGTTTACAGGATCTAAAGAGGCGAATTGGGATGAACCCATGAATAACTTGCCTTGGAGGAGTCTTTTCTAACTGGATACGGATGGATTGGACCTGGAAAAAGAGACTGATTCAAAGTGACTGTAAAACATTATTCACTTATATTATTACTTGGAATATACTGACTATCACGAGTAGGTTTCTTCATGGTCAATCAATATTGCCCTGGTATTAAAATATTTTTAATGTGAATCATGGAACCTACTCTTGCAGAAAAAGTGGAGAAAAGGAAAGAAAGCAAGGGGAAAAAAATCCCATGATAATCTCTCTCCAGAGAGTCGTCGTGGAGCCAGATTACCCACCGAGAGCACTGACTGCAGGACCCATCCAAACTGGGTGAGTGCCATGCAGGAGTGCTCTCAGCCCTGCCTGTCCCAGCCCCGTGTGCCGCTGTGTCCCAGGGCTTGCTCCGGTACTCCAAGGAGGAACCCTTCCCTGGGAGGCAATTTTGCCAGAGACACTTCACGTTTTGAAGGCATCTCTCTTGGGAAGACAGACTACGAACGCCCACAGCTCCATCTCTTGGTCCTCCCTCTGACCATCTATTCTCTTTCCCTTGTATTTTACTGACCAGATATACCTAACTATGGTCCTAAAACTTTAAAACTCCACCTATATATTAGTGATCCTGACTTATACATGTTAATTCCACTGCTATATTTGTAAGCAGAAACCCTCAGGATTTTCATATCATTGCTATTTCAGTTAAGCAGCTCAAAATTATTTCCCTGGAATTGATATTAAATTCTGTAGCATGAATGCTTCTGTATGTGGATATAAGGATGTGTATGAAGAATTTCTGCAGAACAATTAGCACTTATTAAAATCAATTATCTCTTATATAATTGAATGAGATAACTCTAGAGATTAAACAACAGGGGAAAAAATTCTAAAATGACAAAAATGAAAACTATAGAGAGGAAAGTGTGTTACGTAATGGCAACGCCCTACTCCAGAGGCAATACAACCATGTTTTTCCTCCCGGAAAGCAGGGATCAAACTTTTGGATGTGTAACAGCATTTAGTAGTAAGTTCTGAAAACATATCCATTCAGCAATTCTTAATGCCTTAATTTATTTTCAATGTACTTTGAGACAGTGAAATCTGTATTTTAAGATTTGGTAAAAAGCTAAAATGAACAGAATTTTCTAGTGACAGAACTGTAAAAATTGGCAAGATGCATTAGCACGATCACTAAGTGAATGACATCTCTCAAAATAAGTTTGCAATGATAATTTTATTAATTCAGCATATGTATGTGCTTTGTGCTACCTGACTAGAGATAGAGGTTGATGTTAATGTCTGACCATTCATTTATTTGTTCTTTGAAATATTCTTGTCTGGTAAGATAGTTCCTTCCCAGCGCTAATTATATCATTACCAATAAATAATTTAAATCAAAGCAAGACTAACAGTACATAAATGTTGTACTACTGGGCCTTCAATAACGCATTTTTTTTCTGCCATTAAAGTCTAAAGATATGGAAGCAGTAAGTTACTCTCAAGAATTCATAAATGTAAATGCCAAAGTTGAATTTACAACCTTAACTGTGTCCCTCATGCTGCCATACATCAGTGATGTACAAGTCCATCGATATATATGATTATTACTGCTGGTTGAGTGGGTTGGTTTAAAGATATAGAGTACCTTTATATCAATCACTTCTCCAAAAAGAAGACTTTCTGAGCTGTAGGTCTTGTGCTGACCTCTCAAAAGAGTGACTATTACCCATAAGGAGCTTGGTCAAGAAAACTCCATACTAATGCTTTTTCTTCTTCTTTTTTTTAAACTATAACTTAAATAAGCAAATCACCAGCAAAAATCTACTGATTAGCTCCTCTCCTCCTCCCTCTACTGTGAAAATACACTGATTAGCTCCACCACACATCCTACTCCAAATAACGCTGCTGTCAGCTTTGATATAAGACTTGCACTTCATTAACATGCAAGCCGTGCTCTTGGATTTTTTAAAATTATCATACCTGGGTGGATTCATGGAAATATGAAGCATTTAAAAAAAAAAAAACAACAACCCACAAAACAAAAGACAAGCACCCTCAAAACCCAAGCAAACGCCACTGCAAAAATAGGCACTATCAAGGGGATTTCTTCTCCCTAGAAAGTACTTCCATGTTGTTTCTGGCTTATGCTTAAATGAAAAGAACGGGTCAGGGATAACACAAAGTAATTTAAAGGAGTTACACTGCAATACATAGGATTGCCCACAGCTACACCTTGCAATCACCCGGTTCATATTTTAGGTCCTGACATAAGAGTTCATAGTATTTTACAATTCTATGTTCCATGTCAGTGGCTGACTGTGGAGTTGAATATCAGTCCTATTTAAATCTGCAAGAAAATAGCTGCAGGTGACATAACCTTTCATGTAGTACCACTGTGTACATATACAAATAATTGAGGCTCTTGACCCTGTCTACGCACATACAACTGTAAGTACAAACTTGACATTTTGATACTGCTTGTAGCCTTTCCCGTTGTTATTTTCTGTTTCAATAATCCATTGCAGGTAGAAAAATGAAAGAAGGAAGCATGAATGATTAATGCTGTCAAGCTAAAATAATGTATTTAGAAAAATCTATAAATCTGTTATTTGTGGCATTTTAAAACTAAACACGACACTCTTCGGTGCCATTCAGCCTATTTTACAGCAGATAAATGTAAACGTTTTGCAGAAACAATGGCAGCATAACCCTTTGAACACTGGTTTTGGCACCAAAAGTTAAAGGGATCAGCTGTAAACTTCCGTGTATAAATGAATATTAAACATAGATGAATATTCATACAGTGCTATTAATATTTAATATATATGTATGATGCAAAGTGAATGCGAATACACTGCTGTTCTTATACAACCTTCCTGCCTTTATCTTCCTGACTGTGTCCACACGTGGACTATGGCCATATTATTTTTTCCAGCTTGCCTCTGTAAACTGAAAGACTATATTCTCTTAAAATATTTAGTGCACCTACCTTCCTGTCAGACAGGACAATCTGCCCCTTTAGACCACTTACTTCTTTCACATATATATAAATATTTAGATGTATATTTAGTAGTTGCCATTAAAATTTCAACCAATGATGGGACAGCTGAACACCTGATGACTGATTTTGGATTGTCAGAATTTTTACCAGTATTTTCCTTAGAATATTTAAAATTGTGAGGGAAGAATAAGTGCCACATTTGCCCTCCTTTCTGGGACCAGCCTCGCATACCATCCTGGTGCTTATCTGACCAGTAACGCAGGTCCTTACCATGCGCCAGCTCTCCCAAGGCCGCTGCTGGCCAGGAGCTGGGCACGCACTCGCCATCCCAGGCTGCGGGCAATTCCCTGTGGATATCCTAAACATACGATAAACTAGCAATGCTACATGTGTTTGAATGAGATCTTTGCAGAACAGTGCAGACATTAAAATTATATCAGCCCCCCAATCAGCACTTCTGCTGTTTTCTTTCACCTCTGAAATGACAGTCAGGCAATCAAGGCAAACGTTAGTGTATAAACAAGATATTCTCTTTTAACGTAGTTAGGGGCCTTTCATGCTAACAAGATGTTTTCTCACTATGAAGACAAGAGTGTACAACAAAGCCGCAGCTATCTGCTAAAATGTCTTGGAGATGTTACATTTGTTAGGTGTTCTAGCAAGTCATTTAAAATTAAAGTTAATTAAATTAATGTGATATTAGCCCAATTGTTTCACTTGATAAATCTGTAAAACCCAAACTGTGCAGCTCAAGTTTCAGGAGACAAGTGAATTAGTAATGCATGTAAATGATCATAGTTTGCAGATTAAAAAAATAATTAAAGCAGATCTATAGCTTGCAGCAAATGTCACCTGAAGTCACAGCAAATGAAGTGCTTTAAGATGCTGCTTATTGCTAGATATCCATACTGCCCTTGAAGTGTAACTTCAGTTTTAAGAGAAAAGTAACTATACTTTCCATTATATTCTGTCCTATTTTGCATACATTATTTTCATCTCCACTGCGCTCCTCTGCGGTCAAAAAGACTTCTTAACTGTTTCCTTAAGACTGTGTATTATATCTCACTGATGCAAAGACCTTCTCACCTACTAGATGTTGCTCTATAAGATAAGTAGCTTTGCAAYTGTTTCTCCAGTTAAATGCCTGAAGAAATTATCATCACTAATTCATGCAAAAGTTAGAATTTTACCTCAGTCATGCCAGGTAACAACTGAAAAAAAGCAAATGTCTTTGAAAATAAAAATAAAATTATTTTATACTGTGGAAAACATTAATTAAGGTAAAGCTTTTAAAAATGCAAAGTAAATACATATTGTTGACAGAAGAAATTAGTTTCCTATATAAGCAAGTTTATATCATGGACTTTTTAATTTTTCCTTCAGAAAAAAAGACTTACAATTATTTCTGTGATTTTCTCTGTCTTCAGTTTGAAGAGCTGTGTTGCTCAGGACAGGTTGCTCTCTATACTGCTGTTAGTGTGTTCAGCTGCTATTTAACTTCTCAGACCAGAGCGTGAAACCCAGAATAATAACCACCATATGTAAGGATAAAAAGCAACATAGGCAAAACATTTTGAATTAAGTTTCCAATTGTAGTCGATTGGAATGCACCCAAACTACAGAAACTTGCTTAAAGATGCTCACTTCATGCAGCCAATGGGGTTTAATAATTTAAAATTAACTAAACTCTTCAGTATAAAATGTAATGGCTCTGTCAGAACCGAAGTGCAGAATGCTAATTTAGGATTTTAAATAATAATTCTGAATAAATGGAAATGTCATTAAAAGGAAGGGGTTTTTTTATTTTAAGTGCATAAAGGGACACCTTGAATTAATATAAGCCATTAAAGATACTCCTAGATTGAGCAAAGACTTACAAATGTCAAAACCCTCAGTGAGCTAGAAAGAATTTAGCTCACAGTTGAAATATTCTGGGTCATAAACATGAACATGTTCATATTGAAAATACTGTAAAACTCATATGTATATTTTGCAAATCATAGAGTTCATAGGGAAGTATCCATATTTCTGCAGGCAATATTTTTTGAAAGCTAAGCCCCCTTCTGGAAATTCATCTATATGCACATTGGTGCTTGCCATCATTACCAGCCAGTCCTCCACCTCCTGTTCTCCGCACTCACGCTTTTGGATGTCTACATGAAACTCATAAGGAGCTCGTTCCCTTCCTCATGGCATCAGTGAACACAGGCATCAGCAGGAATTTTGGGCAAACCATTTCTGATCGCGAGCAGTGTCGGTAGCTGGTCCCAAGGGGACGTGTGCTCTGGGGGGACGCACGGGAGGGTCAGCATGTCCCCTGCCAGCTCTTGCAGGTCATGGGAAGCCAGTCTTAAGGGCACTGAATAAAAGATACAATTGGGTTTGTCACAGCTGTAGACAAACTCTTTTCCGAATATTTGGCTTTAAAAAAATTGGGAAATTAAGTGCAAAACGTGCCAACACAGAAGGGTTGAGGAGTCCCCATGGCAGAGGTTAGCTCACAGCACTGCTCATTGATTTCTAATAGAGATTTCTGCTCCGAAGCGGAGCACCAGAGAACGGCACTCGGCAAGCGTGACTCGTGCTTTGATGGCAGCACTCAGGACAGCCTTTCTTGTGCTTTTAGCAAATCTAGGTTAGAGGTGCAGTCAATGTCAAGACTTAAAAATTGAGAAAACTAGAAATTGACATCCCATGAAGACAGAAGCCCAACAGAAATGGATGGCAGAAGCAAGGCAGACCCCTCGAAAYGCTGTTTCTGCATTGCATCTTCTTTTGTCAGAAATGTAAAACACCATCACACCACAGGGATACTCTCACCCAAACATCCACTATTGCTTGGCCACAGTCTTTTCACTGGTGCAGTGCTATAGGCTTCTCCCTAATGCACCACCAGGGCTTGAAAAGTGGCCGTGAATTACAAACCAGAAGACGTTATTTTTTAATTGCAGAAAGAAGCAAAAAATTCCATTTCATACAGAAATACACACACCTTACATGCAAAATAACTCACTTCCTGAACGGGCAAACTTCCGAAGCTAATTTCTTGTGACTTGGCATGTCATGGTGAGACTTCCCAGTGCCTAATGACATGCAGGCTTCCGCCTGGGCTGTTGGGAGACCTCTCTCCCATGTGGATTCTCTGAAGCCAGTCCCTCAGTAGGGGCATTAGTTTGGATTTCCCTCTCCTACCACCTTCACATGGCCTTTGGGAACCTGCTGCTTCTGAGACTTCCACTCCTCTGTCAGAAAGAGACTTGTCATCACAAGTGTTTGCATCATCTGGATAAAGATTTACATTCAGCTATTGGAGACCGGGAAGACGCTGTGTGCCTACACGTGCCCTTGCATACAATATTGCTAAGAATCAAACTACTATGTCCACTCTATTCCAGTTCTAGCTCTTTCCACAGAACCCCTCTCAGGTCTTCATTGTCTTTGTTCTCATGGTTCCTGGACCTGGGAACACTGATCCTACAGTACCGTATGCAAATATTTTTTACGATGTTAGCATATGTCAATGTAAATACATGTGTAGACTACAGATTGCTTTCCCCACAGTAAACTTCTATGACAACCCTTTATTCCTGGCTTCAGATAATGAGCTTCTACACATTATGTGGTGACAGGAAACGCAAAGGCGTTTGGAGCAAAAACCTGGAGGACATGAAGAGGACCTCCTTCTGCAATAGTGAAGCTTTCCTATTAAAGCTGAAAGGAATGGCTTCCTTACTAATTGAGAGGTAAAAACTCAACTTGTGCCACGTCCAAAGGATTCACATCTGAATCCCTTTAATTCCAAAGAGGGAATAATATTCAGACTTTATGTACAGTAGAGCATTTTAAGTGAAAGTTCAAGCCCACGGTACTGCACAGCATGCATAGATTCTGCTGGACTGAAAGACAGCAGGAAACAAATGCACCCATCTGGCCACATAAATCAATCACTGAAATCTGAAGATACACCCACAGAAGGGAAACAATGATTAATAGATCTGTGATGTGTAAATTTTTATTTAACTCTAAAATCACACTAGAAATCGCTTTTTTGAAGAACACCATGTCAAGGACATGAGGACTTTGTAATAGTAATAGTCTTCTAAATCTGTCAGAAGAGGCAGGGTAGATTAAAAGTATACAGTGAATCTGGAAGCAGCAGTTGGAAGGGTGGCAGCTGCTGCGTTTATGCCATTCCTACCCGCGCATGGTGGATGTGTGCCACCCAGTGCTGGACACCACGGCAGGCAGTACCGCAGCCCTGTCTGTGAGCCACTCTCACGTTTTGGTTTTAGAGATTCCTAGGGAGTAAATGTCATATTACTTTTGCTCTGTATCTAATTCTCTCAATAGGTTCAAATCTTCACCGCAGCATCATCGCTGTTGCAGAAGCTGAAGGACCACAGCCTCTGCTAGCAGCTCAGGACTAAATATGTGAGTTTCATTCCTGCAGGCAGGAAAGCCCCCAAATATTTGAGAAAGCAGGTAGTATACTCCCCACAGAGCTCAATGTCAGAGTTCAGCATTCTTCTCCATCTGATCTCAAGCTGTTTTTCTGGCAAAGGGTCGTATCCRGGGTAAATCCTTCTGAAAGAAGACTTCTAAGCTGAGGGCTTGGAGGAGGCACTCCTGGATCTGGTCATGATCTCCCTGCCCACTCCATCTGGCACGTGGGACATTTCTGCACCGTAGGTCTACTGACTCGCCTTAAAAAAAGTGTTATACTAGATCTACTCCCAGGCACATTTTGCCATTAAAAACACAGTGTTTCGGCTGACTTTGGCTCATGGTTCAAGTACTAGCTCCTCGGAAGCCACCTACCTCAGAGACAAGCTGGGCTCTTAGTCACTTGCTAAACGAAGCCCTGACATTCAGTCTGTAGCACTGTGAGACAGTGTCTCACAGCATTTGGGTTTTATTTCTAAAACTTTGGACAACATTTTTGTCTCTCAAATGGACTTTTTCCTGCCAATAAAATGCTGATGCCTTTTCAAGCATCTTTGTGGGTCACTTGGGAAGGAACACAACGACGCACCAGAACATGGATGCRGCTGAATCCTTTGACACCATTAACGAGTTTTGTCATTCCACAGGAGCGGTAATTGCCTCCACTACGTTTCAGGACCAGAAGCAGCCATCTTAATCTAAAACAGCCTGTCTTACCAATGGGAAGGCCTTGAAAACACGGTCTTTTCAAATTGGCTGACACAAAGCTCACCCCTATCTCTATCAGTGTTGCAATAAATAAATGATTACAGTCGAAGCACTGCCACTGTTGTTATTAGCAGCCTGCAAGCAAAAGTCGAATCAGAAGAACACTGAAGAAAGAAAAAACTTCTAATGTTCATCTCTATTTCAGGGCAGACTAATTCCACTGGAGAATGCGTTATATACTCACCAGCACAATGTCTCCAACCTTGGTTCCTGTCACTGTGGGCATCCTATTTACAATCACCACCACATTTTTTTCTTTGTTTTTTTTTGTCTTCCTTTATTCACTGACTTCTGCAAACCTTTGGGAGGAGAAATGAAGACTACTATAGCAGCTTTTAAATTGACTCTTATATTAAGAATGTTATGTTTTTTATATCTGCTCTGAAAGGGTAATATGAAACTTATGAAATATTTACTAAGTGTGATGCATAAACAACAAATCACCTCTTTTCCATTAAATATTTTTTGTGAAAGATATTTTTAATAAAATACTGCAGCTTGCAATTTAATTACAATGAGTAATTAAAACTTAGAGGATAATCATTTTTGGCAAAAAGTCAGTTTTTGTTAAAATTTTAAGATAGAAAAAAGATGCATATTACGACCATAATACTGTTAGTAATTAAGATAAATGCATCAATTATTAAAGATGCAAACATGTCAAGCAAGCATAACTAATTATTTGAGCATGTTAACAGTTGTTTAATGTTAACAAGCAGTGAATTATTAAAGACCCCATGTGTCACATTTTGGACTGCATAAAATATAATGTTCTGGAAGGGTTTATGATTTTCAGGTTTTGCATAGCTCTTTCCAGTCAGATAAGCAATAAATTTAAGATAACTTGCATTTAAACTGTATTTCTAAAATAATTAGCTGTAATTGTGTAATGAAATGTTGTATTTCTCACTTTATGAAGACTTCCAAATTCAGTAAAATGACCAAAATATATCAATAGGTGTTTTATGCTGTAAATACGTGATTTCTGTATGTGAGTGTGCAATTTCTTCAATAAAAAGAGATACAGCATTTGAGAAGCTTAAACTGTCAGAGTAACAACTAAACTGAGACGAAAGAGTGCATTTTATGTAAGCTAATGCTCACATTGGTACCTGGCTTTGTATTTCAGTGGTTGAATACAGTCCTTCCAAAGGAAAGATCCGTGAAGATCCCCTTCAGCCAGCTCCTGGTGACTGTACTAAGGCAGCTGCTCTCCCGTCTCCAAATACCTGTTAGTGATCCCACAACATCTGACACAAGAATAAAAAACATCAGAATGGGTTAGAGTTGTACAAACTATCACTATAAATCCTGAAACTCAATTTGTCCTGATTGTGGTTTTGGTGGTGGGTTTTGGTTTTGGGTGTTGTTTTTTTTTTTAAGACAAACATAAAATTAAACTTATTCCATGTGAAAAGGCTTCTTTGAGCTAGATGTTCTTCCAGTAGACTGAAAAGTAAAATCTTTATGTCTAAGCATTAGCTGTTAAACCTTGAATTCTGGTGAGTCTCCAAAGAATTTATTGCAAATCAGAGAGGAGATGTCATATGATCAGTGATTTGAATTTCTGGATATTTACTGCAATACCTTTGTAGCCCTACCTAATCGCGTTTGCAGGCAGACAGACAGCCGTCCGCCCAGCAGAGGGGTCTTGAGGCGGATGGGCCCAGAGCCCAACATCCCCCTGAGCCACGGCTAAGCCTCAAACGTGGATGCCCAGCGGCTCGGCACCTCTCGTGCCCTCTCCGGCTGCTGCAGCCCTGGAGGCGTAACCCCTCCTAACTTGGCACTGGCGAAGCAGTCTGGATTAACTCCTACGCTGTTAGTAACAGCAGCTGCTAATCTAGATTATTTTGACAGGACCAGGGAGAAACCACATAAGTGTTTACCATGGCACATCAAGGGGAAGGTGACCTCTGTGCCTTGCTGAGCTGCAGCCAGGACGTTTGCTGATGGTCTTGGAAGACAGCAGACCTTCACCACTGACATACCAAGGTGGTGGCCCCCTTACCAGAATGGGTGCCCAGCACCACCTCGGAGATCGCTGGTTTGAATTCATGTCAGGGGAGRAGAGGCCTGGAAGCACTAAGGAAACGTTTGTTTGTTTGTTTTTAGCAACATATTAATATGAATTAATGTTTGCAAAGCTCTCTGACATCTTTAGATGAAAGAGGCTATGCACAAATATTGGGCTGTTAATTGGGTGGCTGGAGGGTATGCAAACAGTGCAGACCCAATGCAATACTTAGTTCTTCACACTAATGTTTAAAATCTCTTCTGCCCTGGCAATTAGGCAGAAGTTTCAGCCACACAGTGGGAACGCAGGTCTGACCTCCAAAAACTTTGAAGCAAAACTTACCCATGGTGGTGAGGAAGAGCTCATGACGACACACGCCAGCCGCACTGCCAGGTCCTCCTGCGGCGCTGCGCCGGCAGGACAAGCACGTTTCAGGGGTCCAACGTGGAGTCTCAGGGGCAGGGAGGATAGTGAAGTTTCTTTGTCATGGTCTGTTTTCTAATGAAAACAATCTGATGTATCCCCCTCTCCCAAGAATATCTGAAAGGCTACTGCCCCGAAATGTAATTGGAGCTTATAAATCCGAGACATCACAAAAGCACAGAGGTCAAAGCTAGACACACTGGTGGAAAGATGCTGATAACAAGATTACGGGAAGGTAGGAGAGCGGTACCTCAGGCCCAAGACAACAGTGGGATTTCAGGTGCTGGAGGACAAGCATGTCTTTTGCAGATAATTTACTGCTCTCAAACACACACAAAGGAAGTTTGGGGACCCTACTGGTCTTCTTTTTAGTTTATCTTATTTAGTATTTTTCCCCCAATTTTTCTTCCCGTTTCTAGGTGACCTCCCTCTTGTGACAAGGTCTCCCCATTATGACAGTGAGCTCTGATGATAATGTAGGTAACATTCAGACTGAGACCAAGTGCAGCAGAAAGCTATATTTCACTCCTGACCTTCAGCTCCCCCTCTAGTGCAATGCACACATTATATTTCCTTTCACTCATAGCAGGACCAGTGAAACAACGCCGGATGAAATAAGTGACATTTCCTTACCTAGATACCAGAGATGAATAAAATAGTTTTGCCATTTTCACTGCATGCACGATACTCGCCACACAACTTTGCTTAGCTCATTAGATATTAAGATCTCCGCTTAGCGGAGGCAGGGAGAGAAAGACGAGGCAGACCCCACCCTGGCACACAGCGCACAGGGCTTCGCAGCATGCCCGAGCTGCTCCGGCACCAAGGGGCTTCGGGGGAAGCTCCCGATGACACCCCGCGAGGTTTTCCATCCATCTCTGCTATCCCAGCCAGAACAACACATCCGCTAAAGCGCAGGAGAAGGTGCTGCTGCTGAGCCGCTCCAGAGCCCCAAACCCAAAATCGTGGGTTTTCTCATCTCCAGCACCAACTGCTGCACTACACAGTAGCGCTGGCAGAGCTCCAGACGTATTCCTTTATGTGTCAGGCCTGAATCTCTTCATATGTTAGGGTAGAGCTGCATGTACAGTACTTCCCTTACTTCCAAGGCGTTTTTGCCATCTGTTTCTATTATGGGAGTTTATGGCACAGAATACCTCAGACAGTACAGTATCTGTTTCTTTTCCATGCTGCAGTTATGGTTGCTGTGCTGCTTTATGAACAGAATGATAAAACTTGGAGCCTTCTTAATTCTCTCCTTTCCACCCCCATTTTTTTCATAGCACGTTGCAGAAATGGAAGGGTTTTTTGCAGTTCGTATTATTATGATGAGAAGTGATTTGAAAGAAAGTACGGAATATATCAGGAAATGGAAATGTGACTACAAGGCAGCTTTTAAAAATCCTTTAATCATATCATGATTAAGAAGGTTTTTATATTGTTACTTCTATGGTCTGAAGTATATAGAATTTTGTTATAATCTGAAATTTGCCTTTTTTTTTTTTTAAAGAAAGAAGAGCCTACTTGGCATAGACGGTCTCTCATTCACATCCATTAAACTCCTGCACTAAAGCAGGGACTCCACAAGGAGAAGGGCTCCGTGGATTTTCGTGAGTAATATTTCACAGTTCTTCGCATCCCAAAATCAAAGCATTTACTTGAAGCAGCGTTGAGTCAATACGCTCATGTCCCCCATCACATATTCTCTGAGAACACTTCATTCCTTGAAGAATTATTTTTCTGCTGTAAACTTTAGATAGACATTTTTGTGACGTAGAGAGCTATTATTTGTATGCAACAGCATTGCATTTTAACCGCATTTAGATGGTGAATGTTTGCAATCACCCTCATTGTCTCTAGCCCATGAGGAGGCGGAGCTGTTGCACACTTCTTTAAAGAATGAATGAATGCAGGCTCATGGGCAGAAGATTAGATAGGTATGGATTTGGCAAAGAAATCAAATATAGACACAAAGAAATATCCTATTTGCCCATGGCTGGTTTGATCACATGGTGACCATCTGGAATTTAGATCAAACCTTCAATAAAATACAAGGGACCACACTTCTGCGGCACTCTCAATGATAAATTAATATCTGAGCTGGAAGTACTACAAGAAAACAGTGATAAAGAAGACAAAAGCCACATCTCACATACTCCAATTGCACTCCATTTCCTGGTGTTTCTTCACTTCCCGCCTCCCCCCCCCCTCACCCATTAATATAAACATTATATGAGAAGTATAGTGAGAGCAATAAAAAATAAATGGCAATTAGAGCCAAGATCCAGAGCTAAGACAGGAGGAAAAAAGGAACAGAAACATTGGTCCTGATGGCCTTTTCCTGTTCCAATTTTTTTTAATGTTCTTCTGACCTTGATTAGATCTGCAACTTCTCATGTGAGGCTTTGAGATGAGTCCTATATTTAGATTAAAAAAGCAGCACCGCAAGTGAACTGCAGAGCATGCAGGGATCCATATGTACTTTGCCACGTTTTCTGAACGACGCCATTGCCCCTTATTTGCCCTCCTGCTGGTAGCTGATTTACCATATTGCCTCTTGGCCGCAACCTGCAAACCGAAAGCCCTGGAGCCCTATGAGCTGCTTCAGGAGGTCTCTGCTGCCTGGGAGCTGCTCACATCCCTGGAAACATCTCCCATTTACCACAGCACCTTGTCAGCAGGACAGCTGTGTTGGGTGATCTTAGCAAGCAGTTTCTTACCTACTACTTCAGAGCCAATGCATAAGGCTACCCCAAAATCCAGAGCCGGTGAGGGCTGCCTGTGCAGTGCCGAGCCCTCACCTCGGGAGCAATGGCAGAGGCAACAGCCCACACCCGGTCCCCCATAACTGCATGGTGCCAGACACAGCGGGCGTTGTCCTCTCTTGTAGGCAACACCATGCAGGCAAATGCCTTGAGACAGACCAGCAAATTGGTTCAGCTGAAAACTCAAGTCAAGAAAGAGCAAACTTGTTAGTTTTCAGGCTCGCTCTGTGTCCACATAAAGGCGGACCAAAGGATGCCCCAGGTATAAGCAAACCTGACTTTTACTGGCTTAATAAAGTGACCAGTGCCACAGTTCCTGGGCTTTCCTCCTCTTTTGAAGTGGGAGCTTTTTAGCACAACACATGAGTCCCTCTCCCTCAACCCACTATAGTTCACATCTCATTGCATCTTCCCACCACCTTCAAGCCAAAGGTATTTATATGAGCCTTAAGAGCTTGGGAACCACCTCCCTCCTTTGCCTTCTCCCCAAGGGATAGAAAACTGTGCTCTACCCAGCACACACATGGTGAAGGCCATTATAAGGGGTGTGGAAACACAACAACAACCCCCTGCCACTGCTTCCAAAGATGCGGCACAGCCGGCTGGATCGCAGCAGGAAACCCAGCACTGGAGCACTCCGGCACAGCGTTCCCAAGGTGCATTTCTAATACCTCTAGCATTAGTATTTCTGCCACCCTTCAATATTCAGAGAGAAAGGCAGAAGTCAAACACAATAACCGCAGTTACCTTTCCCAGCAATACGGATCAGAACATACTTCATTGCGCCTTTGTCGTGGTTTAACCCCAACCGGCAACTAAGCCCCACACAGCTGCTTGCTCACTCCCCCCACAATGGAATGGGGGAGAGAATCGGAAGGGTAAAAGTGAGAAAGCTCGCAGGATGAGATAGAGACAGTTTAATAGGTAAAGCAAAAGCCGCGCACGCAAAGCAAAACAAGGCATTCATTCACTCCTTCCCATCGGCAGGCAGGTGTTCAGCCATCTCCAGGAAAGCAGGGCTCCATCACACGTAACGGTTACTTGGGAAGACAAACGCCATCACTCTGAACGTTCCCCCTTCCTTCTTCTTCCCCCAGCTCTATATACTGAGCATGACGTCATATGGTATGGAATACCCCGTTGGCCAGTTGGGCTAGCTGTCCTGGCTATGCTCCCTCCCAGCTTCTTGTGCACCTGGCAGAGCATGGGAAGCTGAAAAGTCCTTGACTAGGGTAAACACAACTTAGCAACAACTAAAACATCAGTGTGTTATCAATATTTTTCTCATACTAAATCCAAAACACAGCACTATACCAACTGCTAGGAAGAAAATTAACTCTATCCCAGCCGAAACCAGGACAGCCTTTATGCAAACCTGCTGATGCACATGGGGTTTGCCTCCCACCACAGTAGCTATTGTGATGTCTGCTCAGGATTACAGATGCTTTATTGCAAGTCTTTTTTCCAACTGGAAATGAAAGGTGCTCACTTTTCATGGATGGTATGGATGCACATCCATTTGGCCCACAAAGGAAAAACACAGGTCCCTTCTTGTGATGGATAAGAAAAAGAAAATATAAGACTATCAGGAGAAAGGGTAAAAAATATCCTCTGGAAAAAACAGGGGGGAATACTTTGCGCCTCTCTTTATCAAATAAAGTGCTCATACTATGTTTTAATTCTAGTTGAGAAAGGTAATATTCGCATCTCCTGTGAATCCCCTTCAGGCCCTGTCAGAGGACAGTTACAAACCCCTCTGTGGCAGTCCCCTCCTTCACTTTACTTCCGTCAGAGAACAGATTTTAAAAACTAAACAAAACATTAAAGGTTAAAAAAAATCCAAGAGCCCTTCAGTTTCATTTGTATTTTAGGCTTAAAGGAGTGATTTTTTGCTTGCTGTTCGGATCAATAGATTATTTCAGTAATAGAAATACTAATGTCCTTAAATCTATATTTTTTTTCCTGCAAATCACCAAAAAGTCTCTCCCGGATTAGGCCTCCCAACCAACTGATTTAGTTATGTGTCACAGGAGCCTCAGTCTCTCGTTTTTCTCTTTTCCTGGGCTGAAGGAAATGCTTATTGGTACTGTACTTTAAATCCCAACCAATGGAAAGCAATGTTTCACCATTTATCTGCCCCTGACACATTTTTATGTAAACCGTTGCAAAGGGAAGGGATTCACATATGTTTTACCAACTCCACTAAAGTACAAATAAAAGGCATCCAAGGTTCAAAGAGTTAAATTACCCAACGGTTTCCCCCGCCGTGCTCGCCCCCCACCCTAAGCCCCTCTCCTCTCTCTCAGGGCTATGCTTGATTTATGGTGTGATCCATCCCTGTTGGGAGTTGACAGTCACTTTCATTTTCTGGTATTTTTTTTCCTTTCGCTGCCAAGGTCACCAGAGAGAGGGCCCTCCAAGTTTTCTGCATTCGTCCTCCTTCACCCTTCCACCGGCTTGGCCTCATGAATCATCCCGTCTTCACATTGAACTCCTGATGCTTCTCTTCCACCAAACTGCCCGACTTCCGCAATTTTTCTTCATTCTCACTAACAATTTGGTAATGAAATATTGATTTTTAGTTAGATTCAAATAGATGTTATTAAGTTTGCATTGATAAATCGTTCCCTTTCTCAGGCTGGAAGTACCTCAGTCAAATTCTAACTGCGCTTTCATACCTGGTGATGTATTAATTTGACATATTTGTCACCCAAGCTGCCTGGCTCAGAGTTAGAGGAGGGCGTCTGTCCTAATTGCTGCTATTTCACAGAGAAGGTGTAATTCTAGCTGATTTCTTCCAAGGATTTTAGCCCTAAAATAAGATCTTTGCAAATATTTTCCATGAGGTTTTTATTAGGAAAACAAGCAAACAAACATTTTTTTTTCCAGAAGGGAGAGGTAGGCATTCAAAAAAAGCACTGGCCAATTAATGTTAAATGTTTTCAGTTAATTTTGCTAATTGAAATATATTAAATACCAATGAATTTGCCATGGATTCAAAGACAAGTAAGTAGTTCTTTTAACCCTCCTCAGTGAGRACTGCTGGATATATAAGATTTTAAAAAATCAGCTAAAAAAAAAACCTGCTCCCTTAACTGGTTAAACGAAGTGACCATTCCCTGCACACGCCTGGTACAGTAACCCCTCCATCAGAGTTGAAGGTGGGACACAGGCAACACGAGGCGGCAGAAACCGTGTCAGCATTGCATCATCTTTCACCTACGCAGGGGATAAGGTTCCCAGCGCAAGACTTCACCGAGGGCAAAAATTGTGATCACAGATAGAAATACAAATAAATTACATTGAAAAAAAGACATGCACTTGCCCCCTCTGAAATACCCAGGCCTTGTTCTCCACCGTGGTACTGCTTCAAAAATAGCTGCTGCTCAACCCCTCAGTGCCCCCAGCGCCAGCTGTGGCCAGCGGTGCCCGGTGGCAATGCACAGGGCAGAGTCCACAGCAATTCAGCTCAAATCCAGCTGACAGAAGGGGAGGGAAGGACACACACATTCTTATTCCCACTCTGTGTATGTCTCAAGTAACAATTAGTTTTAAATTACACACAACTCAGTTAAAAGTTTAAACGGAGGTTTGCAGCTGCATCAGTTTGAAGACTAGAATTTCAGCCAGACCGCAACCCAAGCTGCCTTTTTGCACATGTCATTCTGCACCTGTAAAAATTCCACCTTCCCAGCATCCCTGCAGCAGATACTGAAATACATCCTCTGTACCATAGCTACAAAAATGAATCCCATATTTACAGTGAATGGATAAAGCACAAATGTGATTTCTTACCCACTAAATTAAAAGCTACCTGCTGAAAAGTCAACCACCAAAGAGTATTAAAAAAAAAACAAAAAAACAAAAAAACAAAAAAAAAAACCCAACAAAACAAACATACAAACAAACAAACAAAAGCCAAAAAAAAGGAAGAAAAAAGTAGCCAGCAATGCGTTACTACCTGCCCTCTAACAGGAGTATCGAGCTCCGTTGCGCTGACTGATTTCAAGAGACAGGCATTGATGAATAAAGCCCAATTGCTTCCTATGCTCCTGTGTCACACCTTTTTATTTACAAAATAATTTAGTATAAAAGAGGAGGTAATTCTTGGAAATTAGCTTTCAAAATGTCAAATGCATTTAGTTGGTGCCAGCTGAAAGCTTATTTAAAAAAAAAAAAAAAATTCTACAGAAGGAAATGTTTTTCAAAACAACAAAACTCCAATTTTGAGCAGCCAAAATATTTACTGCATAAGAATTTAACTTTTGGCATTTAACATGTTTGCCGTATTCCCCGTGCTATACAGAGTGAGGTAAATGCAACACTTCAGTGGCACTGGTGGCTGCTAACTCCACCCATCGCTACCATTGCATTTCTTAAAATAAAACAAACTGGAAAAAAGATGTAACAACATAAACCAACCTTCATTATCTCCCCTCCACATTGACACTGTAGTAAGACTGTTTAAATGAATCAGGCGGCAGAAGGGATGCATAGATTTCTCTACTTGTGTAAGTTCATTCGTTCTTCTCACATTCCTCCTCTAACATACTTCTAGGATTATTTAGTGCAATAAGTAATTATCAATCCGCTTTGGAAAGCCATTATACACTTACATACTCTTCAAAGCTGCTGTTACTTTTATTGTTTCTAATGCCAAAACAGGAATGTGAGACAAGAGCCTCTCTAAGAGAAGGTTATAGCGAGTTCAGCATGCAGAATGCAGTTTGTAGGATGCATATGGGAATGAGTCATTTCTGAGAAACATAAAACTCTGAGTTATCAAACCTTTCACTAGTCAATTATTTTTCTTTACTATGCTTGCTAGTAATGACAACTGCTATGAGAAGTGTGCTCTGCAGTATTATTTATACTAACTGTTATTAATCTGGTGGAAAGCAAAACATAGCTGGACCAAAGCATCCTGTTTAGAACCAAAAAACCCATGACAATTCAGAAGGCAAAGGTAAAATTCAGATATTTTGTGGGGTCCTTCTCTCCTTCCACCACAAGGCAGGTATTACAGAACACACAAAGTGAAATTATGCACCAGAAAACCCCAGTGAATTAAGGAGCTGAGTGGAAGTGTCACAGACGCTGTCAGAGCCTGCTACCAGCTCAATCAGATAAATATGCACTTAGGGAATTAAAACATATATACACGTACAAGCAATATTGACTGTAATGGCCTTCTGGGACCATCAAGTTCTAATAATATATGTTAAATATGGAAAATTGGCAATGCTAGAGTATCACAAGGTATTTAGGAGTAACTCCTGCCAGATGAGCTGCAGTGTCACCCTGCCATGGACCACAGCAAGAGGGATTCTCCTCTAAAGGCTTGTCACCTAGAAGCTGGTGGCTTAGGTTAGTACAGGGCTGCTACTAATCTCTAATGAAAACAGCACTAGCATCTACCCTTGGCCTCCCATGCTCCACACACCACAGTTCAAATTTCCAGTGAAATCTAGAGTTGGGTCAGGAGCCCAAACTGCTTCCCAACCTACAGCCTCATAGCATATAGGTAACAAACCCCAGGTATTGATAGGCACCTTGAAAGCATGTTCATAGATTTGATGGGACTACGTGGTAAAGCACAAGCTGCTCTTTGGCGCTTGCTCCTAGCTATGCATTTGCAACATGGAATGTGTACAGGTGATGCTGTAATTTACCCTAACAGAACACATTTTACATGCCTAATGCTAAAGCACCAGTCCAGACATCTCAAATAATGCAGTAAAAACTGAAATACTTACAGTGGAGAGGTTTCCCCATTGCTGCCAGTGCTCCTGGTACTGGCCTTTGATGGCCTGCCATCAACAAGAAGGGAAGGAGCCGCTGTCAGCAAGGCTCTGCCTCCTGCTGCTGCTGAGCACAGGCTTGTTCCATTTTCCCTGTTAGGTGACAMCTGGGAAGTCTTCTAGGAGAAATTCTTATGAATTCTAGGAGAAAGTGCCGCATCAATAGCACCACTGTATTTCTTAATGCCGTGTCCCAGGACCAGGGGACAGACTGAGCCCTTCACATACACCACGGTCTGTAGAAAATCCAGACCAGGTTGAAGGGTTGTCTCCTCAAGGTCTCTACTACATGAAATACTGTTAAAGCAGACCCCAGGTCAGACTGCCCTAGCAATCCATTCCTTGTCTTAAAAGAATTTTGGTTTGTTTCAGAAATTAAGTAAAAAAAAACCTTACCGTAATTTGGTAGGGACATGTTGATTCAAGGAAGCAGCTGCTGAATGAGCCAGAGATGAAGTAAATAACGAAGCTGATAGCAGCATTATCTTGTGCCCCCTTAGCAATGAAAACACGGACTGAGCTAATTCTCAGTAAAAGAAAATATTCTTTTTCATTTTCTTGGCAGGCACTTCAGCTTGGCTGCTTCAAGGCAGAAGCTGAAAACTCCCATAAGTAGGACCCTCCTTCCTGAGCACCTCTTGTGTCATCTCCTATACGGGAAAAAGATTTCCCTCTCTTCCTACTGCACTGTCCCCCTTTCTTCCTGAAGCAGCTTTCCTTCTCCATACGAAYGGCTTTTCCCCCATCTAGCTGTGATCCTTTACTCTAATGAGAAGTAATTAAGTTGAAAATAACCCGTGAGAACTGGAATCGCCCTTTGCAAACCCAGAGCACTGACCAGCTGGCCACACTCGTATTCACACGGCAGCACCGCTCTCAAAAAAAGTAAGATACCGTAGACAGGTTGGAACTTAAGCCTGTGTGAAAACTGGAGCAGTTTCCATAGGAAAGTTGTGGAACATTTCCCTTCTGGTTCCCCAGTATAACCAAATCTGTAGTGCATAGCTTGGGGAGCGGGAAATCCGAGTTAAAAGTACCTTAAACAAAGGTGGGCATTGAATCCAAGTCCCCACATCCTCCTGGCAGAATATCCCAATTAAGCTGCTTGGTAAACACATCATCTTTTGTGATGTTGATCCTGTTCTAGCGCTGCCCCATATGCCAGGGAAGCTCAAGGTAATCAAGGTTTATCTTTTAATTTTGCTCAGGGCATAAATTCATACTGCTCTCTGCTCCCTCTCCAAAGCATCCCACATAGAAGAAAATACTGTTTTCCTTGGGGTAATGCTGGCTGTCAAGTCATCGTTAGCAACAGTCTCTCCGTACGAGATTAGGTTTTGGTACATTCACTGATAGAGAATGCAAAGAGCAAACAGTAGTGACCCAAGTATGTTACACTATCCCTGTCTTTCAGAAGACCTGAACTGGGGGTTTGGTGGTAATAGAATTAGACACCAATTAATAGTCAACATGTATAAACAACATATATGAACAAACCCAGCCTTAAGATTAAACATGTATTAAATTACCTCCAAAAGCAATTAGTTCAATGTTATTGTGATGGCAATTGGAAACAGGGCAATTTATTGTTCTCTATTTTAAACATTTAAAATCAATGTGTTTGCCTTGTGAATATACCAACAGCTATTCTGAATACAAAACCAAAACCTATCAAAAAGGCTTAATTACAATAAGTTTTCCATTCCTTCCTGCAACTTCACCACCATTCCTCTTTCCTTAAGATCTTTATTCTGGTGCATTTTCTTTATGTTATTAGTGCTGTCTATAAAATATGAATCCCAATTCCATGATCGTCATAAAAATCATAAAATTCTATGCCTGCCATGAAAATATTACATGATTTATTTTTGTGTGAAGTACATATTAAATCTAAGTATTGGAATGATATTTTGCCTCCTTGACATCAAGAACTTTAAAAGACACACCATTTCTACTCAATTGCTATTATGTTAGGTTTCTTTCCTTATTTTAAAACAGATATTTCAGAAGCTATTTATAGATTGAGGTTAATATTCATATTGCCATATGCTGTACAGTATTTGCTCATATAACCTCTTCATTTTTATTTTATATGACATATGGTGGCTGCATTATACACAGCATTCTCCTAATGTATTGCATATGCATATAACATTTAATACAATAGTGTGTATACACACCGTACATTTTACACTAACAGATTTTGAACTGATAGACAACGTAGCTCCTCAACTATGCTCGTTGCTGGACATGTTTAAGGAGAAAAGGTGTGGTCATAAATGCACTAGAGCTCTCTGCTTTGGACGCCGGTATCGACCCATACCCAAAACACCACAGGGACAAAAAAATGCAACATAAATGGAGAGGGAGAGGAAACTGCTCTGGTGGCTGAGAATCTCTCCCCACTCACAAATACATACAGCAGCCTTCAGTGGCTTGGTCTGAGGTGTCACCATATGGGGGCCTTAAACTCCGCATCAGCCTCAAGCACCCCACTGTTACAACCCAAAGGACATGTTAACAAAGGGCAGGATTTTTCCCCTCTTGTGGACACCAGAAGTTTAAAATTGATTTTATTGCCTTCAGCTGATAGGTTCTTAATCTCACATCTTAATGATTCCCATATGCAAGGTACTGTCACTAGATCTAAGCAAAATTATTCTACCAAAAGCCTTCTCTTCAGTTAAAAAAATACAAATATGAAAACAGGGAAATAGCTAGCAAATTCACTTCCACTTCACTGCACCATTTGCATTGGTAAAAGCACAGCAACACTAAAAAATAAAAATCTGAGAATATTGAAACATTTTAAACAAAAAAAAAAAAATTAAAAGACTGAAGTTTTCTTTGACATTTTCTTCCATTCTGTTTTGAAAGCTAAAAAAAGAAATAAGAACCAACAGTCAAGTAAGCGAAACAAAAAAATTCATTTGGCTCTGAACTATTTATCCACATTTAGTATTGCCAAGGAACGGAAACATCAGTTATTCACACAGCTCTAGTCATCATAGCACTCTATAAAGATCAGTGGTCACAGAGGACTCAAGAACTAATAATTAGTTTTTCTTCTTTTTAAGCGGACAAAAGTCCTCATGCTAATAATCAACATGCACGTAACATTTTCCATTACACCTTCCAAGGTCTGACATGCCTACAGCATTCTAATGCTGCGACCCATGGTTTATTGAAAATTTTTCGTAGCTTTTTCCCAGAACAGGATTCTCACCGTTGCTGTGTATCCCAGCCTTGCTGCCACCGTCGTTTGCCAAGCAAAGGCAGGGCTTGTTGTTTCAAGAGAAGACTTTGGTCTGCATTTCTGAGAGGTTAACTAGAGGATCACATTAAAAGTTAGCAGGGAGAAAGGAGTGGGAAAAGCGTGACTTGCGCCAAACACTTCCTCAGGACTTTGCCTATCACCTCTTCAAGGGAGACGGAGTTATTCACTATTGACAAAGAACAACTCCATCCTGGTTTTGCAGGAGCATCTCGCTCCCTTCCCCAGTGGGCATTGCATAATGCCTTTGTCCTTTCAATCCTGCTCCTTTCCACTAATTAATATTAATAAATACTATTAATAATAATCAATATCGATAAATAACAATTAAGAGGACCTCAAGACGCTTGCGACAGACGCAGACATCGCAAACATATGTACCGACTTCACAGAACCAAAAGCCCCCCGCTTTGCCAAGGGGGCCAGGTGTTTTGGGGTGTGTTCATGGGTTCCTGGTGATTCCAGTAGGAACAACTCAACCTCCGCAACACACCACACAATTCAATAGTCTTGTATGTGTCAAATTCCCAATTCAATGAATAGCAACTTTTATAAAAGTGGAGTAGAAAGTACTCATCCTAGAAAAATTTGAATCTGTAGTTCAAAGGTTTGTGAAAGTCTATTGACTTCAGTGGACTATGGATTCCAGTCCTAGGACCTGGATTCAAAAAGGCAGGCAAGGACAAAACCTGCTTTTCTTTCTGTACAGATGATCCTTATAAAAATACATTCTGATAAAATAGTTCCAATACCTCAAATGCACACCCCCCGTCCTCCAATCCAAATGACATATAATTAAGCCATCTGATCTTCAGATGCTTTTTTTTCCCCTGTCAGAAACAATGAAGAAATAAGCAGATTTCTTCTAGAGCCATAGGCTTTAACTACTGTATCACGTACAGAGAACAGAAAGAAAAGCCTGGACAGGATGCAGAAACCATGAAGAAAAATTATTAAAGATTTAGGAAAAAGAAAAATCAATCAAGGGAGATACACAAACCTGATTAGGAAAGAAAAGATTGTATGCTTCTATATATAAATATATATATATAGGCATGTTAACGGGTGGCTGGTTCTTCTAAGATTAAAGAAAATAACCTAAGGTTAAATATCCTTTTGAGTTCTTCTGCTACCATCTACAAAACTGGAAACCTGTTTGCCATGGCTCCAAGCAAAGAGCTGATAAAAGAATATTTTTGCAGCTAAATTCTCTCTTTTTCCACCAGCTCCTGAAGTCATGAGACAAATTCACTTGCCAGAAACTGATTGAGTACAGGGGATTTTTCCAAGTCTCTTTTCTGACCCAGATTTGTGTCTTTGTGCTTTCTGAACAGATGGGTAAGATGATCATTCTTTAAAGATCCCAACTTAAATGAAAACGTGTTTAGTGGTTCCAGTGCAGGGAAATACAGTAAGCCATTAAACCATGACAAATTTGACACACACACCAACTTCAGGGAAAAGAGGCCAAAAAAATGGAATGTCTCCCTTACCAAAGCAGAAACTGAATCCTAGTGATTAAAAAAAGCAGCGAGGGAGATAAGAAAATAATATAATAAAATAATATAAAATAATAAGAGCACCCCTCGGTGCTCACACTGCAGCCTACTGCAGGAGCATCATAGCACGCTCCTACCAGCCACCCCCACCCCAACCCCATCCACCAGCATTGCCTAAATTAGCACAGAAACGCGAAGCTCCCTATTAAAGAGATAGCAAAGCTCCCTGGAAAAGGTAATGAGACACATTCTGCTAACTGCTTGCCCACAATTCACAAATGAATATGGCCAGGCTCAGCTAAAGCAAAAAAAATGAACCAAGACAACAAAACCCCACTGAATTGTGATTTATAGTAAATCTCTGACATTTTTATGGTTCTCAAACCAATAATGCAAGAAGAAACAGCAGACAGTGAGCTCTTGGCACTGGTATTGACTTCAAGGTCAGTGGAGCACAGAAACCCATTGGTTACTGATAAAATGGCCTCTCCTCCACCCAGCTGCTTCTGGTTTTCAGCAGAGAACTTCTTGGAAACCTGCAGGTGTTTGATATTTCGTGGTACTTAGCTCCCCTACTGCACTTGATAGAATAATTACTTTGTTTAAACTTTTCAATCAACAGAATTTCTTCTTCCCTTGAGCCTGGAATTGCCTTATTTAGTATCGAGACTAAAGAAAGCAGGTTAACAGCCTTTAGTTATTCACATCTACGCAGAAGTCTTTTATTCTTGACTCAAAAATGGTATTTCTATTATTATTCTTTTAACTCGTACGTAAGGGTAACATGATTGTGTCTGTAAGTAAGTGCCATACAGAATTTAATCATGCTATTTATTTGCTTTGAATTATCCTGTATTCATTTTTTCTGTACTCTTAGGCATCGATAAAGTGGTTCTTACTATTACAGTAAATTAAATGCACTTTAAAAGATTATCTTTTACATTTGTCATAACAAGAATTTACATCGAYGTTTTTCTCTCTTTAAGTGAGTATAAAGAACTCGTATATATTTCCTAATTTATTGTGTAATATTTATTACATGAAGAACGATTTCTTAACTAATCACAACTCATTAAAATCGCAAATTATTCCCAATAACCCACGGTAAAAGACCTCTTGTATCAGGAACAGGAAAACAACCCAAAGATTTTTAGTGAAGAAGCATAACTCATTTTTTGCTGCTTTTCCCAAAAGAAATGAAGTATTTYAAAATGTAAAAATTCTATGGGAAGTAACAAGCCTTCAGAGGAGGGGGAGAAACCAAGTGAAAACAAGGTGCAGGAAGGACGGAGGATGGATGTGAATGGCAAATCTTTGAGCAGACGAGGAAAACGGAGGTGGGATGCCGCACACAGGGGAGGAACGTCCCTGCCACCTGCATCCCTCTCTCCATGGATTATTCCTGCTTATCCTTCGCTGGTGGCCATGGTGAAAGGTGTGCTGGGGGTTTCATGGCTGCCCTTCCATAGTCCCACATCACATTGCCTAATGGCTATCACATAATTATTGTGCTTCCTGAAGCAGGCAGTCCCCTAACGTAATATATGAACTGCACAAGAGCGTTCTTCATACAGATCTACATAAAGAGCCATTTAAATCTTAGTTGTTAAATACTGCATTCAGCCTGCCAGTTACTTGCCTTTTTTTGCTTCAGATATGTGGCGTTTTCCACATGTTTAGCGCTGAAGCAGACATTTGTTTGGACTATACGCCTCTGTGTACTTTTTTAATGTAATAAAATTGACAGATGACTTCTTTTTGCAACAGGTTTGGTAGAAGAAAATGTTTTTTTTCTTGATGGCTGTTTAGACAGCAGTCTTAAAAAATGACTAGTCACTAAAATTCCTCATGCTCATTTCATATTGTGTTGATTCATATTAAATTCATGACAACAAAAAAGCAACTTGAGGCACTTTTGGAAATGACCACTCTTTAGTGTTTCTCTCCTCCAGGCTCGATAGGCCCAGAGTCCATAAAGCTGCCTGCTGTCTTGTGTCATGAAAAGAAACAGCTTTGCCTGGGAATGCCATTACTGTGTAATGAGGCATGCAGCAAAATATACCTTCAGCAGCCACTTGATGAAGGCTTGCTGACACACCAGACCAGACAGAAATGTTTTTTTGTGTGTTCTTCCTTATTTTGTCCATCAATCACATCATTAGTCAAAGCAGACAGCCCTGTCAGCTGGGCACAGATGCAGACTGGCAGGCGATCAGTGGACAGGTGTTAGAGCTCTCCCAAAACAAGATCTCGAAATGAGAAAAGGAGTGAAGACCTTGTTCCAAGGGCTGGAATGTCAATATATTTAAAAAAAAAAAAAAAAAAAAAAAAAAAAACCAAAAATATTTAAAAAAAAAAAAAAAAAAAACAACAACAAAACCACCCCAGCACCCACGAGGGGAAAAGTTCAGAGGGGATGCTCAGAGCCACTACACAGAGACTTTGAGAAAAGTTAAAAGGAGCTGCCACTTTGCATTATATTTTCATTTCTGCCCGTATTAGCTGGTGTCGGTGGATAACAGCGACGTCCAGCATTCGCTGTTTTGAATAGAGTCTAAAGGACATTATGTAAACAGTATTGTACTTCAGTTTCATTAGGAAAATCCTCCATGGCACATGGATTTATTTGTCCAAGGCTTCTGTCATTAAGCTGAGACACTAATACCCACAACGAGCATATATACTTTCAGTTTGACGTGCAAAATGGCAGAGGGCTACACGAGGGATCTCATTTTCATTATAAGAACCAAAAACATAAACACAGCGAGATACATCCAAAGTGCCCCTGGTCACAGGGAGTGCTAATCAGGCAGAGGCAAACCCTACGCCTCCCAAGTCCTTACGCAGGCAAAACCCCCACCAACTTCAGCCCGGGCTGTCCTCTGCCAGCCTCTGGCATGACAGCCCGGGGCCGTTTCGCGGTACCACCTGTGGCTACGCACGCGGCTGCCACCATAGTGGGGACCCTCRGCGTGCTCGGCGGGCTTGCAGCTCTCTTTGGGCAGGATGGCCAGGGGGTGAACCCGCTCCTCAGACCCAGACATGCTTTGCTAAGCGATTGGAACAACATCTTCTTCCTCAGATCTCTCAGCCATCGGTTTTATTTCTGTAAACTGGAGCTAGTTCTCTCTTGCAACATTTTTGTATGGGTACTTTAAAGCAAAGGGTGTTTCATTTCCTTCCCATCCTCTCAAGCTAGGTTTTTGTCTGCAGTCACACTTTGAATTCTAGAAGGTTTTTAATAATGAGTCTGGCTAATATTGTTTCTGAACAGCTTTGCATGCATTGTGTGCTCTTTCTGAGTAATATGAGATAATTCTGCAGCTCCTTGTCACCGGGCACATGATAAATCTCCAGCAGAATCTCATTGTTCTGAGTCAAGTCCTTCTCCCAAACCTGGGCAAAAGGGTGCTCTTGTGAGGTCCAAAACAAAATTCTGGAAATACAATTTTATCTATAATGTGCTTCTCTCAACCTTGCTATGGCTGAGTTGGCCAAACTGAGTAAAAAGACCTTTTTATTAATCCCAGCTGAACCCAGCTCCATAGAAAAACAAGCAGCAAATCCCCCACTAAAGTGAGTGGGAGAGACCGACCCTTTGGGAAGAAAACTGTCAAGCAAAGAGTGCCATCAGGACCATACAAAAAGGGCAAAGATGTTCAGGATAAAAGTGTAAGAATTGAACAGCCCAGGCAGGGATACCACCTCTGACTGCAGTTGGGTTTAGTCTTATTTTAGCAAGAAAGACAAACCCCTGGACTGCAGTGATTTGAAGAAAAAATCAATTAGTGCTAATTCCCAGGGAAGTGGAACCAACCAAAGAGCTAACCAGCTTCTCGCTGACAGAAAACGAGTTTGCCAAAACCATGTCACTTTTCAATTAAAAAAAATACAACTGATAAACTAGAAAACTAGCCCTTTAGAAACAGAGGTAAAGTGGTTTGGGGAAAGGGACAGCAAGTCAATTGAACAGGAGACATGTACAATCCGCGGCTGGAAAGCCGCAGTGATAATTAAGGTGTCTAGGTAGGGTCACAGGTTTTGCTTCAACTTTTGCCTCCTGCCCATTGCAGCTCTCTTTAAAATCCTGCAATTACTTGAGGCTTTCCTATTTCCTCCAGGTCTTCACTGTCCCCTTTTTCACTTTGCCCCTTTGCTCATATTTACACTCTGCTTCCTCCTCTTTATTTCAACCCCCACTAACACATTATCCTCCCTTACCTCTTCCTCTGGGCTTTATTCCTTCTTCTTCTTCTTCCCATCTTTAATCGTCCCCAACCAAACTTCAGTTTCTTGGCATTAGTACCTGAAAAAGAGGTTTTAATTGAAGTGAAAAAAACCAAACATACATATCTCGCATTTAAATGCGCTGATCTACTAAAAATAATGTAGGGAGCATGCCCTCTCCATCTCTGTCCAACGACCACGGGTTCCCACATGCTGCCAGCACACTGACTTGTTTGAAGTCCACAGGCTCACTCGTTCCTGGGTCTTCAGGAACACTCGAGGCACTGCTGCCCAACCACAACTCGGTCCTGGGAGCACTGCCCGGAGATCAAACACGGTTTCACACCCGCTCTCTCTGTGCCCACCCGTGTCTCCTCTGCCCCTTCCCCTGTCTGCTGGACCAGACATGGGCTGCATCTCYCCACAACGCCCTGCTTATGGCAATGGAGGCATTGCCCACCACCTGCGGGGATTTGGGAGGCCGGGACCAGACCCTCACCCTTTGCTGAGCAGGGGAAAACCCAGGTTCACCATCATCCCAGCAGCCCACTGGCAGCAGGGCAAGATCAAAGCCTCTGCTGCAGCAGGCTCCAGAGTCAGCCTGCATCCCGGCTGGCATCCAGGAGATCTATTTCACAAACATGAGGATTATGCATGACTCTCAGTTCCTACAGAAAAGCAGAGTTTCTGTATATGCTAGTGGACCTCCTTGGACCCCAGCGTTGTGGTAGGCACGAGCTGCGGTTGTTGGTAGGCTGCTGATGGGCTCCGGGGAGCGGGCTCAGTGAATTGTGTTAGCTGACTTCTCCTGGTGCAAGCCAGAGCACGGCAAATACATGCAGCTCCAAATTTTACACAACGGGATTGCTCTGAAAAGAGAAGGTTCCTGGTGAAATATCGAGGTAACCTGGATTTTAACTTGCGTCATCGCTGCCTTTGGTCAATTATTTTAGAAACTATTTTTTAAAAAAAAAAAGGGGGGGGGGAAGGTCCATTCAACTTCAATAAATAATAGGCTGGAGGGAGGGTGGAAAGAGGAGGAAAGGAAGAGAAATTAGGATCACTGAAAGGTCAGGTGCCTTTATACAGCACAAGGGAAAAGGAGCAGGCTTTCAGATCTTTCCAAGAGCTGACCTTTCTAAAGATGTGCTCAGCATGAAGGGGGTAATACCTGATACAGAGCCACATATCTACCTTTAAATAAGAATTAAAGTCAGCTATGTCTCTGGAGATACCATTAATCTAATGAGCCTTTAGAGGTCACTGTTGTGCCAAACAGACCTGGTTGGGATACATTTATCTGGTAAAAGAAAATAGTGGTGCTTAAAGGAAGGAGCATTAGTCCACCAAACTTCTAAGCTTTATTAATAAACTCTGCTAAATAGCCCTTTTCCTGGAGAATGGGGAGTAACAGCCATTAATAAATTAGCTTTGTTACCCAGCTTTTAACTGTGTGCACGTTGGTTTCAAACCTCCTGGATGGCCCAGAAAATCAGAGAGAGTGAAAAAAGTGAACACGGCCCTTGTGTCTACCCCAGCTGATGGCCGGGGGCTCCTGCTCCTATGGAAATGGTTAAACTCAAGGGAATGGAAGGAAGAAAAATAACATATGAACTTGACTCAAACGCTGGGGACTTGGGTTTTAAAACAGATGTCTTCTGTGATTCTGAATGAACTGTTTCTTCCCCAGTTGCGAAATGGAAATAATGTGAGGCTACTTTGTGGCTGAATGGATGTTTTAGACTATAGATGCTCCTATGTGATGGCAGCAGGGATCACACAAGGACTTGGAGTGAATTCCTTACATGGTGAGTGAATTTGCTGAGATGASAAGGTGTGCTTGGAGTTTCCCGGTTCACGCAACACAAACTTCAAGCAAGTCCTCCCTGGGTTATAACCCTTGGTGGGTTCAGCTTGTCACTTCTTCCAAACTTCATGACAAGCCCAGGCCCCACTGTGAGAATGCACCAGGTGAAGTTAATCTGCCAAAAGAACATGAGAAGAAAGGCAGGGTCCACTCAAACAGTGCATCATTCCTGCTATATTTGTGCTCCAGTGGCAGCGTGCAAAAATCATATGACATATCCCCTTGCTTCTGCAGTCTGGATCCTGTCTCTGCAGCATTGTCATCGATCTCTTGTTCTACATTAGGCTCTTAGGCAGCCCATTGGGGCCGATTTGTCAATAATTTCAAAGGTTATTCAAACGTTCAAGCTTTATTGTGACTCTTAATGGATCATCTCCACAGAGCAATTTAGAAGTGTGGGAGAAGGAAGGTTATGCAGCAACGGAGAAGAGACACTACCAGGCTGGTGACAGTGCTGCTGTAACATTGCATGCTACCACCAGTACACCTTACATACCAGAGCCACCGTGCTAGATCCATGCATAAGTTAGATGCATCAATACTTTCAAGGAAGGCACCAATAGTTATTACGATTCAGGAAGAGGGAGAACACAGCATTAGTAAGAAACAACAATGCAAGCAGAAAGGCACCACCAACGCCATACTGGAATTCAACAGCGCTGGGTTGTTAGTAGTCTTATAAACTGGAGGACAGAGCTTGCCATTTTCAAATCTGCCTGCTAAATGAGAAGCATGCGATTCAGGAAAAAAAACCCCACAGTTTAGCACGAACTTACCAATGCCTTTCTTGAAGTGTGGAACAAACGTTCATGACAAATAGCAAACTCCTGGCTCAAAGAGCCTCACCTTTTAAAAGCACAGAGAAATACTTTACATCTCCCTCCCACCCCCAGACTAAAAATGCTACAGAGATTTGACCTAATTATTGTGCCAAGTCATCTGTTTGAAGCCAGAAATAACCTCACTGAAGCTAATGGAATTAAGTCAACATAAATGAAAGGTGGTTTTGGCCCACTGAGACCCAAACTATCAAATGAAAAGCATTTGGTATAAAGATGAACTACACCCAGCTGGGAGGGGAAGGAGAAAAGTGCAGGTCACAGCCCAGCTGTGTTCCGGAAGCAGGAGCAAGGTAAAGTGTCAATTCCCTGTCTACCCAAGTTCTTTCAAAGTGGGAGATCTGCCATAGCTCCTGGCCACACTAAAGGCAATGACAAAACTATCACTGAATTTATCAGGCACGCTGTTTCATCTAAAGTGTCAGCCTCTCTTTTAAGYGGTCTTAAGCTAGAGTATTTCATCAGTTGAGAGCTGCCAGATATAACAGTTACGTTGGGAGGAACAGCAGATTTTATCTAAACCATAGAATTACCTTTAGAAAATATATTTTTTAAGTCTGTCTATATCTGTAGAGTACACTCAACGCACCTGTCAACCAGACAGGCTATATGTCAAAGTCATCACAGAATATCAAGTAGATGTCAATCAAATTAGTCTTTAAAAAGTAAGAACTTCTATACTAGAACCACTGAAAAGAGCTATATGATTAGCACATAGAAGTACACCTATTTTATTATATCTATCACATTTTATTAAATCACATGTTCACAATAATGATTTTACAAGTTTAAATATCAGCTATACACTAGGACATGGCTAACGTTCCCTTCCCAAATAGACAAATCCAGTAATTTTCACATTCAGGATGGCAGTATCCCACTGCTCAGGAAAGTTTTAATATGGGAACGCAGGAAGACAATATATACTACAGTAAGTATGCCAATAAAGGCTTCAACTTTGCTCTTCTTACTCCATGTATCCCTTAACCATGAATGGCTTTTACCATTCCTTGGGTGAGGACTACTCATGTCAGTAAAGATGTCAGGAAAACAGGAATTGTTATAGGTAAAGATTAAAGTTACAGATTATACATATCATAATACAAAACTGCTGTTGTGTATTTTGCTGTGGAATACTCTTGGATTTTATACTTTTGCCTCAGTAGTGCTAGGAGGAAAACTCCTCTCATCTGTAAAAATCTGAGATAGAGGAAATGTCTTGTCCCAAGCCATGATGGAAACCTGAGCTCTCAAATGCCTTCATGAACCAAAGTGTGAAAAAAAGGAAAAATAACCCAGTACAAAACAAATTAACTATTCATTTTGAAGCACTTAAATTCTGCTTTAATTAGTTTACGTTTCTAAAGGAAGTCCTTTTAACATAAACTACAGACATACAGGTTGTCATTCAAGCAAATTTCAGAAGATTTCCTCCAATCTTT
Organism: Phoebastria nigripes; assembly: GCA_035582835.1. NCBI lineage: Eukaryota > Metazoa > Chordata > Aves > Procellariiformes > Diomedeidae > Phoebastria > Phoebastria nigripes. Next base: position 1,062,027 of record JAYKAV010000777.1, read on the forward strand.
CTGAGACAATTAAATTTAAATTAACTTTTATCTACAAACAGGCTAGTTTTGATGAATCAGCATTTTCTGATGAAAAACATTTCATCAGCAAACACCGAACCAGCTCTACAAATTAATTGCTACTTCACAACATGAAGAAATTTGTGATAGATCTTTCTTTTGTCATTAGAACAAATCAGTGAGATTCAGCTTGATTTGAAATGCATGATGTAAAAGTACAAATAATAATAACATTTATAGGAACTGACTTTACATCTCAAAGGGTTTTTTAATATTACTTTTCTCCTTCCAAGCAGAAGCAGAAAGATTAAAACAATCCTAAAAATGCCATAAACCCCAAGTATTCTTTAATTACTTTCCTTAGCAAGAGCCACAAATCAGGGACAGCTGCCTGAATTTTCATACCATTCCCTCTGGAAGATATAACTTCCAAAACTGATTTCTGGATTGAATAATCAGTAATGGATATTTTTGGAAGAAAACTCTTGGATCAAAAATTTGCGATGACACCAAACACTGCTAGGTCCCTATTGCAGATGCTAAAGCAAGTTCTCCATCCCATCTAGGAGATTTTGTGATTCCTCTAGTCCAGAAGTACTGAATTTTTATTAAAACAACTTAGCACAGTCCATTTACTTACTAATGTCAATACTGCTTTTTACCTCACTTTGTTCTTCTAATTTACAGAGACAATTTAGTCAGGGTAGTTGTACTTGGACTTTTAAGGGTTTTTAAAACACTGGGACAGCAAAGTGAGATCTATTACAGTGGTGGGAAGATAGTATGAGTTACAGCACAATTACCACCATTTCTAGCAGCATTGTCATGTAGTTACGATGTAGCTTACATTAGGTAAAACGGCTCAAACCCCGAAAAGAACAATGTACCACCTATAAATCTCCACATATCTTCTATTATTAGGAAAACTTCTTAAAATTCATACTTGATAAAGTAATAAACTCACTTGATGTACAAGGCCCCACACACCAACTGCTGAAATACAATGAGGGTTGTTAAAAGAATAAACCTGTTGAATAAATCTGCTATGTAAAAATTTATCTCAATGTTATATATAATGAAACCCTTCTTAAACAAAAACCTGATAAAACAATAAACCTGTTCAAAGATTAAATTTGCTGCACTCCAGGGCTATACTTCTCTGCTGTATTTGGAGCTGCCAGACAACTTCCAACCTGTTTAATTTCAGCAGTCCTGCTTTTACACCATTTTTTTGCTATTCTGTTTCAATCACCCCTGCACTTTTAAAATCTAGGGAGAGTCCTACAGTCCGAGTGCAATTCACTATAGCATTTCTGCCAATGAAAGTTAACAGAAGAACTTTTTCATTTTTTCATGCTTCCATTTTTCTTGATACAAATGCATCTCTAGGCATGAGTAACAGTCACCCATTAGCTCGTCATAAAGGCAAGGAAGAGAGGAGAGGGAGAGAGATCTATGACGCAGAAACACTGGAGAGTGCCTAGAGCAAATGTTCATCCCACCCTGGACTGCCGAGAGAGTATCTGCACAATCTGTCCCCGTTAGTAATGATGTCCCAGAGGAATAAGACAATGTGAAGAGGATTTTAGTATTTTGAAGAGGCAACCACCACTCTGCAGCATTAGCCGGTAAGACTGGCTCTTACTCATGAGATTCATGGTCTATTTGCTTGAACAAAAGCTCATGGGTTTTGGCCCTGACTCCAGAAAACAACATTGTAGGCAGGCTAGGAGCTTTGCTAAAAAAATTTTCAGGAGAACACCCATGACTATATCAAGCATCTGGAGTGTTCTTTAATAGTGAGTAATGATATTTCTTTTGTCAGGCAGCTGGCACCTTCTGCCTCCCGACACCCTCTAACATCACTCTTACTTTGAAGGCCTTCGTTAGCTCCCAGCACCCCTCCCACCACTCTCCAACTTTCTCTCTACCTCTGCACTCACCTTCCGAGAAACGCAAGTGAGCTGCTGCCACCCAGGACCTGCCATCATCCGGAATATGGTTTCAGCTTGCAAGAGTTGGTTTTGCACTAAGCAACCCCCTTTCAGCTAAACATGGAAACAGAGTTAGAACAGGAGTTAAAGATCCATGGGTTATTTAATTCACTCCTATAGCTAACACACAAAGATGCTGAGAGCTGTCAGGCATCTCTCGGGTGTTGCAGCTTTTCAAGGGCTGGCACCAAAGAAATTTCCTCTGGCTGCTCTTGGCCCTAGGAGGGGCAGTAACCGCCCTGGCCAGCTGGGCCCTGCCCTCTTCACTGCCAAGGGCAGAGCATCTTCCACCGCGGGTACCAGGACAGCCAAACCTCACCTGAGTCAGCTGGGTGTCTGCTCGCCCTCTGCCAGATGTGGATGGCGACGTTATCCTACCACAAGGACGAAGCTGTCCTGGTGAACCTTAAAAAGTCTTTTCACTCGATGAATTTTTTAGTGATATCCCAGTTAAAGGTGCTGTGATTGTGGAGGGAAAAAAAAAAAAAAAACCTCAAGAAACATTCCCTAGAGACATTTTTTAACAGGAGCCATCCTCAGTCTCAGGGTTTCAAATCCCAGACGTGCATCTGCCCTGATGGCGCAGTGGGTTTCTTCTGTGCCCGGTTCACGTCTCCTACGTGAGACCTGGGGGAGCTCAGGACACTTGCACCTGTGCTTCCTGTACCGATGGTCAGCTAAGGAGGAAAACACTGACAGCTGGGCATTAAACTCACTGAACGTGTGCAATGGAGGTGCAGATAGAAACGAACTGTTCGAAAATTGGCACGAAATGCTGCCAGTAATATTCAGGATTCATCATTTTATTTTGGCAGGGATTTGTTTCACCGTAGGAAAGTACTTCCAGAGTCATCCTGCACTGAAAAATGTGAGATACTTCCAGAAACTGCAGTGAGCAAACCAATTAATCCTCTCTCAACTCCTTACAAGGGACTGTAACGAAAGGCCTAATTCCTAGAGACAAGGTCACTCCCCAGGAGCAGTTGGGCTGGCAGAAAACCCTGAAGTATAGAGGAGGCATGTTCGATGTTGTCTGTACTCAAACTCTGAGCCAGCAAAGCTCCTTACAAGAACTAATCAAGAATTGCACATTAGAGGAGCTGCAGGGACTGCTTTCACTGATTGCAGGCACCAGAATCTTGTATCTGAGTGGAGTTAAAGGTTCAAGATCTGCCCTTCCATCCTTTCATGGTGAAGTTCAGAGTTGATCTAATCCGTTCTTGACTTTTATTTTAAAAATCCCCCTTCAACGGGAGAGAGGACTTTTGTCATGAGCAACACTGGGGCACACAGGGACACCCCAGCTCCTACCTGGTGGGGTTTGGTCACTGGTGGGGATGCAGAAAGGAGGATGTTTGGGAGGTCTGTCCAAGGCAATGCAGCGGCAGTGCGGGACTGGCTCCACAGGCCAGCCAGCGATCAACTCTCCACTCCGCCAAGTGAGGAGCCTTTTAACTACCTCTTGTTGTTATGAATGCACTGCCCAACCCGCCTCTTCCTTTCAAATAACACAGAAATAGTACCCAGGAAAGGGTGTACCCGCATAACCAGTCATGAGCTCACTGTGGGCAGGACCAAGTTTGAAAACTTCAGCCTTGTGAGCATTAGGAGCGTGAGGATAAATCCAGTGTGTCTGTGGTAAGAAACAATCAAGGTAAAGCTGTCAGATACTAAAAATCACAGCTTAGAAGATGCAGAAATTACATTGTGCTCGTTGACACTTGACTAAAAAGACAACTCCAATGACATTAAAAGAACAAATAAAAGGATGCAGGATGATGCTACCAGTGATGTGATATATTACACATTTTGGTCTCTAACAATCCTCTTAGTGCTAATGAGAAATAAATGTTAAAACGTAACATTAAAATTATCAAGAGCAATTAACAATAATAGTATCTGTGGGTCTCCATAGCAATTAGGAAATGAATCAGATTGCTGTACCGTTGAGCAGGACTCCTTTCCCTCGTCCTCCTTTTCCTCCCTCCGCATCCCGACACGCACGCAGGGACACGCACCCCTGTACACACACACGCTTTGCCTTCAGCAGCTCCTCGCAGGCCTGCCTGTTTGCCGCTCACCTAATGCTTGTTTGGGTTTTTTTTCCCCCTTTCCAAACAGTCACTGGACTCAGCTCAGGCACACTGATCTGTAATCTAGCAGCCATTTTTCTGAACATAAGCAGCTTGCATTTAAAACTCTCCTGCTCATCTGTCTTCATTTGAAGACTGGGTTAAAAAATAAAATTAATGATTGCTATCAGAGAGAAGATGAGCAGCATCACCAGTGAAAAGTAGCACTGCCACATTTTACCAAGGCTAACATTTTTCACTGGCTGGAAATGGCTGGATATACTTGTAAACATTATTAAAAATAATAACTTAATGTTTCCTTCCTGTGACTAGCTAGCATTAGCAAGGTATTTTCAATTAGCATTTCCTCCAAGCAATGTAGGTCTTTTACTTCATTTTATTTAAAAAGGGATTTGTTTTCTAATTTTTTTACTTCTGCTGTTGTCAATAATAGAATTCAGTGGAATGGCTGCGGCTTTTTCCTCCCATCACTTACAGTTTGTAAGCCACTGAAAAGGAATGTATGCGTTTGATTTTATTTGCTTTAGCATAGCTGTCCAATGAAAGAAAAAGACATAAGTATGCATTTCAATCTACTGTATAATATTATGCGAGGCTTTAAAATACAAGTAAATAGCATCACACACTTAAATCAAGTCATTTTATTTTTAGGGAAAATAAACAAATAATAAAATGATAAAATAATATGGATTCCTTTGCATTTCTTTTTTTAAAAAAATATGCATTATGAGTAAAAACACTCTAAAATCCTTCATCCAACATTTAACATTCCTATATAGCGGAGATTGTTGCACTTCCAGTTCTAACAAGCCTCTCCTTGATGGACTAATCTTACTTCCTTACAAAAACATTTATACATATATACATATATGTTTTTGAATGCTAAATAGGCAAATATTGCAAATGCAAAGTTGTATCATGGGTTTGGCAGCCTCAAGGTGATAATTTCCTTCAAGTTCAACACAAAGTTTTTGAAAATTTCAATTGATTGCATTGGGCAATTCTCCATTCATTTAATCAGATTAACATATAACTTGCATATTCAACATCAATTTTACATGCTCTAATCCTATAATGTATAAAAGGTTGCAGTGCAATACAACAAGCTCCGAAAACTACTGTATCTGTTGGTAAGCTTTTAAGTAACACATACATACACACACAGAGGTTCAACTAGCATAACCAGTTATGTGCTTCTATTGATAGAAAACAACTTTTGAATAGAAAAATGCATCAATTCCTCATTTGGAAGTAAAGATGCATGCTCTACGTATAACATATTCATCAATTCCAGAAGAAAATAATTGATTTTCTCTTCTATTCATACATCTGCTAATTAAAAATTTACTTTTTAAGTACAGCATGAAACCTTCAATGTCCTTAAATATTTCATATACCTCTAATAGTAAAACTCAGTGACCCATACAGGAGTTTACAACTGCTTTTAAGATAGGTCCTGATTCGGAAAGCCCTGAAGTGCTGACATTTCATTGACTAGTCACAATTTCTAATGTGCTAGTAACAAAACAATCCTGGAATATAAGAATCGTAAACTCAATGTATCAATCCATCATTCAGAATTGCTTTCATAAAAGAATTATTAATGCTTCAGTCACCTACATGCAAAGGTAACACCAAACAGCCTTTTATAGAGCTAGAACCAGCATGAGAATTCAAAGGGTGTTTAACCATGATTAAACATATTTCATACAATAGCAATCTCTTCCCAGGAAACAAAAGCTTGGTATGCCACCATAATTAGACAAATGTTGTTAGTCACAAAATGAATATCTAAACACAAGCTAAAATTAACTCAGCGCAACATCCTAAATCCATAGTTATTCCATGGAAATGGAATTATTGGCATATTAAACTTTCACATTTACTACACACAACAAATATCAGCCTTCCTCTTGCACTCCCAGGAGGAAAATCTATTGCACCAATGCCGAGGTCCATTTAAAGTGCATATGTACGTAAAGGATTGGGCCCTAAATCTGTATAGACATTTACTTTTATATGCAGATAATGTGTTATATGGAGCCAGTACAATGAAGTCTTAAACTGAGACAGAGCATAATAAAAATGGTACAATAAGAAGAGAATATCGGCACGTAAAGTATTCTGTTTGCAAATGCACTCTTTAGTTGTTGCATCAGAATTTAATATAATTTGGGGGTGAAATTAAGGTTGTTTAGCTGCTGACCAACAAGACTGTTCCTGAGCTTTGCAATGAATGTATCACATTGTACACCATCAGCTGGACTTGGTCAGGAGTCAGTCAGACTCCAACTCCTCTGAGCTCTGAGTTTCTACCCCTTTTGGAGTTAGTCCTGCTTGGAGATACATTTCTGTAGTTGTAACAGCAAACAAACAATTTTTTGTTTGGAAATATGTTTAAAATATATGTGTGTGTATGTACTGTGCATGCACACATTTGTTTCCACACTTGCCATAGAGAGGAAACCATTTTATGGCAAGTATCCAACCCTTCACATTATTTCTCTGGCAAACGCTAAAATGTCTGTCAACATCATGTAAACAGGCTGGCAGGGAATTTTGAAGAAAGAAAATGAAAGCTGCCATTTATTCTGTGCATGACACCATTTAAACATTTTTCAAAACATTAAATGTTGAATTGCCATTTAAAATTTTGAATCATTCATCAACATGACATAAGGTGGCATGCATGTCCTTATAAATTCAAACAGATCAATCCCAGAATGACCTACTAAAAAGCAATCAAGAACCTCAAAGCATGTAAAGGTGCTATAAACTATGGCAGATAGCACAGGGATAAGATGACGCTAAGCAACACATCTGGTCTTGGTCCTCTACGCAGAGATAGTCAAATGTGGTTTAATTTTGCAGAAGTTAAGCGTATACGGTTGCATGTTGTTAGTATTTGCTCAGATTGGCTCTGGGGTTTAATCAAGAAACCTTTTCGCTCTGGGGACCTGTTTGCAGCCTCGTGTGGCTTTGCAGGTTAATTGCTCTGGAACAGCCCCATCTGAGAAGAGCCGCTGGAAATGCTGCAAAGCAGCTGATGGAGATGCTGCTTGCCCAAGGCAAACAGCCCCACCGGCAGCTCGGCAGGGGTGTCCTGGGGAGGCATTCCTCCCGCTCCCGTGCGCCTGCCCTGCGCTCCACCTCGGGGACCCAACGGCCCGTGGGTCCTGGGCTGGTTTCACCCCAACACACGCGATTCTTGAAGTTTTGGTAAGAACTTCAGCAAGGAGTAATATCATTTAAACATTCCTTTGAATACATCCTGCTGATCCCAGTGATTTGTTGGGCACCTCACTGTTTGTTGTGTGACAAGTTGGACTTTGGACAAGGTCAGCTCTTGAATCTTGATTATGTTTTTTTCCCCTTGAGCCAGAAGACATTGATTTGTACATCTAGTTTACCTTGTTTTCTTAGCCATTTGTGACACAGTACAACAGTTCCCATCGAAAAAAGTGTCATGTAAATAAATTACAACTTAGGACGTATACATTAAATAATTTTATAAATGAACTTTAAAAATGAAGGAATAAAAAATGCCAGTCCCAGCTTCTATGGCTGCAGTGATTATTCTGATCATGTTGTCATGTGTAATGAAGCACAGTCCCATCATTAATCAAAAGAACCAATCAGATAACTAATTTAGGCAATATTCTTTACCACAGGACATGTCGGTCAGTAAAAATGCATTAAAATAGCAAAAGATCAATAGTAGACACTAGGGACTGTGTTTACAAACCAGTCTTAAACTTTAGGGTATTATATTCTCAGTCATACTGGGCATCTGATTTTTTTAAAGATAAAATAACATATAAGATAAATGCTGAGATTTTATTTTCAGTTAATAACGTGCATTAGAGGCTGTCTGCTACAAATGTATGAATTGCTGTGTTATTTAATGATTTCCACAAAAGTGTGTTTAGCTACTTTCTAAATACACTCTAACTAGACTGGAGTGACACTGCACAGGAAAGAGTTGGCAGGTTCAGGATTTACCGATGTGCGCCTTCAATACCTTACGTGGAAGCCCACATCAAACGCTATACCTGGCAAACACTATTTATGTTCTGCCTTGGGCAGCCTTGTGTTTTACATAGTCAATACCTTTATTTAAATGCAGATTGAAAGGGCTTTGTTGCAAGCAGAAGCATACTTTTTCTAACTTGGATCCTTTATTTCCTTTTGTCTTTTTTTTTCTTAAGAATGAGATTTTTTGCAAATTATTCCAGTAATAAGAAAGTGCATCTCAGATGTGAAATCTCTCCATTAGATCTAATCCTTTCAAGATGGTAAAGTGAAAAGTAGCACGGTGCCTTAGAATAGCTGTAGCCCAGGTAAAGCCTGCTGCCCATCTGCACGCGTAGCATCACCCTGCTGAACTCTGTCTGGAGACCGACTCCTCCCGTGCCTGAGAAGCCCTTCCCAGCTGCACTGCCAGCCTAGAGAGCCACTTACTTGTTAATAGTAGTGTAAAACCACAATGGAGTTATAAGCTCAATAAGTAGTCTCAGCACTTAACCAAAACCATAACGAGTCACATTATTCAACTTCCACACACAACGCGCATGAACAGAGGGAGTGCTAAAATACCGACGTGACATCTTCATGGATAGGAACAGTATATCAGGCAGATGCAACATTGATATAATCTCTGTTTGGGAGCACGCATCTCATTTTCAGAAATACTCAGGAGATTCCCACCCTGCTGTAAACAAAGCAGACCTGTAAACATTGCTGCAAAGTGGAAAGACATTTGGCATCCTCATCAAAAGTGCCATAGTGTGGCCGGCACAGTAACAACTCACCTGAATTGCTAAAAGTTGTTTCTATCAGCCCAGTTTTGTTACAGGCTCTCAGACACTGTCCCGTGACCACATGGGAAAGGAGGAACGGATGATTGAGTCATACTTTGCCATTTCCATGGAAAAAAAAAAAATCCTACAATTTGGAATAATAAACATCTTGGAAAAAAAAAAAAAMAAAMACCAACAAAAACCCCTGACAAACTACAATGCAGTTGTTCCAAAGTGGCAGAATATAATTTGCAAAGCAGCAGCAGGGCATGGCTACAGAATACAACACACATGAGGAATACCTGCAGGCCAGTGGGGTCCTTGTGCTTGCCACAAGCTGCGGCTTTGTGACGGTCATACCTGCAGTTGCATATCTGGTCGTACTCAGTGGACTATTCTTACTTGAAATTATTGAATTCCTGTTCAAATTACTTACACTTCTGGCCTCCACAATGTTCTATGTGCTGAGATTCTGTGATGTGTAGCAAAAAACCAAGGAAGTTTTTTCTACAAGGAAGTTAAATTTTAAACCTGCTGCCTGATAGTTTCATGCAATACCTCCTAGCTCTTGAACAACCGTTCCCACCGCTCCTCTAATTTGCACATCTCCTCTGTCACATCTTCTCATAGCCATCTCTTTTCTAAGCCAAAAAATGCTGATCTATTTAATCTGGCATCACCCAGGAAGCTATTCAGTGTCTTGTGGACTTCCTCAGCACCTTCCTTAGTTCAATGATAGAACTAGTCCCTCCAAGGGACTCTGGTGGCCTATAAACATGGAAATATTGAGGATGTCAGCAGAAAACAAAAAGCAATCATGATGTACGTGGCTGTGCTACTGGCATGGGGACCAGACAACAGCAAGAAGTGTTCCACAAAACACTTTACATAGTCTCATTGAGATCAGTTATAATGCTCATGTGCTTAACAGTAAGCATATGCTTAAGCATTTTAAGGCCTGACAGATTTGATAAATGAGCTGATAGAAGACTACTACTGTAGTCTAAAATACACCTAGTAGTACTTACTTTCAGAGGAGCCGGAAAGCATCTGAGATATTTAAGCTGCTGAGGACCCTTGCATTCTTCTGTTGTTTCAAGAGATTTTACGAGATAGTATTTGCTGATGTTTTTCTTAAAAACACAGAACCTTATTTTATTGTACATAATTCAATTACTTCCTTCTATCCAATAAAATAAACTCATTCAAATAAAATCAGAATTACTTCCCTCTTTTGGCTTGGGTACAGCATCTTTTGTACCCAGCTAAGCAATCTTCACAGTGCTTGGCAATAATCCTGCTTAGAAGGGCAGGATTTAGAACAGATGCAGACTTCTCCATGTCGGGGTGCTACCAAGTTCTCTGTTGATTAGTAGGGTGCATAATTGGGTAAGACAGAATATAGATTTCTGGCAGAAAATCATTTCTAATGGGAGAAGCCACTTGCTGAGGACACCCACTTCAATTAAAGGTAGACCAAGCCTCTAAGTTAGGATGTTAACCCTGTGACTTCTCCCAGACCCACTATTTCTGCTTTTAGGAACTGGGATTCAGTGTCTGGTTGTGCCATTAACAGAGAAACAACCATGAAGATAATGCATAAACTTAGAAGTGGAAACAAGGCTTCACCAGAAAATAATTTCTCTCGCATGTAGCAATAATCTTTGATCATAGAATACTATATAAATATTATGCAAACATTGTATACTCTGATATATGCTAACCTCCAGCTAAGTGGAAGATCTCAAAAACATTTAATTTGTAAACTAATCATTGCTGTGGACGTAGGTACGCCCTTTGTATGCGCAGTGTCAGCCCTTTGTGGGCCTTTATGCATATTGTCCTTGCATGTGCCTCCCAGTTTGAAATGGAAGGAGTGGAAAACCAAATTCTTCTGACTCATCACGTAAGTTCTGAGAAGAGAAGGGTCTATTTAGACACCATGATACAATGCCTATTGCAAAGCCCACTGAAGTCACACAGAGCCTTTCTGTTGGCTTAAATTCTACCAGCTCTTTTGCTTAAAACTGATCTCAAAGCAAGAAGTCTTTTGTGTTTTAATACCTTCATCTGCTTATTTTTGATTAGACAGCATGTTCACCTCACTCTAAAGCAAATGAAAGGGTGAAGCAGTGTGTGTTACACACAGACATGGGGATACGAGGTTGCCGTGAACCAGATACAAGTCCCTGTTTCAGCATGTGGTTATCTCCTTGAAATCAGCAATAATCCTTATGTGCTTAACATAAGGCATGTGCTCGAGTGCTTCATTTGATTAAAGCCTGGCTGATTGGGCTAAGGTTTTTGATCTTGGCCTCTTCTTTTGAAAGAAAAAGAAAGAAAACAGAGATCAGTCCTAGACAATTATATTTACAGCACCGTGTATGCCACTGTTGCTGCTCCATGTGAGTGATGAGCTTATCCGCGATGAGAGGTCTCCACCTTGCCGAGCAGCTCTGCGCAGATGGGTTTTGCATGTCACAATGCAGACCCAGCGGCCGGGCCATGGTGGTTGGGCATCGGTGATTTCCCTGCAGCTGGTGGGAAGGGCATGGGCTCGCACTGCCACTGCTGTGTGGAGCTTAGCACCAGGGTCACTCCTGAGGACTCAACACCTGACCCAGGGCCTGGGGCTAGTGCCTGGGGCTTGGCACTGCGCAGGSTCCTGGGAAGACGTGCAGGATCCCGTGCAAAACACAGCAATGGGGGAAATGGCCAAGTGCGTTGGCAAGGTACCTCAGCAGTACTTGTCACTGCCAGCTCACTCGTGTGCTACTGGAGTTCCCCAAAGGAGCCTCTTAAAAGCTGCCACCAAGTTTCCCATGGCCCGTGCTTTCCTCTCCACCACATCCATGTCTCCTGGATGGTTGGGCATGCCCCATAAGGGTTATGGATCCAACTGGGACAGCGGGGAGGAGTGCAAGGACAAAGAGCTATGCAACTTCTGTATTGCGCACTACACAAAACTTCTGGAGGCTGCAGAGAGCAGCCTCCAGCATTTGCTCCCAATACTTCTGTAGCAACTTTTTCTTGCACAACAGGTTTCATGGACTACGATCACATACAAGACTCACATCTAAAATGCAGCAATTCATAGAGTAAAAAATGTTAGCTGCTTAACACTACACAGCAACAATACAACCAAGATGTGAAACATAGCAAGCTGAAACTACAGGGGAATTTCAGGCATAAAATGTAATTGCTCAAACTGGAGTTTAGCCAGCACACCAGGATTCACACCCCTGTCTTGCAAAAATAATGCAATGAGGTGTGTGAACCGCAAATAATCATGACCTCAAATTTATGACTTACAGGCATCTTAGCATGGTGTTTCCAGCAATACTGTCTTCTCCCAGAACCATACTGGGACATTCGTTCTGTGTTGACTCGAAGAGGAGAATATTGCCCACTGATTTACCAGCACCACTACCTGAAGTGCAATGGGCCTCTTTAGAGGTCCCTTACTCAAGTAATGATGCCTCACAGCTTGTGAGATTTAACAACATCACAGSATTAATTGGCATAACTGCATCTACAGCATGAAGACTCTGTACCTTCTAAAATGTTCTTTTAAGAGACTGTGATTATTTTAACTAAAGCTTTTAATCAACAATGCCATATATTTTTATTGTACTTTGGAAGATGACAATAATAAACACAGATAATAATTTGTAGAGAGAATATGAAGAGTGATGCAGGGTACTATTTAATTCTTTATTACATCTACAGTTAAATTTGTGCCCTAAAAAAAATAATCTTAATTTACTGCCATGATTCCCTTCATACTAAAAAGGATTTTATGGTAGCACGGGTCAAACATTTGCCATCAAAATGTTTTCAGAAAAATTCACATCTGTTCTGTTGAAAATGTTTCAAGAAAATATTTGCTTTCCTTAAAAAAAAAAAAAAAAAAAAAAAAAAAAAAAAAAAAGTTGGGAAATTAAAGAATCAAAATATACCACAACAGAAGAAAATACTTTTCTTGGAAAAGCTTTGGGAAACACATAATAGCACATAGGTGTTGGTCCTTTCAAGAGATGACAGAGGCCCTCCTTCCTCCCCCAGTACATCCTACAGTAACTTCTCCCATCTGAACGCAACCAGAGGATACACCTGGGGTAGCAAACGCTGGCCCAGACCCTCGGGCTGGTATGGCTCTAGGGCTGGCGTGGTTCATCCAACACAAAGAGTTCCTGCAGTAGCACAGACTGGCATTACACTCTTATTTTGGTATACTTTTATGAGCTATATAAACCAAACAAGGCAGTTACGACTGAAGAAGCCTTTCAATTGTATTCTTCGGACAAATTTTGGTATCTAGCCAATACATTAAAATATGTATTTTTAAACACAACACAAATTTTGCAGCTCACTGACCTGTGAAACAGTGGGAATATGAGGATTAAACCACTTTAAATCCCTCCAGCTCTCACTCATACACCATACTGGGAGAAAATACGAGTAGATACATTTACACYAAGCTCTGTCCTCATCTATAAAGTGATTACATAACACGTACAGACTCCAGCACACTGGATAGTTATTTTTGATCTCTGCTGCATTTTAAATACAACAGTTTTTAAAGTTAAAGTAATCTGATTAACTCAGTGTTACAACTGACAGAGAAGTGACAAGGTCCAGCAGAAACAGATGTTCCCTGCAAGTTGCTTCTTCCATCCCACGCGTCTTTTAAGCAACATTCAAATTCCATTTGGCACTTCTCCCGATATTTTTTTCCCCATCTTTAATGCAATTGTAGGAAAATTTGACACTTATCTCACTGCTATAGATTTAATAGTAATATTAAAGAACATCACTCACATTAAATCTAAAAAAGTGAGACCATGATAATGTACATAGTTTTATGTTAATCCCTTACCAGTACTCTTGTGTGCTCTCTTTTGCTTGCATTAATACTCTGCTCAAGGTAGATTAGTCTGTGCAAACCTACCATGCCTGCTGCACTCTGCTAGAGATTTTACCTCTGCATGTGGACCAGCACAGTCTTCAGCAACACCGTGCTGCAGTGAGCAGGTTTGAGTCTCAGAGACAGAAGGTACTTCTATGGCAGGTGGAAATGGGCCAACGGTTCATACCTACACACCTAACAATTCGTATCAACTGGAAACATGAGTCACTGTAAACCAAAATGCAAGTCAGTTATGAGAGCATTAGCACAGAGAAGTATCGGTGTATTGTGGAGGAATCCCAAATAAATGTCTGTTAGAGCTTCAGTATGGAAAAGAAAAAGAATTTAGATAGAAAGATCCCAACCATATCATCGTATCTGCTGAATGTGAAAAGCTTTAAAAACAAAAGAAGGGAATGTATGTGTATATATATTATACAGTTTAATAACTCTGCTCTAACTACAAATTAATTCAAATCTTGTACTTGCATTAAAAATGAACTCTATCTATTTTATGTTGATCATTAACTAAGAATATTTCACACTAGAGATTTGTCATATTAAGGAGAATTGAAACCACTTATATCAATTAATTGTATTATACATAATCTTTACATAGATTACAAAAAATAATTTAGATTCTATATTAAGGAAATATTAAATATGAATTCTGCAAGGAGTCATGACCCAAACTCCTGTCTAAACAATATTTTGGGTTAGGGAAAGGAATGACAGAAAAGAAGTGTTAATCAAAAGATGATTGCGAGAACTCTTCAGTGAAATTTTTCCATTGAAAAATGCAATGTAATACAACTTACATGTTTCATGCAAACATGTCAGCGTTCTTAGGGATGGTGTCTCAGAGATGGGATGGAGAAGGAGGGGCTACAGCCCAGTGGTAGTACCAACAARTGAATGAAATAGGAGGTCCTAAATCCAGCAGGACGAGAACCTGAAGATGGTTCTCCTACATGCCAGAAAGCCTTGTTTTGGAGTTTCCTCTCTCCATTCATGCTTTTTAAAATAATAATAATAATAATCATCATCATCATCATCTTTTAGTATTGAATATTAGAAAAACCTTGGCAAGACCTTGAAGCCATAGTATTTCTCAGTCATCCTCATTTTTCATGGATAAACTTACTAACCTATGAAAACAGTCAAAAGAARCACAGAGTAAAAGAAAGCTGGTCTCTGCTAGAGAGTATTAGGTCAAGCAGTCCCAGAGGGGCATGAGGCTTATACAATTAAGAAACTTTTGAGTAGCTTCAGTAAAACACCTGCCAGTATGAATGCCAACCAGACAATCAAYGCCAAAAGCTTTGTGAGTATTGCCCCAATTTTTATCTCCGTACAGAACATTGCAATCACTTCAAAGCAGCAGGAGGAAATTCTGCAACGGGAGGTCAGAGGACCAGGGGAGCTAGAATACTCCGAGGCATCGAGTAGGGGGTTAGAAACCACAAGGAATCCAGAAAAAACAGTAACAATCCTGAACGCGCTGTACCATTACCAGTGATTCTGCAGCGGGGCAGGATTCTTGGCATGGGAAGGGGAAATAAATACTTATTAAATAATTGTTTACCTCTTCAATAAAGCCAGCATTGAACACAGTTAATAGAAAAAGAGTCTACATCAACTGGATACATAGTTCATTGTGAATTACTAATTGAGGGTCTGTACCACCACAGATGAACTAAAGCAGTCACTGAAGACAACATAAGCATATCATTTAAATGACACGGACTTTTATCAACCCAGAGGAGGCAACAACCTACTCAACACAAGACACATCACACGCAGCAGAACCGATGATATGCACAACCTCACAGTTACCATGTCTGCCTTAATAGACCATTAACATTTTGTATATAACTGTCATGACGTTTCCACAAAAATACGTATTGCCTGCATGTCAAAACACAGAGATTTAAGTTTGTTCATCTTCCCTCAGAGGAAGAAACAGTAAGCCTTCACYACAGCAGCCTCCTTGGGAGCATGTCCATTACGATGTTTTGGCACTGTGCAATGCCTGGCATTCTTCACACAACCTGCAGATAGCCCAAATACTTCTTGGAACAAATTTCCCCAGAATGTTATTGGAGACCCACTCAATTCTGAGTATAACCTTGAAACAACTGCTAAAAGGGTTTTTGACATGCTAAGTACCAGATTTACAAGCAGTAAGTGTACATCAAATTGGATCAAATTCCARTAATGTTACACCCTTCTCAGAAAAGGAAACAAAAACTTAGCCAAATATTTCTGATTTYGTGTGAGCTCCACAATCACCAAGCAGTCCACAAAGAGAATTCCTAAAGAAAAAATAAATTACTCGCTTTACCGCTGAATAATTCTCTGCTTTGGTGCCATATCATCCTCAGAACTGTCATTACCCCATGCCTTTTCCATGCAGGACAAATTAATGATAGGGGAAGCTTCAGAAGTCCCACGAAACCCTGGAAGTCAGGACCTTTTGTGCTGCCAGAGAGATGTCTCAGCAGGTTGCAAATGCAATTTGAAAATTCTGGATTTGGAAGTGGGGCTGTTTAGCTCTCAGATGCTGCAGAGCATCGATTAATTAACAAGTGACGAGACCTACCCATCTCTTCGCTTCACCATCCCACCGGGAAGCAAGAGGAACGCTGAGCATCCCCCAGAGTGCAGAGGCGGCCCGCAGGGCTGGGGAATGCGACTGCACCTCCATTCACTGCTGCACAGCTCCCACCTTTCAGAGGAGCTGAGAATTCATTGGCATTTACTTCTGCCAGAATCAGCTCTGAGGCTTTTCCCACCATCTGAAATGCAGAAAGCAAAGGAAAAGCAGAGATGCCATGGAAAGGGAAGGGCTGCTTGTCACACTACCATAAACAAAGGCATCAAAGACAGGCCCTGTTAAACAAGAGTTTTCCTTTATTGAGGAAAGTTGCAAACAATTTAATCCAAAATTTCAGTAACCATTCTGATAAGATTTTTAGTGCAGCTTTTTTTTTTACATTATGATCAAAAATGAAAACAATCAGCAGAACACAAATGAGAGCATTTGCAAAACCTGAAACAAACAGCAGCTTCAAAACCTCAAACATTCTGGAAAAAGACCTTTTTAAACTTTTCTACATAGTAAGCGTTCCTAGTACTGCCTGTCCAAGAGCAGGCAGTGTGACTAAACTGTCACAGAGTCATGGAGCCTAAACTTGAGCAGCGTTAAAAGCCAGCTCTCTTGACCATCTTCCCTCCAGCTAGCTTTGGGGAGGGCACAGTGGCAAAGAGGGTGGAAGTGGCCACGTCCCACTGACAGGGAACGCATTGCCTTATCTCTGGATGCAACAAGTTTAACAAAACATTTTCACCAGTTTCACGGTGAAAACTTTGTTTCAGAAAACTAAGGGGAATTAAAAATTTCCGCAACAAGGCCAAGCACCGCCAAGCTGCCCGACCCAGCGCAGGCTCCAGCCTTCGGTCTTCTTCCCTTCCCTTCAATTTCTTTGCTCGAGACAGGTAGATAAAATTAGAAACACGCACATAATAGTGATCTTCGTGCAAACAGTTTCTTGTTTACTCTCTGCCACCTACTTTGTCTACAGCTTTCTTTCAAGTAAATCATACAATTATTCTTTTCCACCCACTCTACAGTAAGTGACATTTGATTAACAAATAAACTAACCCTTAATAAGAAAACTATTGTCTAAATAAGCACTAATACTTTGAATTAAGTACTTTAAATACACCTAATTATGTATTTAATCAGGATTTAACAGGACATGCATTGTATGCTAACTAAACACAAAAATTAGATTACTGAAAAGGTATTTATTGAGGTTCAAGAATTATATAGAAAAGCAGTATTTGCTACAAGCTGGCACATATGATAACTTTTATTTACTTTAAATAACATTAATGAAATAAATGCTTAAGTCCGGTGCCAGTGATATCACTTATACTTGCTTTGTGGATAAATATACGTATGTCACACAAATAGGATTGTTTCCATATGATATGCCTAAGTGCATTTAACCTGGAAGCATCAAGCTGGTTCCCTGTATCCCACATCTTACCTCTGAGCCTCGCTAGCTTGTTTCTATCTATTGGCATTTGGGAACTGCCAAAATTCAGAATTTGTGGTCTGCAGGAAACATCAGCATTTTGAAATCAGTTTCCATTCAGATTCAGAACAACCTTTTTTTTTTTTTTTTYCCTTTTCCTTTTTTTCCGTCCTTTTATTTTCCCTAAACTTTTCACAGACTGGAAAGCCATCAGACCTGCCCAGAGCCATGCCTGCTGGAAGCCTGGGGGTCTGCCTGGGCAGTCTCCTCGTGTGTGGGGACAGGGTCTTCCTACACAGATGTAAATCCAGAAAGCTGAGGTCTGTGTTGCGGGGCAGGGTTTCTGGTGTGGCTACCTTTGAGCCGCAAGTGCTGGCAGGCAGCCATGGAGCCATGCAGGTGACCTGGCAGGAAACCAGACAGATTTACAATGAAAATCTGCTTAGCAGGCTAGGTTCTCTGGGAAGATTCATTGAAAGCCAGATGTTTTCGTGAAATGTTTTGCTTTTGACGAATCGGCATTTTCTGATGGAAAAAAACTTTCTCTCTGAAAAMTTCCCCTGAGCTCTGCCGGCAGCCGCCGCTGCCGAGAGGAGTCAACAGCTGCGCGGCGAGGCTGGGCAGTGCCTGGGACAGTGTCCMAGGGCCTCTCAGCTCCTGCTCCTCCTCCGTCACACCAGAGGTGCCCACCGCGGCTCAGGTTTCAGGACGGATCCTGCTGTTCTCCTCCACTGCAGTGTGCCAAGTGGTGGGAGCTGGCCCCAAGACAACTATCCCCAGTGCTCTCCTACGTCCAGCACTTGTGTTCGGACAAAAACACTGGCTCCACACCAAGCAGAGCACGAGCAAACAGTACAATATCTGCAGGGTCTCTCAGCAGCCCTCTCTCCTAAAAACAACCCCAGTCTGGACCATCAGCAGGCTGGCAATCCCCTGGGGGTGGGTGTTCCCAGGGTATCAGCATTACACCCCCCTTCCTCGTCCCCCAGTGCAGCAAGTCAAGGGTGGTGACACAGGAGCCCACCAGGGAGCTGCTGGTGAGGTGTGCCTGGCTGCCTGCCTACCTCAGGCTGTGCGTCACGCACCCAGCCTCTCCAGCAAACCCATGGGCACCGGTAGCAACACACCGGGGATCTAACAAGCTTTAACTTCCAGGTCTTCCTGCCACCTTCTGCTGTCTAATGCTGACTGCTGAGACAAGCAGCAAAAGGCAGCTAGTGCTTGACAGCCGAACACAGCTCAGACAGATAATGGCTTATGTCTAACAAAGCCATTCCTAATAAAAAGAAATAGGCATAAAAGCGGAGAAAAGGACTGTGCTGCATGCAGGGCTTGGGGAGCAACTGAACGGTGGCGCTTCTTTCAAACCATGAGTTATCTGGAAGTGGCACTGAAGGCAAGCACATGAAAAGTGCTGCTGAAAACTCTGCTTAAAGACTTCTTTTTCTGAGGCAAGAAATGCCATATGTCTTTCTCTCAGCAGCAGGCCAGACCCACTACTTTATTTCTGGTGCTACAGTAAATGGTATACATTAAATAGTCACTAGGTCTTCAGAAACTTCACCTCCGATATTATTTTAAAGGACTTTCAGCTGTGAAAAGCGATGYCATTTTATTCTCCAGACATAGCTATCTTTCAAATCAAAGGTCATTTATTTTTTAATACAAAGTATTAAAAAAAATCTCTTGAATCCATCACATTCAAACATCTGTCTGTCCCAAAGTCTCAAAACATTAACACATACTTTAACTGTAAATATGTTAGAATATCCAAATAACTGTGTGTCAGATATGACACTTTCTTGTGCTAGTGAAACCCAGATGAAATTCATCAACTTCAGTAGACTGCAGATTTAGAGTTCTGTAAATAAGGGAAAAAATTGGCCCTGTGCTTTAATTAACATTTTAAATCAAATCTGCATTTGAAAATGTTCCAAAATTGGAAGAGATCATAAATAACCTTGGTCTGCAATATTAGACTAGAACATACTTGTGCATTCTTTGCTTTAAAAAAATGTGGTTTTTATCAAACGATAATTATGGTTGTGCTTGCAATGATCCCCCTTAAATTCTTCAGGAAGGTTAAATGACTGCTGAATATTAATATTTTCCCTTTAGTTAGGGATTCAAAACAATTCCCAACAAAATGTTGGGGCCGGCGGATTTGGAGGGCTATGTCATTAAAAGCCACTGTCATTATTCCGCTTACATGCTTGTTCTGCAGAGACCGTATTTTCAGTAATAAATAATGTTTTGAAACAAACAGGTGATTTCTGTAAGAAGAATCGACAGTATTTTTTGAAGGCAGTGGTTTCTGTAGAAACCTTTCCTCTCTTTGTCCTCTCCTATCTGCAGGGTATTGACAGCTCTGACAAGACTTTGATTATCTAGTCAGCAGGAGCCTGAGACTTGTCACTTGTCAGGTGTGAGCCAGCAGTCACGCAGCTGATGAAACAATTGAAAGGAGATAGGCTGAGCATGAGGAAGCTCAGGGTCATCAAGCCCAAAATGTACGCCTGTCTAGTAAGGGGATGGCTTACACCCTCATTAATGACTCCAATAAGGGAGGAGAGGGAGGTGGGGAGGAGCTGGGATAGGGAAATAAGAAATGCAAAGGTTGGGGATGGTGGAGGGGCTCCAGCTGTTGACATCTGCTTCTTGCCCATGGCTCTGCAGTGACTGGGCACCCCTGCAGCCCCGGGAGAAGTGCCGGTGCCGCCGGCACACTGCCTCTCTGCGCCCGTCCCCTGGCTGTTACTGGAGGTAGAGGTGAAGGTGGCACTCTCCCATGCCTCTCCTCCCACGCGACGGACGGGTTTTCAAACTGCATTCCCCCTGCGGCGGGGGCGAACGGCAGGGTGGCTCYCTAGCCGGACCTGTAGTGGGTCAGTACCCTCCGGTTTCACCCCCACTGGGAGAGTTAACACCAACCCAACTGCTTCCGAGCGACTGCACTTCAACTGCCTCCAGCATTAGCTGGAAATTCCAGCTGTGACAAATGCCTTTAGTCCATACGCTAAGAGGTCTAGGTGCGTAGGGGTGATTTCTGCCACCCTTGGCAAGAGTTACTGTCCCACCACTGCTGAGGACATCTGCCCAGTAATGCGCACTTCGGCACTAGACTGTACAACTGAAACTCCAAGAGGGGCATTTACTAATCCAGAGACAGGCTTAGTCAAGGAGGGCAATACAGAACAATAGCCGTTGTCTTGCAATTGGCAGGACTTAACAAAATGCTTTGTAGAAAGATGTCTGTAATCCATAACTAATATCCTCTCTGTATATATCATACACAACTGGTGGGTCAGTTGATAGGAGCTTATCCTAAGAACATTTCACACAAAACTGGATTAATACAATATGCTTTGCACTGGAAAATCATTCACAAACTTCAGCTCGTGTAAAACCCAGGACTTTTTTTGGTTGGTTCTTCTCACATTATACACTGTTTTTCTGTGATCTGCATTAGTTACTATTCATATTAAAATGCAGTTCAAGGTGTGCTTCGCAAGATTTAACAGGCAAAATACTGCTGCCCAGAAAGTCTCTTTTAAATTTAAATGACAACATAAATTATTATACACATTTAGTTAATGTCACAGAACCATCATGAGCATTGAGGACACAATCTGTCAGTTATACACATGCAAACCTGCAATCATTTCACTGATTTCAGGACTTTCTCTCCAAGTCTGTGCAGACACAAGGCCATTGGCGTCAGAGTTTGGGGTCCCATCACACGAATAAATTGTGAGCTGCATTTACTAGTTTATGTGAGCCCCAAACCCTTGCAAAAAGTTTAGTTGTTGTCTGCTGTCCCTTGTAACACTGATTATTGCTGTTCCTTAAATCTCTGGTATACTTAGACATATGGATAAGATAAGCATGGATTAACTATGTCTGACTATGCATATCAATTGAGGAGAAAATTTTGCTCTGAGGTAAGGCAGCAATGAAAACCCACGAGGCAGGACAGGCAGAATCACAGAGGAGGGGAGGCTGAAGGTCTGTGACACTTGCACACGGCGGGACACAACACGACAGGGAAGAGGTGGCTAGTTAACTGAGGAGGGGCAAGAAAAGAAACAGCTCTAATATTGAGTATGAAGTGGCAGAGGTAGACATACCATTTTAAACTTTTGAAGTGTGTTTTTTTGTTTTGGTTTGGTTTGGTTTTTTGGGTGTTGTTGTTTTGTTGGGTTTTTTTGTTGTTGGTTTTTTTTGTTGTTTTTTTTTTTTTTTTTTTAAATTAACTTTGCACAACAAGTTTCTTTATTGACATAAATCGAAAGACAGCTCACTATAGTCCCATGTGTGAGAGGTGTGGTACACAGTGATATCCCTGCTGAACGTTTGATAGGTAAAACCTTTCTTGCGCAGCTGGGCAGTTATCATGCACTTGGCCAATCCATCAGTGAGGCATTTTTCACTGAGGGTTTCAAAGCACTTTATCGGAGTTTATTGCAGGTATCCTACCCAGGATTTCGCATGCCTGAAGGAGAGAACACTAATGCACCTGCTTCACCTAGGGCTGTACACTAACTATAATTCCCGATATCTAAACATAGAGGTTTAGGGAGTTTTCAGTATCGTTCAAAACTGCTTAGAAAAGATAGTGTACAGAGTTACTTATTCTGTAGCTTCTAGGGGTACCCATCATGGTGAAATGATACTTGGATTTCTTCATAAGAGAGCTGGTTCTGGACTTCTAACCATGGATCCAGTATGGAATGGATACTTGATAGGAGAATGACAGCGTGATAAATAAAGCACTCACCAAGAATACCAGGGAGCAATGAATGACAGATACAGATCAATGGACTATCAAGCCTGTTTTCAGCCATCAGTTTAATGTTATTAATACTTTAACTTAATCTCCAGCTTTAAAATAAATGATAACGCATTCACTGCTGTCTTTCAGATTTGATTTCTCATCTCTAAAACATTGAATTAGAAATGTAACCTGAGAATGATAAATTTACACCAACATAATAAACTCATTGAAATGAATTACTTATGCCATTCTTGGGAAGGGACTGGGCTTGGCTGAACGTGTGGAAACCCTCGCCTCACCTGCCCGCCCCGAGGCCCCACGATCGCCCACCGGCACCTGCAAAAGTAAATAGTGGCCTCTCGATACTAAAGCTCACTATGCAATTAGTGAACATTTATTTGAAAACAATACTAAGGAGCAGGTCCAGTTTTAGGTGATGCTCAGACATTTCCATACTGGTTTCTAACTCATTGACTTCCCAGTGCAGGGGCACACCCTGGACTTGCTCACACCTCAAAATTATCTGAAATAACTTACAGCAAGATTTTGGCTGATCTAGGTTGCACAAAGACAGTGATTCAACGAAGTGCAGAGGGGTACCTAATTATTCTGATATTGGCAATAATTTCCTGAGTAATACCAAGGGCTCTCCAGCACTGGCAGTAAGAGTTCAGCTCCTTCATTATTAGAGAAGAACCTATATCATAATACATGGCTTTGATTCCAGATTATG
>JAYKAV010000777.1:1085436-1132936 GCA_035582835.1 Phoebastria nigripes
TTTTTTTTTTTTTCCTCCAGCTGGGGACACTGCTTTACTACATTCAAACCTGAAAAAGTACATTAGCTCCAAGTAAAGCAATCCTTCCTTCAGCTCCAGCCAAAATGCTGGAATGTTTCATCCATGGAAGAGAGTCCTATCACCATCTACTGTCAATCGTAATAATTCATAAARGATGCCATGGAGATTTGAACGTACTATTTGATCACTTTTTCAGCTCTTGCCATTTTGTTACAAGAGCAGAGTTTGTGAGAAGATCAAACCAGAAAGCTATCAATGCTCAGCTATCAATATACATATTTTCTAGAATACAAAATCCTCCAGTTAATATAAAATAATTGTGGAAATGGTTGGCAAATTAAAGATGGTTGTTATAGATTCCAAAAACACTTTTGCTTTCAGCAAAATACATTTTTAATTACTTTCCTACTAGCTGTCATTTTTCATAAACCAGTCTAGACAACTCGTGCCAAATCATGCAAAAACTGATCTCAATGAAATGCTTTCCTCTAACACCAAAGATCAGAAAATGTTCTCTTTTTTTAAAGCACATGTGGAGTTCAACAAAACGCTTCTAGATAAACTTTGCTCTTTGTGAAGTGTTAAAAAAATCAAAACTTCCCTTTTTGAAAAACTGGTATATTAAAATACCAAATAATAGCAAATAATTATTTTTCTAGTTTTGAAATAAACTTGAAAATATAAATATACACATGTCCATATTGTATGTTTATTTTTGTTACCCCCTGAATTCAAGCTCTTTTTCCCGAAACATATTGCTACGAAGCACAAACTAGCAAAATCTGTGTCACCACAGTTATAAGAAGATGTACATACATGTTTCTACCACACCTTTTACCTTATTTATCTTGAGCATATTGAAAAGGAAGGGAAAAGAGTGAAAAATAATCTGAATTTGTATTTCCTTTACAATTTTGACTGGAATTATTAAGCTGAGTTATAGCACTCAGAAGTAAGGAATTATGTAAAGAATGTAGATTTTGCTTTTAGCATCATAATCAATGTCCAAATCCAAAATTGATATAATTGACTGTTAATTAATTCCCTTGATATTTTCATTAGCACATCCAAGCAACAAGTCTTCTGTTTGGCACTTCTGAATTATTCAGAAAGTACTCAGATTGCTATAATGAAGGCGTTACTGCCTGATACTATGCTGGCTAATAAAGTTAAATGCAAGGCCTGCTTTTATTTTTCTATTCTGATTGGCCAATCAAAGATTTCCCTCAAGATATGTGAAATGAAATTTCAGAGCTGCACAAAAACATGTCAAGAGAAACGTCCAAAGATATTTTTGTGAAAAAATCCAGCTCTATACTTTCAATAATGCTAGCTTTCCCTTAAGTCCTACAATGTTGCAATAAGAAAGGTTGCTGTGGGTGGCATCTAAATCTGTTTTGAAGGCTCCTTAGGTCTCCAGAGCTAACACTGCCCATCAGCCCGCCAGGTCTTAAAACAGTTGCAGGAGCCTAACCAGCCAAATGACGAGCGGAGATTTACTAGTACCCTTGTTGGCTGTGCCTCCATTAGCAATGTTAACAGGATACTCCCAAATACTCCTTCAAATCCCTGAGCAAATATTGATGTCTTTACCCAGGTAAATCCTCTCTGATCTCCAATGTTAATTTTGCCAGGGGAAAGACTTCAGGATTGGCCTAACCAGGAGAAAGTTAGGAGTTCTCTTTCTGGATGCTTTGGTTCATGATTATGTTGAAAGCCAAGACAGCTGGTAGGGCTTATGCCAAACTTGGCAGCTTTGTGTCTTTTTTTAACACTGTTTTTTTCTTGTAAGGTACTAAGTGGCAGAAATCCCATAAATCTTGCCATTCCAAAAAGAAAAAGCTGGAGGGGACTGGGTGGTACATTTGATGGATGCACTGTCCTTAATGCACTAGCCTTTTCCCTAAGGGATTATGGTTTTGAATTTAGTGCAGAGAATGAACTGTTCCTCAACTGATGGCAGTAAAAGTTTATCAGCAAAGGATAGTTTTACCTTTCAGATCACCACGGTGTTCTCTGACATGATCCTACTCTGTACAGATTCTTCAGTGCCACTCTCAAAACCAATAAATAGCCACTACAGAGGCAATTCAGGTTTTTTTTCTTTTTTTCCCTTTCTTTTTTTTTTCAAAAAACAGAATGCTACCAGTCCTAATTAATTTAATATTTGTCACTTGGACACCATCTCCCATATGACAACCTCCAAAGACTTTACAAAGATTAATGACACCCCATTATATCAATGAAGCAGAAAGAATAAGAATTAGTTCACCCATCACTGAAATGCACTCTCTTCTGGGGTGGAACATGACAGCTACTTAACAGTGTATAACATGGAAGAATAGGGCCTTGGGGAATCAAGAACCCACCAGTTACTTCAAGTGCAATATTGGTTCTACAGCAATGAAGTTGTTCTCGAGAATTGGTCACTGAATGGGTGTGTTCTTCCCAAGCCACCTATGGGATCCTATGGCTGCAGGAAGACATTGCACAACTCTAACAGAGGAAAGTGGAGGAAGTTTTGCTGATACTCCTTAGGTAAGAGACTATAGTACCACAAATTAACATCAGCAGAGGCATGGGGGTAGACACTTCTCTGAAAAGTAGGACTTAGATCTCTTTTCAAAAACAGAAAGTGAAAAAGCATGACACCTTCAAACACTGAATTCACCTTGTCCCTGTGCAGAGGGTTGGACCACAACCCACATAGTTACCAACCTTGACCAAAAATCTCAAGGGAAGAGTTAAGGAGTTTTCATATAGCCCTTCAGAGAAAAGGAGTCTCTTCCCATGGGGAATTGTACTGTTACTAACATGGAGGGGTTTACGCCTGTTGAAGGAGAGGAGGGACCCTGCAGCCCTGCATGGGAGCACCTGCATGTGGAGCTGGAGGAGGGTTGGTGCCTACTGCAAGCAGGCAAAACCTCAGTGCCCTATGGCACCCGGTGCTGTGGTGGACCGGCCACAAACCTGAGAATGCAGAAGCAGCACGTTACTTCATATATTTCCTTCCTTCCTAATAACTCAGGAAATCACGTAAATCAGAAATAAGAGCCTATTTTGGCAATTGCAGCGGAAGGAGGGGGTGAGCTTGACACCACCACACCTCTGTTGACAGTGGAGGCTGGATGAGCTGCACTGACAGCCCCAACATCGCTGCCAGCCAGGCTGGGGAGAGGTTAGAGCTGGGGCTGCCGCGTGCCCCCATGTCAGCGCCCGTGGCAGCACGTGAAGGACATCTGCCTGAGGTGACCACTCATTGTACAGCCGAGGTGTCGAGCGCACCTTCCACTCGCTCCATGGCCGCCCCACCGGTGCAGATTGAAACCTGCCTTCTCCTTTTGTAGTTATTGTATAGGTGGTTGCATTTTGAAGTATAAAAACTCCTATCAGTCAATGATTAAAAAGGGCTTCTGAATACACATTGTACAGCTTTATCAGTTAATTTGAACTTGCTGGAAAAAAAAATACCCACATTTTTAGATTTGAACCTCATGGTCTTAAAATATTAATCAGACACATGCTCGGTATTTTTTTTTAATCCAACTGTCTCCAGAATGCTTATTGACAATTTACAAAGAGAGGCTAGAAAATAGTAAAGGGAAATATGTAAGTAATTATGGTTCTAGTATTGCAGGGCCAAGTGAAGTAAATTAATGTAATGCAAACATTTTGTGGATTTGTTTAATTATTTGCAAGTACAATTAAATCTGCAAGTACAATTAAATCATAGTGCAGTAGATGGGGGTTTATAAGCGGGAATGTTCCTAATGAGTCTTTTCAGAACACTCAAAATTCTTTGCAAAATATGGATATGCTTCCTGGTCGTTTGTATCCACTTGCTGAATAGATGATTGTACACAGCTGTGGCTACATTCAAAAAACTTGGTAACAACAACTTTCAGTTAGCTACCGATGAAATTCCCCTCATGCTAAGGACCAGCACAAGACCTTCCCACTTTTGCTTCCCCATGGGTCGTCCCTAAAGAGCTCATGGGGACTTTGTGGAAGCTTTGTGCAGCCCAGTAGAGCAGAACGAGCAAAAGGGAATTTCACTGGGTCTGGGCAGTACCTGCAGGGATTTCTGATCTGGTCAAGGAATTACTTTCCGTGGACCCTGGACATCCACCAGTCCACTCCTATTCCAAATCGAAGAGCACATCAATGATAGAAAGACCCTGAAAAGCTGCAACATTGCAACTCTGCCACCACTGAAGTCAGTGGGTTCATCCCAGGGCTCACAGGGAGCAGAGACAGACCAATGCCTAGACCTTTTGAGAATTCAATCCTAAATGACTACAGTGTCTCCAAGCAAAAAACGAATTAATTTCAAGTAGACAAGGTTGTATGTTGTTCCTGTTAAACTGAAAATTTGCAAACTTGGATGTTTCTTTTCTGAAATATATTGCAATTAACAATTAAATGTCCTGAAATTATAGTTCAGGTTTCACATGCTCATATATAGTAATAACTAAAATGCAGTATGTTTTTTCCCTCTCTCTTTTTCATTAAGGATTAAAGAAAACACTGACCTAGAAAGTATTGTCTAAACAATACTCACGATGATGTCTTGAACTCCTGAATGGAGTCAACAAAATCATTCAAAACCGTAAAGGACGTTCAGTAACATTTGTACATGTCTGAACAATATATAAGCATGAAGTACCCACTGTGCAACGGAAGTCATCTAGATCTTTCTGTCTGCAACTCACAAAGTTGAGATGTGTTTTGAAAATACCCCTTTGACTTTGGTTCTTCAAAGAAATCCTGAGAAGAGGTGCAAACAGAGAGACTGTTCGAAACACTCCAAAAGGCCTGTGTTCTTCCAGAGACTGTTTAATTACCAACTGAACTGCCAATCCTTTCAGAAATGGATCAAAAAGCCACAGAAAGCAGTGACTTAGCAAAAAGCAGCAACTTCCTAGGTTTTGTTTCATTTAGAGAGAAACTTTTTCTCTTTTTTTCTTTGCATTTCCAGGAATTTTACAACTAATGGCAAATGTTCTGTGTTGCATGGCTCTTGCCCTTTTAAAGGGATGAGCAAACATGCATAGTATTCAACAATGCATAGGAATGTCATATCTTTTAGGCATTACCCCATCCCTGTGAGGTCATCAGCCTTTTGATATTTCTAGATTTAATCTTACTTTAGAGCAATCAACCACAAAATTTGCTCTTTCTTGATCTCTCTCTGAAACTCACAACATATCAGTATTATTGACTCAGCGTCATTTCAGGTGGTTACTGCATTCATGCTGGGGGGGGCTTTGAAGGGGAGCGGGGTGGCTTGGTTAATTTTTTGGTGAGGGGAAACTCTACAGTCTTGACCCTAAGGTACCCGGCTTTGGTCAGCTGAGGGCTTTGGCCTACCAAGCTGGAGATGAGAGCAGAAGCCCTGCTTGTTTGGCTAAGTGTTGATTGACTTACAGAAGGATGAGCACGGGCAGGTCTGCGGGGGAGGGAGGTGATCAGAAAGTGAGGAATCTGCTACTAGCCTTTAAATTGAAAGCTTTATACTCTGTGCTTTTATAACTGATGTTTTATAGATGTAAAGTGTTCACAGCCTCAGTGACAGCATCCAGTATACCTTTCTGAAATGAACAGGCACCTGACCTCAGCTGGGTCTTTGATGTGGTGGCTTCAGCTCTCAGTATGTAAATATGTTTATTTGCTACAGAAGCCAATTCTTTAAGACGACTAGCTATGATTGCTCTCACACAGGGATATGAGAGCATGGGGGAACCTTCCAGAAACAGAACCTTCTGTGACCACTTGTATTTTGTACATCTTAGATGGGGAACACCGTCCAAAACACGACTGAGCTTCACATGTCAGTGTTGTTTTCTGTCTGCTTCCTTACATRCATAGTTTCCCCAAGTTCAGAAACTTGGATAAGCTCCTTCTAGTCAGTTCTCTGCAAAACTGACCTGGAATAAGTTTTTTAAATTATGTGAAAAATAAAAACCACTTCATTTTAAAAACATTTCCTATAAATAGTGCTTTAGAGGTCATTCATGAGACCAAGATTATTTTAAATTGGTTGCTGTTACCAAAAATCAATACTACCCAAATATCCCTAGTATTACTTTCCACTCAGGACACAGCCCAGGCTCCCACTTCTCCCACAGGTGAACCATTTGTAGAATTAGGACTAAAACTACAAAAGATCTGCTTGTAATGCTATTAAAGCAATGCAAGCGTACTAAAGCACATAGGACGTCATACAGGGAATCGACGGGTTAAATAGATCTTTTTCCAGCTTTAGGGTTTGTATGAGGAAATGATGTACATGTAGCCGGGCGCCTACCGAGGACACGGCACACACTCTGACAATGGCTTTCCTCCTTATCTAGGATCTTTTAATAAAGTGTTAATTATAAAGGCTTCTCAACTCATTGTTTAGAGTCCTAAAGAGAAGCGCACTTTTCCTGTCAAACACGAAGGGTTTGCAGCAAGTGAATTTGTCTTGTAGCAGTAAGCTGTATTTTCCTGTGAAGTGATTAATTTAAATGGGTTGGAGCTGCCCTGATGTTCTGCGGGCTCCCGCGCTCCCCAGCTCTAAAATAAACCACAGCAAACCATGCCAGCGCCTTGCCACTGGCGCCGTACCTTGGAGGGGTCCACTTTGCACCATTTTACAGGTAGGACAGATGCCCAGGTTGGGCCTTTTCCTAGTGAGACCCAACGGCCAAATGCTGCCCATGGGATGTGCAAAGGACCAGCACATTTAATCCTGGCTCAAGCTAATGCATGCAAGTCTCTGTGATCTTGTGTTTTGGTGAAGGGTGAAAGGCAGTGTGCAGGTAGTCTCCTCTAGACCATTCATTACTGTAAATACCTCTATCATGTCCTCTGTTGTCACTCACTGGAAGAGTAAAGAGGTTGGCAGATGAAATACAAAAAGACCAGTAATAGAGGTATTAACATGCAGTTCCATTAACTTTAGCCAAAATGGAATGAAAAGTGTGGGAGAGAGTAAAAAAAAAAAAATCATATCATCATCTGAAAGCAGCACTGTCTCTAGTATGACATGCTGTGTAAAGTGAGCCTTCAAAGGAAAAATAATATCACTTTGTAATGCTGATATTTTGCTGAGTTATTTATTTTATGACAAAAGAGCATTGTGCTGTGTGAACGAGTATGAATTTACTACTTTTAAATAAGCAAATAAGAAAACAGAAGTAGATCACTATAAAAAACTTCCTGTAATACTTTGTATAAATGACCACAATTAGCAATTAACTGGGGAAAATCAGGCTCGTTCTATTATTTTCCCTGGCCTGTTAGGGTATCACCTTAACTCCATGGTCAGGTGTTCACTTGGCTAAGCGCAGACAATCCCATACACGCTATTCACATTTTAAGCAAGTCAGACACGAGCCAGCTTCAGTATAAAAACACCCAACCACTCTTACACACGCTGCTCTTGGGAGGCAAGTGCGGTCCAGCCAGCCCAGTGCCTAAGGACAGACATGCCCTAGGGTTTAAAGCACGGAGTCATCAGCTCCAAAAATTCTCCTAAATAGAGATTAATTGCAACTTCAATTTCCACATAGGAAATGTGAAACAAAATAAAACCAGTTAAGAATGAAGAATCTCTAAGGCTTTGGAGATGCCTGAACTTCAATATTTCTTTTTTCTAAATGGAGAAATAGAGGAGCAGGGGATGTTTCCGAGACTCAAATGAGCACCAGTGCTGGTTGCACCTTGCCTTTTAGCCAAGTAACTGCACCTGCACACATTTTTTTACCAGTGCAGAGGAGGACAGCAGGAAGACCTTTGAAAGAAAGGTCTTGAAAAAGAGGGGTAGGAGGAAAATGCCAGGATGCCTTCTTCAGACAGTCCCATATTGCTAATCTCACAAACTCATGTCATACAGTTGTTTTTGCCATATTTATTCCTGCATATTTTGCACGATCAGAGGCAGTTATTGCTAGAGGATTATTATACAGCTTTGTATTGCAGCAGCACCCAGGAGGCCCAGCACAGAGCAAGCCACCTCTGTGCAAGGTGGGAACACATTAGAAAGTGATAGCTCCTGTTGGAGGAATTCATAATATACTTGAAATTGGGTCTGAGAGACACAGGCTGAATTCACACAATGGCTGATGGGTATAAACGCTTGCATCCTCTTCGGACAAATGTTCAAACGCACTGTTAAGTGACTTAACTGAGAGATGGCTGACCAAAATCACTTAATTGAGTAAATGTGAATGCCTCTGGTTTACCTAGTCTAACTCTCCCAGCTACTACATCTTAATCACATACAGAAATGCTACCTTCCTCTCTGGATCCACCGCGCTCTGATCAGTACAATGAACCAGAAAAAAAGTTTGCAAACACAATCTAATTCACATTTGAGGACACCTGAGGAGCCCCAGCGCCCTCTATTTGCAACAAACCATTTTGCTAAGAACATTTGCTGTTAATGATCCTTGCTATTAAAATATGCACATTTTGGCATGATACTCTTTCTGTGCCTAAGAGGCTTACACTTCCACCAGGCTGTCTTCTTTATTCGCAACGTGTTTTCGCCACGATTACAGATGTTGCAATGGTAGTGATCATATTCTCTTGAACCTTTAGGACAAGATGTCTTACATATTTGCCCCAAATGTCACACTAGGAATGGTCTCATCATCCTCCAAGACATACCATCACAAAACAGAAGCTGACACTTCTGCATTCCTCAACAGCTGCTACTGCAAAGGCTCTGCAAAAAGGCATCTCAGAGCACGTCCTTCAGAAGTACTACAGTGACAGTCCTAACCCGTGCCTTGCAACTGCCGTTCTTGACTATTTTTTGCAACTACTGGAGATACTGCACATATTTTATATTAAAATTGAGATGAAAAATTGCTGTATACATTATGCCTGCACATGGATGTTATATGAACTCTTCTGTTGTTTGCCTTTCAGTACCAGTAGATAACCATTGTGATTCTACGCCGTGTTTTTTATTGAGCAATGCTATGAAAAGATTAATCAATTTGCATACAATATAAATCCACATTCATCTTTTATTATTGCACAATCAGGGAGCTTTAATGTAACATAAATTCAAGTGCTACACGCTTTGATTGCTCTTTGTAAAAATACTTAAATACTGCTCATTTGGAAAGAATCTTACGGAAATTTTCTAAGTGATATATGTGGTATTTGGGGAAACTTTTCTGATAAAATCCCTGTACAACAGTGGGATCGCTGGCCTTCCCCAAGTTCATTAGGTGCTGAGTATCTTAATGAGTAGAGTGTTCATAAATGTTTTTATTTAAAAAGACCAAACTGAACCATGGAGGAAAAAATGAAAAATCAGCTGATACTAGGAATTTATGGTATATAATGAATAGAGAATGTAAGCAATATTTTAAAATATACTATACTACTCTATTTGCTAGTGAATTTAAATTATTACTAGACTACATAATAGTCATTGTGTTTAGGACTATCATTCAGAGCCTGATTTTCAATAACCACCAAACACCCTCTGGTCCCTTTGAAAAATCCCAATTCAGAAGAGTTATGTGGAAGTTTACAGAAGTAATTTTTTAAGGAATTATTAGTAAGCAATTAAAAAAGGCTGGAGAAATGTGATCCAAGTAACAAACCTGTTACATGACAAAAATCAAACCAGAATTCTTTTTAATACAACGCACTGACAATAAGTCTATTGCTTTAAGTACCTTTACAAATAAAAAGGTTGTTTCTGGATGACGTCTCTCAATACAGTAAGCTTTCTTTTTGCACATTCTCCTTTGGGCTCTGGCAAGAACCAAGAACAACAAAACACCAAAGAAAAAAAAAAAAAACAGGTTCAGCTTAGAAAGAAGCAGAATTGCCACTTTGCCTGAAATTTCCATCCCAGTTTTACAACTTCAAGAAATTTAGATGGGATTTGGAAAAGGTACTGACATTTTGAGTGATTATCTGAAGAGCACTGAAATATCTTAATTACTTACTGGTAGCAGGGTATTAGTAACTGCAGCTCAGTAAAGGAAGGGGGAGATAAAATGCTTTCTTAAGCACATATGTGATTCTATGTAAATCTGAACTGCTGCCTGAAATGTTTGCCAATAAAGATGAAAGTCCCACAACATAGTCACAACATGATATCTATCATATGGCTTCCTGGCTGTTGTGTATGTTTTTACTGTGTGTAATTGACTGTGTTGGTGTTTGCACTACCTAGAATTTGCATATTAGCTCAAACACCGTATTCTTGGTGGGCCTGATCCTGTGAGCTCCCCGAGAGCCTCCGGCTGCCCCTGAAACCAAGAGACACCACCACGGGGCTCCCAGGAGGTGCCGAGTGCTGCACCTGTGTTTCGTTTCCACATWTGTCATCCTTCGAACAGAAGCTGGGGAAAAACACCCATGTTTCTATGAGCACAAGAGCGTATGTTGAGGTTTCAGCCTTCAGACTAAAATATACCAGTTCAAGAGATGACAAAACATAGGCTCCACCACAGCCAACGTTTGGGTTACTCTAGAGGCAAAGTTGTGATGGATGCAAGAGTACAGTTCTGAGATTCAGTTTGCTTTGCATACACCCCACGGATGTGAGTTTCTCCCTTCCCACCCTTTTCTTTTTTCTAAYCTAAAATATGCAAACATGTGCTTCTGGAGATCGTATTGGAAATTTCTGATAATTGATTCTGTCAACGAAGCCAGTGAGAACAGAGAAGAATTTCGCATGGAAATCCAGCAGCCACCATCTCTTACAACAAATGTAAAGTCATGATCTTATTATTACCCTCCCTGAAGTTATTTCCCTTAATCCAAGCACTCCGGCTCTGCTGTCAGTCCTGGGCTATCCAGTAATCATCCGTCTGTTCTCGTAGTGCTTCCTCTGTGCACACTAGTAGCACAAAGCAGCTGTGATGAATCAGGCCTACAGATAGGGATTTTATCCACTAAACAAGTACAAATCATTAATAGAAATTACCTTAGTGTATGACTTGGCTGCTTCTTGTGATGCAGCTACATATGTTGCAGCATGTAGGAGAGAGAGGCACAGCAGATGCTACTGGAAGCAAAATCCTGAGAAGGAAAGATGGCATGCTGCTAGCAGCTCTGGTTGGAGGGGGATGAAAGAAGAAGATGCAGCGCTTACTGGACCTGCTGCTGTTGCTGTTGAAGCATCTGCTCCATTACCACAATTAAAGAATGTGTTTCCACTTCCACTGCTGCTACTTCCCTGGTTTTTTACTCTGCCCTTTTTTTAATTATTATTTTCTTGTGAATGGAAGGAATTCTATAAGGTCTCTAAGCAGGTTCACCTTATGGGCACGCAGGGCGGGTGCAGGAATGGGAGGAAAGGATTCCTACACAAAGATGCATCAACACACGCCTTGAGTATGTAACAAGTTAACGATCCATTTAAAAACAAAATCTTGACCACAGCTAATAAGGCCTCCTGTAGCAAATTCCAGCATAAACAAACACTCATACAGCAAGTGTGAAGTTCAGGATAGGGTCAGAGTATTTAAGGCAGACAAGTGGGAAATCTGGATTCTAGTCCATACTTTACCAGGCTGAAGCATCCTAAAATACTATATCTAATTAATCAGAACATCTTTCTGACTCACTCCTCAACAATTACCCAGGCAGGGAGAAATAGCATGTAATCAAAGGCTGTAAAATGGTCCTCTTATATTCTGTGC
Organism: Phoebastria nigripes; assembly: GCA_035582835.1. Lineage (NCBI taxonomy): Eukaryota > Metazoa > Chordata > Aves > Procellariiformes > Diomedeidae > Phoebastria > Phoebastria nigripes. The sequence goes on from JAYKAV010000777.1 coordinate 1,097,121, forward strand.
CGGTCACTGAGAACACAAAACATCTTTAAATTTATGACTAGAGGCAGACTTCAAGGATATCAGATTAAATAACAACAACAATATGGTAAAATTTCAGTGGTGGGATGGCAGAGTCAGCGAGATGAAATTTGCCCGCGCTGTCCCTGCACTGGTCCGTACCAAAGCAAAGGGAGCGTCAGCCTCCCCACCGAGGACCTGCTGCCGAAAACCAGGGTTCAGACCTGAGGGCAGCTGGAGGGAAAGGTCACAACAGCAGAAAACAGTGACAGTGTCCAGCCCATAAAGCCTCAGCCCCTCTCTCCCCAAAGGAGCAGCTGCTCGTCACAGCCGGTGAAGGTGGCCAGTAAACTGAACGGGCTTTTATTAATATGGCTTTTGACGCTTTTTCCCCCGCAGCCGGTGTGTGTATGCATCTTCACACAGCCACACATCAACACATCCTCCCACACCACCTGCCCAAGCAGAGGCCAGGAAAGTATCTTAAAATCATGCCCTGTGTGGTGCTCTGTCCCAGCTGCCCAACTGCGAGCAATGCAGCTCGTCGGGGGCTCAGGCACTCGGGGAGAAGCTTTGCTGCGCACAGACCTCACTCTAGAAAAATGAATGAGTTAGAGCTGCCCTGACAGATGTCCTAAAGGCTTTGCTACTGCAAGGGCTACCAGTATGGAAGAGCACATTTAATGCAAGAGTTTAGCTCCTCTGAATTACACTACAATACCTGAAAACACACCATAAGATCTTAAACCACTTCAAGTCCGGAACAGCTTTAAGGACATTAACTCCTTAATGCAGTTAAGGCTCCCGTTTGCTATGAGGGCCCGATCCAAAGCCCAGTGAAATCCGCTAAATCATTTCCATTGGCTTCAATAGGATTTGAATCAGGCTCTAAATCCTTAAAGCAAAGTCTGAAGCAGTTACCTTGTTCTGCCCTGAAGCTTTTAAATCCTTAAGCAGTTTAAAAGGAAGCATTGACTTGATTTTTTTATTCTCAGTGAAGTAAAAACCATGTCAGATGCCATTGCTAAGCCCCAAACTACCTTTACAGATATCGTTTTCCTTTGTCTTCATTGGCTCCCTTCATGGTTTATAAAAAACCCAAGCAGACAAGAAAACTAATTAGAACCCCAGATATGCAACATTCATATGCTTAATTTTAATCAAGCGAGAAACTTTCCTGAATAAGTAAGTTATATAAAATTAAGCACATGCTTAATTAAGCAGTCATATGATCAAGACACAACTAGGGGAAAAGCAGTGACACTGCGTATAAGCAGAATGCTGTTACATGTAAATAAGCCAAAAAAGGGAAACAATGGTTTTAGCTTGGTGTGCATCAGTTAAGGCAACTGCAGATGATACCTACAAACACAGCTGGAAGAAAATGGGATTTTAAGAGTCCAAGTGTCCCTTTAAGTTCTTAATCCTGAAGCACTTCAGTGTTTTACAGAATTTGGGCTAAACACAAGATCAGCCAGACTTTCCTGGAGAAGCAAAGGTTCCCAGTCACTACTGCGTCCACATAACTCAGCCTCTGTTGAAATAACTGCCCCTAATTCTGCACAAGCGAACCAAACTGAGCGCTTGTCCTCATGCATTTGGAGATAGGGTGATCTGGAATTTGATTAACACCAGCATGAATGAGGTATTTGCCCAAACCACATCTCTATTTTACCTTGTTACTAGCCTTTTTTGAATTGACTCCATTGCTTCCCTGTTTGGTAACATCAGTGCATAAAGCAAAGCAGAAAAAGGAAATTTTCATGTAAGTTACAAGTTAGTTTGCTGCTCAGAGAACTCTCAGCCTGCAAACGAGTGATAAAGACACAAAACAAGGTACCCAAAAAGTATGAAGGACAACAGTCAGAACATTTCTGAGTTCATCCTTTCAAGAAAAGTCCCCATCTATTACCTTGGCTTTTTTATATATGATGTAAATAATATTTCAACAATAAAATGAGGGAACTGAGGGAGCAGAATCAACGCTGAGACTGAGGGACGTTCTTCAAACCACTGGCAGGCATTTGTTACAAGTTTCCCTCTGTGCCAGTCCACAGAGGATATGAATTATTGCAGCTCCCAGCTGCAGAGCTGTAGCTCCAGGAGAAGCTCATGCTTTTAGCTATGGATGGCTGTGCTTCACTGCCTCGTTTGTTGGCCAAGATGGTGACTGTCCTTTTCCTCAAGGATATCAAGAGATACCTGAACGTTTTGCCAGTTCTACACACATTTTCCCTGTAGAGTTTTCACAAATTAATTTATTTTCTACTACCCCCTCCAGCATTATGATATCCCCACACCCGACTTGCGCAGGACTGAGTTCCTAACCCTGCCATTAGGATGCCTTTTGGAGACATGGACAGTCCAATTAAAGGCAACTACATTTTGCCCCAGGTCACCTAATCAACACATCTCACAACTCAAGGTGCCCAAAGGAATGGAGGCCCAGGACGCTCAGAACAAAACCACATAACTTTCAGGTACCGCATCCCTAGGGCAAATCCTCAGCCTTGAGTTAGATGGCCCACTTGTACTTCTCAGACATGGGGGAAAGCAGGCAGCCCAGCATTTGTAAGGCCAATGCTGAGGACACTCCCACCCCACTTCTGGGTGCAGGCAGTGAGCCCCGCACTGCCCACAGCCCGGTAAAAGCCTCTCCCGCAGCTTCCACTTCACCATCAGAAGGGCCAGCAGTGGGGAAGGACACGTCTCCTTCAAAACGCACTGGGAGTCCCTCTCCACCACTACCTTTCATCCAACAGCTTTGTCCTCACAATGCGTATACACAACTCATAGGATTCCTTGGATCAGCTCCCTCAGCTATCTGAAGCAATCTGAAAGCATCACCTCCTATTTCTTCAGACAATGTTCTTATGGCCAAATACGCAAAATTCCCACTTTCCAACAGGCAGCAGCTGAACAGGAGTTTTGTAAAGCTCCATTTTGGACATACATGCCTACATCCTCTTTGAAATGCCTAAGTCCTTGTGTGGGTATCGGTCTTAAGTCTCAGGAACGAAGTGATCCAATTTACTTCTAGGGCACAACCCCACTGTGCAGACATGTGATGCAGAGACAGCCAGGATAGTAGGGTCGACTGATCCGTGCTAATGCGTTTTCTGGAACAAGCACATTTCCTCACCAGCATTGGATTATGTTATGGGGAGAGATGAGGTTGGATGTTTTTGCCTCCCTTTCCATTACATGGTATAAAGTGTCCAAATAGGCGCCGCATAACAGCCTCATGCTTTTGCAGGCAGCAGTGGTACCTGCCTGCTGCAGAGGAGAAGCCAAAGTTATTTTGATGACTGATGGATTCAATTTCTATGGCCATTTTTAATACCTGGGTACTGCGATGAAAATCAAGCACAGGAAGAACTCAATTTTGTTTTTCATTAATATTCACTTTGTTGATATGAACAGATGATTTTGGGGAGCTCAGTTGTCCTTTTAATTTGTATCTTTACAATGTGGAACAGATATCTTCCACTTTCAAGCGAGTAAATCCTGCATCTCACTTCTTGTGGTTTTTGTCATTATTATGAATGGAACTCAGCCTGGAAGACTTTCTAAAAAAAAAGTTGGGGAGGTAAATAACCTTTAAAAATAGACGGCTAATGTTATAACCAGGTATTAGTCATTGAATATCATCATTCAGTCTCTAATTTCTAGAAATAATAGGAAAAAAGACTGAAATGTGTGTTTGATGGAAATTACTATTAGGTCTAAGCTTTACAATGTTCCCTTGAGCTCTGGCCAGGAGCTCTGTACCTCTTCACATCACAAAACTTTCTGCAGAGTCTGGCTAAGGTTTCTTTCTGTAGCTTTATATTAAGATATGTGGATTGTTGGGGCGATCAACACAATGCCCCCAAAATTCAACCTCCCCTTCTATTCACAGTGATCTTCAGGTCTTAGGGAAGAAACACTACTTTTCAACTGAATGCAATGCATTTTAGAATTGTTTTCTTCCATCTCTTAAGCCTCATTTTATATTTTTAACATATCCACCTGCTAGCTGGCTTGGCTCAGAAGTGAGCTGACCCTACTAAGGTGACAGAAATAAGTGCTCTAGTTCACTGAGTGAATAGCAGCTTTATGGCCCCCACCACTTTCATGCTACTACTAGCACAGTCACACCAGGGGGAATTTCCAAAAAACATTACATTTCCACTCAGTGGAAAACATGTGATACAGAAACAATGTAACACGCCTAGTATCTTGTTACATTTTGATCCATATCATATATTTTGCTGGATTTCATTTGTATAATCACGCTTAATCTAAAAAGGGCAAGGCTAGCTGGTTTTATCAGACACGTGTAGAATAGTTGACAGTAACAGCTTCATTTGCATTTAAAATACAAGAGGTTTGCATATTTCTGTTTTGGAAAATATGTTTTAGAACTGGCTATTTTTATAGTTGATCTAATGAAAGGCTTTTCCCCTTCCCTCTTAACAGTGTTCGTTTGCTTCTTGAGTTCATTAATGAATCATTTGGTTTCCCCCTCCCACCTGAAAGCTAAGTGAAAATACGTGAGAAAGCAGATTGGACATCCTGTCTGTTCCTGAAACTTTAGGACTACCAGATGCAGACAGGACATTTCCAACCGCCAAATAAGTTTTGACCATCACCTCCTTTCAGGTTACCACTGGGGTCCATTCAGTCTTTCCATAAATTCCCAGACTGTAACACTGAAATGAAATGATTATGCCTTTGATGTCTAACATAGCCTTTGGTGCCATGCTGAAATAATTTAGATCAGAGCCCAGGAATGGTGAAAGACCTATTTTCATTGTCTATCTCTAAAGATTAAGGAACAATTTTGGAGCCCACATCATCCAGGACAAAGATAAAAGTTCCATAACAAAACCCCCAGGACTATTTCCCCAGATAGTCCCCCAGGACTATCTACACTGGCATTTCACTGCCTAACTCATGGTGATGCAGCAAAGAGGAAACCTCCCTTCTGGACAGGTTAACCTGCAGTTGAGTTGGAGGCAGTGGTCCCGTGAGTGGCAGACAGCCAGGCTGGCCATCTGATTCAGTGTGGCAACTTTTTTCTAGATGACAAGGTAAGAGACAGGAACTGGAAATTAATCCACAGTAGAATAAAATGCAATCTGATGGGAAGAATGACATAGTGATGTGTAATATTGCCATCCTCACCACAACAGCAGATACTAATGTGCTGGTTATCAAAGTGGGCAACATACTATTAGAACCAGAATATCATTGCCTAAATTACTGTTACATAAAAGATGTTACAGATATTTGCAAATCATACTATTCAGAGTCACCTGCCTTTTCAGAAGATGAAAGGCAGAAAATTATGAGTAGATAACCACCATAGAGGTGCAGCTGAGACATCGCTGCCGAAGAGCAGGAATCTCCCCCTGCAAGCTCTTCAGCTCAGCTCTGAACAGTGATACTTATGATTCAGCTCGTATTCACTCTATCCTCATTTATAAGATAAATAATTTTGAGATGTATCTAAAATTACTTTACAACCTTTTAATCACTGAAAATTGTGTATAATTATTATACCTGCACTCKGGTGCCAAGATCTGCTGTGAAATACTTGGCTGCTCAAAGTGTGTGGAGGAAATGCTTCAATTCCACATTAATTAATGAATTTTTATCCCCACTCCTGTCCATTAACAGCCACCATGCTTTTGCTGTGAATGGTCATTATTACAGACTGAAATAGGAACATAAATTTACTGATAATGAAAGTGTCATTTGGAGGGGCAGTCTATCATACTGCGTGCTGATATGGTCAGACCTTTTTTTGCTGTCTCGCATCTTTGCCTTGTTTCTGAAAGGCTGGCATGTAAGGAAGGGATCCTTTATTTATAGATACCCATGAAACATCCCTTTAAATAAAGTAGGAATGATTTTCAGTATTCCAGTAAATATTGCATTGATTTTAAAATTGCTCTTTCTTCTTATCAGACATTGCAGGTCTTCGCCAAGAGAACATCCCTGACCTCCTTGCTCTTGAGATTGCTAGCTAGGTTGGTTTTGTGTTGGTGGTTTTTGTCGTCTTATTTTTTTGACAAGGAGCGTTGTTGACTCTTGGAGCAAATTACCTGGTTGACTTAATGCTTGTTGTGCACCACTAAAAAGAGAGATTTCAGTTGATGTTCTGCATCTCTGGACCATATGGAACAGAGCTCAAGTTGTCACATTTTCTACCTTTTAACTATTTAATTCCTTATTGAATTCAGTGGATAGGATCTGATGGCATTTCATCTGCTAATTACTTTATTAGCTACAGCATATGATATGATGCACATAACATGAAAATTCATGAAAACAGGCCTTAGTGTAAAAGCATTGCATTAATGCATCTCAAAATATACAAAATGAAATATGGATATAAATAATCTTGAAGAGAATCTTCATTTTATACTGGGGACTCGTGTACTATTATTTCTTTTATATAGTATATATCTACATACTTACTATAACCTAAATATCTAGTGCTTGAAAAGGTCCTCTTTCAAGATGAAGTGTGTCTGGGGGGAGCCCAGTGGCTTTCCAAACCCTGTTCAATTTGTGCGCAGCTGGACACTTGCTTATGTTTAAAAGCAGTACCTATATGCAACTATGTAGAACAAATTGCCAGGTTTTCTTCTTAATCAAGCACATCATACACAAATCATGTTAAAAAATCAGCAGCGAAACTGTACTGCCTGCATACATATCTGTTTCTCTAAAGAAACCTGAACTTTATCCAGTATCCCTCGCCTGGTACTACATTACTGGAGATTAAGATATTCCTTTCAAAGTCAAAGCAATCAGTATGATATGGCACATGTGCACAGAGGCCATCACCCAGCAGCAAGCTCCACAAAAGCAACCCTCTGCATCCAGGCACCACTCAGCCGACTTCAGAGCCTAAATTACACCTTATGATAGTTGCTTACTTCTCAAGGAAATGGGAGAAATTCCTATTGTTATCTGATATCTGAAAAGGCAAAGTAATTAGATCAGCGAGTCATGGGAGAAAGGAAGTTATTCGCAGGTTTCTTTCTATCGGCTTTCTCAAACTGTGAGATGTGGCACGATTATACGCATGCCATATGTACGTCTAAAATCTTCCCTGCAGTTCTTGGCCAAAATGCCCATGTCCTCCCAGTACTGTCTGCCTGAACAGCCTTAAAACACAGGATTAGTTGCCTGAACCCTGCGCATATGTCCAGGGTATAAAGAACACTGAAACAGTCCCCCTGTTTCACCCAAGTACTGCATCGCAGGACTGAGCCTCCCCAACCCATCTAGGCACAAGGTATTTTGCAACTGCTTCTCAGTTTGCCCAACTAAATCTTTGGTCTGAATTTTTGTGAAGAACGTCTCTGCACAGAGAAAGAGTCCGAGCAAGTTAATTTCACCACCACCTTGATGCAGTCAAAACATTTTTAATGTCTCAGCAAGAGACCGGCTGCAGAGCAGCGGTGGGAGGGAGCAGGTGCCGGAGCCGCAGCCCGAGCACCCACACTCGGGTGTCCCACCCTGTGCACCAGCCCTCAGCAGGGACTTGGGAAACTCCCTCACTGGCTGCCTGGCCTCCAGCAAGAAAACCCAATTATGATTACTACTGCTGTCTCTGTGGGACTGTGAAAGGAAAGTCAGTGTTTGTGGGGCTGCTGGGTGTGATGACAACAGAGCAGAAACAGCTCCCAGAAAGGACTCCGCATTTGGTACAAGGGGTATGTTCTACATAGGTTGAGGCTACGTGTTAAAGCTGGAAGACAAAAATTACCATCTGAATGAGGGGTGGCTCCTGGGGAAATCATAATTAAGATTCTGTATCTGAAAGCAGATGTAGGAACTTCCCCACAAAGTTCATCCTCACAGCTTTGTCACTGTCTTTCAGAGGACAGCAAAGTCCACGGCCCATTGAGAAYGATGAACACTTTTGCAGTGATTTCAATAGATACAGGATGTAAAGAGACTCTCTCAGAYGTGGCTGAACTCTGCACTGGGTAGGAAGCCCCAGCAGAGGACGGAGGACAAAGAAAACGCTGTGCCCTGTGGACACCATTTGATGGGAGCTGAGCCCCAGGGGATACAAAGGAGGACAGAAGAAAGGAAGTGTGAAGAAGCAGGAGTGTCCCTTCACGCAGCGTGCATTTGGGGGCAAGGGAGGAGGCAGGGCAGGACCAGCTCTCCTGCATTCGGCATACTGAATAATAGCAAAGAAAAATCCTCAGCGAGTCACTCTCACCACTGTAATATTTGCCTTTGGTACTGGGGCAAGACTGTAGCAGTCAGAGGGCATGAAAGTAGCCTAACACGTTTCACATATCTGCACAATTTTCTTCTAGCATAACTGAATAAATATCATTAAAAGATACATTTTTTTATAGTTCTTCTCCATAAAAAGTAAGATAGCATGTGGTTAGAACAGTACTGTATAAGTAAGATCTTTTTCCTTGTCAATTTACATTATAAAAACATCTCATGCATATAAAAAGTGGGGGGTTGTACCAATGGAATTATATACAGTACTGTATGTTTCTATATACTCAGGTTAGTACATATTTACACGTACAATGCACACAGGATTATGCTGGGGCCAAACACTAAAAGAAAACATGCGGTAAATGGTTGCTTTAATAAGTCCTGTTCCATTGAAAGGAAATAAAACCTGAGTATTAATGAGATATAATTATATATTTAAAATCTTTTCCCTTGTGCAGTATACAGAATTAATGCCAGTAAACTCACAAACTGCAACATTCTACTCCATTACATCTGCAATGATTAGAGATAGTTTGAACATCTGGCATATAATCTGTGATAGAAAACAGCATTCTGCACTTTAATGGACGTCTGGAGGCTACACATATCTGATTTTATTTCTTTGTGTTAACTCTTTCCTAGGAGGAAGAGAAGATCCAGTGCTTGAGCACCTTCTTTCTGTCTTTTGATGAAGTTGCATGTAGCACTGGTATTTAGCTACTTTCAGGCTACTTATGTTTTAAATATCTAAACTAGAGGGACCCACACAGATTTCTGAAAGGCTATTTATAACATAGACAATTGAGCAGCATAAATATTAATGTGTTAAAAACTAAGAAACTCATCCAATAAAAGTGACAATAATTTCCTCATTTTCAGTGACTCCAGAACATTAAAATGAAGCAGCATTTGCCGTTCCTTCATTATTTCAAAGACTTTGTGAATATCCTCCCTTAATTTGGTTTTCTTCCATAATCTTGTACACGATAAGCTGGGGTTACCAATATTTGTACATTTTTGATGTACCCTAACTGTAAGTATGTAAGAGCTTCTTTGACTGGCACTGACTCTCATTGAAAAAATTAGATTATTTCTCAGCTTTTGCAGGGTGTGTTTTGCCCCAAGCTAAACAAGAAGGTTTTAGCCCTACTGTGTTCTGCAGGGAAAAGAGAGATACTAACTTGAAAGGCAAACGAGACTGACAGTGTTATCTTTTGCCTTACTTACTGAGTATTAGCTAATACCGACACCTAAGGAGACCTTGAAATTAGACTCTGAGTAGTAATTAAGACTGATTGAAAAGCAGTATCAGAAGAGATCTGTGTCACTGCTGAAAGGATTCAGCATTTAGAGTGACCTGACAAGTGTTCTGTATGAGCATATTTAGGTATGAGAAAGAATATCTACTGTAGGAAAAACGCTAGCGTTAAGTAGAGTTTTGTAATCTGATAATGTACATGTCAGGGGCTTACTCGGCTGCCATGGTGTAACAAAAGCTATAGTTACTGGGTAGCTTCTGCTGAGTACTAATAATTAGCCTAAACATGAGTGCATTAAGCAGTCCTCAGGTCCTAAGGACCTTACTGTGGAGGTTCACAAGGGCATCAAAAAGTTCTAATGCCTGCATTACCACACAGAAACATTTACACCACACACATGCTATTCACAGGGAAGAAGAGAAAGCCTGGAGATAATCATTTAAGGCCACAACTACCTAAATATGAAGCATGTGCAATACATTAGCTTACTATTGAATTGATTCATGTATTGCTGGACAGTGGAAAGCTTGCAGCCTATGGGGGGGGGGAAAAAAAAAAAAGAACAGTGTTCATTTGTAAACCAGATTGAACCCATTTCAACAAAGATTAGGAAAAATTGGCCTAATTATAGATGATGATCTAATACAATTTGGCCATGTTTAATGGAAGTCAGAAGCAGAAAGTTGCATGTTACTTCCAGTTCCAATATCTGAACTAATGGATCAGTGATTTCTTATGTAGTAGGAGATCCAGCCCCTTACATATTTGTCACTTTTAAAAAAAGTCATTAGATTCAACAGCTGAAGAACATTGAAGGATAACTTAATATCACCATTTCTTGAAGAATCACCTGCCCAGGTCTAATGAAACCAGGAAAGCATCTGGAAATAGGCCAACCATGTTTTACTAAAGTACCTACATTGTCTTTGATTTATTCAAAATTTTTGTCAATATCATCAAATGCAAAGATCAGCTCTGCAGCTGTAGGGCTCAGTACTGCTCCAGCTTCAATCAATAAGACTCACTGGAAAAACAGGCTGGTTTAGACCCCAAAGGAATAAGCGTCCCCGATGGTAGTGAAGGTCCAGAGAGGTTCTGTGAGAACAAGGGGCATGTTTAACCTGGATTTGCTTGATTTCCCCTACCCAGAATTGTAAGCAGAGATCTTAGCAGACATAATTCTCTGAATTAAACAATGAACTGAATTATTTCAATGTTAAATTCCAGGAAGAGTGATGGGTTTGGGAGATCCATACAATTCCACCTTTCCAAGCAAGTTATTCAAAGACTGGGGTTGACAAGTATTTAGCACAAAAACTTGGAAAAATGAATCTGTGCCATAGATCAGATAAAACCATCCTGTGAAATTCATGTTGGTGAGAAGGGAAACATGAGAAGGAAAGGGCTGAAGCAGTTGGGAAAGCACTTAGACAAGAGAAGTGATATTTCAGAACTGCAAGGGGTGTTTAAAGCAGATTTTAGCTTTCCCCTGCTTTGACTAAGCAGCAGTTTTTACAAGCCTTTGGTGGTCCAGCTGTCCTCCACTGTTCCCAGATGGTGCTTATGGACAATGCAGGACTGAGGCACCCATCATGGTTTTCCTCCTGCCCACCAAGGCAGACACAAGATGCCCATTAAAAGCCCCACACAGAACAAATCAGGTGCTTCTGACTGTCAAGGCAAAGGAAGAGGTCAAAGTGCATCTGGCTCAGCGAGAGGATAAAGCGAATTAGACTGACATCATTAAGGCTGTTGGTTTCAGCATCATGCTTTAAAGCTTCATACTGGAGTGACAAAACTGGAAAAAAAGGACCAGGTAACACACCCCACTCACCTATTAGTTATTACATATTTTGTTGCCATGCAAGTTTGTCCCCAGTAAGTCTTCTGCAATGACTCATCAGAAAAGCCACACCACAGTGGTGTCCACCCCATCTGTCCTGTCACCACAGAGCACCTGCTTTGCTTGGTGTGTGAGCCAGAAGACTTTGGAGGATGGTGGCATTTGATTGCAGCAGACAGCCTGTGTAAAACCATCAGAAAGAAACCCCTGGCCTTCCTTACCAGGGCCTTAGGCTTTCATCTACTGAAACAGCACATTTGACCTTAGAGGTAGATTAAAAACTTTAAGATGTCTCAGTGGCTCCCAAAACTATAGCTGATGAACCTGGAAGTTTTGTAGCATGAAACAAGCAGGCTTTTGTAGCTTAATAAACAAGGAAATACTCTCCTGTTCTGACTGTGTAAGATACGATTTGGGATTTGGTTCCTTTTGTTCTTGGAAAGCACTATGCATAGTTAACATACAGCATTAATTAGCTTTTACATTAACATAAAACTGTAATTGAACAACTTACTAGTAAAGATGAAAAACAGACTTGCCATGTACTGTATAAAACAGCYGTTCTGCAGAGCAGAAAAGTCTTGCACCTAGCAGAGAGTCCTACCGGCTATCCCAGCCAGATATGCTGTAGTAACACTCAGTTGCACACACTTGCAGAGCTTGTGGGTATATGGTACAGGCTGAATTCATGCCAACGGCTCCAAATATAGATAGAAAATTAAGTTGAAAAGCTTTTTTCTYACATGATTCCACCAAGAGGTTTGGAGCAACAAACCAATTACTTTTCCTCAAACTCCGCAGGCCTTTAAAGATGTAATAACTCTCAGCACTTGGACTCCAAAGGGAATAACTCACAACACAAAGCAGAATGCTACAGGGCAATGCCAACACCAAAGAGTATTTCAGGTGTTTCTGCTGGAGTGTGCCCCAGGTTAGAAGACCCCCTGGAATTGAGGTGATCTTCAAGGGAGCAGCAGCCTGCCACAGAAAGGTGGGTCAGAAAACTCCTCAGACTGGGAAAACATACAGAAAAGATGCTACAAACTCTTTCCTTCTGTGCAGTTTTGTGTTGTGAGATATTCTGGTAGCCATTTATTCTGGAGAATGCATGCAGAGCATACTCCTGTAAGCATACTCGATTCTTGTAAGCCACAGGTGGCTGTTTGCTCCCTCCCCAAATAAAAGCCACCACACCTTGGGGTTCAGTTGTCCCCACAGCCTTGATCTACTTAAAGGCCAAGTCTGAGACCTGCTTTTATTTTGAAGAGGTAGTCGTCCAGCTGACAGTTGCAAGGAAGCTTTAGCTTGCAGCCAATATACCCTAAAGGGTCAAAAAACTAGAAGAAAGTTACTTTCTATGTTTTCACTTAATCTCATACTTCCTAAGCCAGGTTTATGAGTGTCTCATGTTCGGAATTGGCAGGACTCTAAACCACAATATAAGTGCAGACCAGGGAGAATCAGGTTCTCGGATTCAGGAGTGTAAAGCCCTGGGCTGCACGACTGCTGGGTGGGCTGGCTGGTGCTGGAAGGTCCCCTCTCACAGCCACGGCGACATGTTCCCAGCTCACGCCTGCTGAGGAAGGGGCTCACCTGCCCAGGAGCACCTTGCTCTGCCTTCCACCTCCTGTCCTCAGCTCCCTCCTCCTACCCAGATCTCCATCCAGGCTGACAAGGCAACACTTAGCTTTCCCTGTGCAGACAAACACTGTGTGCCCATGCCTGACGGGCCTCGGACGCTGCCATAACAAATACAGAGCAAAAAGATCTTCAGTGCAGAGAGCCAGGCAGGTTGGAGCCAGGGGTGTTTGGGAGCGTTGACTCCTGCCTGCCCCTGCCCATGGGCTGGGCTGCTCCCCATCACGGCTTCGAAGGGCTGCCTTTCACACCCCCCCCCCAGAGCATGCAAAAGCACTCCATTACCCAGATCACTGGGAGACTCGTTCCCCTACGCACATTAACGAGTGTTAAGGAGTAACAGCGAAGAAAATTCCTGAAACCAGATAGGAGTTGCAGAAGTGCATTTCCCTCTCAGAGAGGAATCCTGGTTTTCATTAATTAATGTATCAGACAAAACCAGTGGAGAAACATGTCTTGTTATCTGGCTTCTTAGGTGGTAGACTTTGGTTCGTTAGCCTTAAAGCATATCAACTGGATAACACTATTTATTCCATATAGAATAATGATCTACTTTAAAGGAATACAGTATTGCCCATGCAGGAATGAATTCAACCATTATTCATATCTTAAACACACACTAACCCATGTAAGTGAGAGATACAGATATAAAAGGATTCAAAGAAAGTAGGTCCTGGGAAGAAAGGCAAAATCTAGGTACCCATACCCTGGAGCTACTGCAGATCTGACTGTACATTAATTACCCATTAGTTTCAAGTTACACTACGCAGATTCAGAGCCTTTGCTCTTTAGCCATATTTAAAGAAAGAAGTAAAATGAAAGCTAAGCATGCTCAGCTCCTCTTTCGAGGTCAGTAAGAATACTAACATTAGATTTGGAGCTTTCTGTCTAGTTGGAAAACAGGCTGTTGTACTGATATTTAAAGTATATATTCATTGAATTAGTTCAGAGCTATGCAGTAGCAGATAGCTCCACAGACACTTTAACAGCCCCTTCAGAAATACCATGATTTTAATCTTACAAGCCTGCAAGAGCAATCTCTCTGCAATGTTCAACCTATATTGTTGACAATAAAATTATAAAAAAAAATGCTTTAAACATGCAGTAGCTGTGTCTGAAAATTAAATACATCAGCCATTAATTTTTTCCCCCAAATTACTAAAAAGCAACAGTCCACACTAAAGACTAACTGTTTGTAAAATTGGATTTTTAAAGATGAAGTCTTTTTTAAGCCAAGGCTGGTCAAAAGAAGCATTAGAACAATTCTACAACTGGAAAAAAATAAAGCCGCTTAGCTAATTCACCTCACTAAAAAAAAAWGGATTTATGCTGCTCACATCAGTGTTTCAGATATTGCAATTTAGAAGAGTGGGGATATTACATTAAACCCCACAAAATGTGAGGCTCTGGAGAAGCAGGGCCATAGGTAATGAGATATTGATCCTCCCACCTCAAGGTGAGAGYGCGCGCAGGCGGGGAGTGCAGACCCGACCACGGTCATCACCAGGCACAAACCAGGCGCCCCTGAGCTGCAGGGGAAATCTCCTCCTCCACACCCGCTGCTGGTAGTACRCAGGACTGAGGACAAATACCTATCTCATGGCAACTCTCTGCCCCCAACAAGCTCCAGGTAGGCAGAGCTCAATGCTCCCGTCCACATCCACCTCCGCTGCGCCCCCGTGACACAGGGGCAGAGCCCTGGGTGTGCTGGGGACGCCACGGATGCTCAGCAGAGCTGCTCCAGCTGCAGAAAGACAGCTCTGCAGCTGAACACTCACAGGCTACCACCTTACCATTTTTTAGGGGGGAAAAAACAAGTTTTAAGTTTGAAATTTCAAAGGAAATTGTTTTCCAGACAGCCGGTTTACAACTTCGGTAGCTGAGTGCAGTTGTGCTTCCAGTCCCGGTTGGAAGCCTGACTTCTCAGAGGCTTCACCAGAGCCACGCTCCCTCCCCTTTGCCATGCCAGTGAGAAACCACGTCAGCTGCTAAGTGGCCTAATGCAAACTGATGTGGCAGTTTCAATTCAATTGCCACTGCACAAGTAACACTATAGCAAAAGTCACCACTGTGATTGGCATTAGCTTGAACTGTTATTGTCATCACTCACGCAGTGCCATCGAGGTGCACGGTCCTCGTTGCCTTCGCAGCCAAGCAACTGGAGAGTGGATGCGCGCTGCTCCATCACAACCTGTCAAAGCAGCACGCTTTAGTGCGGCACATGCTGTCCCCAGTCTGAGGTGGAAGGGAGTACTTCAGGACAGCGAGTCTGCTCCCTCTCACAGCTGCTAAAACTTCGAACAACGTCCACGTACCGCAACTTAAAGTAGGAAGGCTGCGATTTGAAAGTCTCTAGGAGTATTTCTGGGAAAGGAGCTGTACCAGGTTATTCATGCTCCAGGGGGTTGGGGGAGAAGGTTGGTTTATTTTTTTCTTTTGAAATCATTAACAGGGTAAGGATGACACATAACACTGTGGTTCACTGGTGTATAGGCATCTGTGGTTGCTTCCTGCACTATAACTCATTAGATAGCCCTTAACTAATTATAGTTTGCAACTTTCGTGAGATTAAGCAGCAATAACCAGCAGCTGTACAGCTAAGCCAGGGAACCCGGGTGTGCCACAAACCAAGCAGGCAGGTAAGCAAGGAGCACCCTGACCCTGCAGCACATCCCACGCCAGGCAGCAGCAGTCTGCAGGAGGGGGCTCACACCCCCCAGTACCAGGGGGTTCTGCCCCTCTGACTTCAGGCACATTACTCCCTGTTGTATCCAGCCTAATTTTAAGTCGCTGGAGTGACTGCTCATCTACCAGTTCTCCTGGGAGCTTATTAAAGAGTTTAGAAGAGCTGCACTTGGGAAGTTTGCTTTTACTCAGTTTTATCTCATCGCTCCTGGACTCTTTCAGACCATCCCCATATAGCTCTCTTCCTCTTAATTTTTGTTGTTTAGGCACTTACCGGTGCTACCAACAAAGCATCTGCTGCACGAGTGTCCCCTCTGCAATGAAGAAACACGCCTGGGAGCAGCCCCTTTGTTTCCCTCACCCCCGCAGGACAGCCCCGCAGGCAGCCGCTGCCGAGCCTCGCCCCGCCATAGCCCGGGGCGGGGCCGCTGCAGCCCCCCGGGCCCGGGCGGGTCCCCGGCACCTGGCTGGGGGCAGGGCTGCGCCCGGCTGGGGAGAGCGCACCGGGGAAACCCATGCTTTAGCTGCTGATCYTTGCCCACTTCTGAATTCCAGGCGTGGGGTTCAGGTTTGCCTCTTTGAAAAAAAGGAAAAATGTCGCTTCCCATGCTCTCTGCTAGTGGGGGCTGCGGAGGTGCCCGCTGATGCCCCAAAACACCCCCACACCCTTCCCAGCCCCTGCCCGAGGGCTCCCGCTGAGCCCCTGGGCAGCCCAGCTGCTTGCCCCTGCCTGCCCCGGCCCCCCTCACCTCTACTGCTTCCATGCTTCTTTCTACCATTGCTTGTCTAAACATGGAGTATTTTTGCCTTCAGACCTGAATTTGTGTTTCTTCAGGTTAAATTTTTTATTCTTGCCCATTTTTTCCTCTGTTATTTCTGTCCTCGGTGATGTTTGCAATAGCTACTAATGTACTGTCATTTGCAAATGTAATTAGTGTGTTTACTTCTTTCTTTCTTTAGCTCATTAATAAAGATGTTAAA
Organism: Phoebastria nigripes; assembly: GCA_035582835.1. Lineage (NCBI taxonomy): Eukaryota > Metazoa > Chordata > Aves > Procellariiformes > Diomedeidae > Phoebastria > Phoebastria nigripes. Next base: position 1,113,774 of record JAYKAV010000777.1, read on the forward strand.
TAAAAATATGCCTTCCTCTGCTAACAACATCYTCGAAATACTTAGGAAGATGGGATCCTAAGGTAATAAAGAATTGTATTATTGGACAAGACTTTTCCTTGCATCTTTCAGCATTTGCCGTGCTCATTATGGGCAATTAAAGCATAAAACAACTTTCTCGCTTCACACCCAAAATAATCTTCCTCCCTGTTCTGTGTTTGTATGTATAGGATACATACATAAAAAGCAAGGCTAGACATCAGCTGGCAGCTTGTTATAACAGAAGTAGCAAGGTTTTCTCTGTTCTAGATGCAGAGGAGTAAAGTGTAGCCATTTGTTAATCTTTTTATGTACATTATCCCTGTTTTCAACAAAGGATAGGAGCGTGAGTGCTTTTAAAACTTTACTTATTGTGATTACTGTAGCTGTGTCCTAATACAACAGCTTGTATGTTTATTATACAACCATAATTCAGCATATTGGCTGTATCCGCTAATGCATCCAGTATTTCCCATGACTCGCTAGCCATCCTTGTTCCTTTGATTTTGACAGGGCTGGGAACACTCAGCAGTTCGTGGCACTGGCTCGCTGTTGGGACAAAAGGATGTGCACTTCTTTTCACCTTCAGGAAAATGTGCTGAAATTAACTCATGGCTCTAGTGAATTGGTGTGAAATGAAATAATACTGGTTTCCCTTAATTTTTTATCTGCTGAAGAGACAGCAAAGAAAAACCAAATGCTTACAGAAACCAAAAAAACAAGGACAAGAAGAGAGACAGGTCCAAGGATACGCAGGGGCTAGTTTATCAAATTCATCTCATTTCTTCATCTCATGCTCAGCTATTTAAACAGAATTTAAATAATACATTTATTTAAAGGAGAGCCTTTTCTCTGGGGGCCTTCTGGCATTAAGGTGTGTGGAAACAGAAGTTGTCTTTTTTCTTTGTAATGTATGAAGGAAGACTTAAGATCACTGGATGCACATTTGGGTAATCATAAATTAATTGTAATGTAAACTTTCACAACATGTTCAGAGCATGTTGAGATTTTGTTTGATTTTGAATTGCTCCAAAATGACATCTAATTATATACTAGTGATTAACACGTTGGTTGCTACTAAGAAATAGCAACCAAGCAAACATTACAATTCAGTATTTGAATTTACTATGGGTTGTATTTGTTGGATTTTTTGCTTTTTTTTTTAATGCACAGAGGAAACATGGTGGTAAATTCAAATACTTAGACAGGCGCTGCAACTATTTTTCCTCATTTGTGAAAATTAGGGATTACATCACTACAGGAAGGAAGGGAAAGATGATCTTGATGTCTCCTTTTCTCTTCTTTCTCCCTTTTTCTCCTCTTGTCTCTCTGCCTCTGTCCTGGGACACAACTCAGCGTTGGGATCTGCCCTACAAGTGTGGGTCTGGGTTCCCTGTCGGAGGCTTAAGCTCTCTTTGGGGCACGAGGGAGGAGGGTGCAGCTCAGAACCTTGCCTGGGCCGTTGTGTCGTGGTCCGGCAGCACTCCTGCCCGGGGCAGGGGACAAGCAGGGACCCACGAGCAGTCCCACGTGGGCCAGCTTCAAACCCCACCTCACCAGAGGAAGTCCCATCCTGAATCGCCCCTCTCCAAGCCTGGCGGTTTGCCATCTCTTTTGGAAAACACGTCTCTCCTTTGACCTGAAGCTCTGTCCAAAGGTGGTGCCAGGTCTTTGGTATACGCATGATTCATCAGTTCTTCCTATCACATTGCCACCCATGTGGTTTGGAGGGAATTATTTGACCAAATAGGAAAAATCAGTAGATAGAACAATATGTGCTGTATTCTGCATAATTTTTGTCTGATAAAATGGAAACTGTGTCCTCCGCGGCTCCAGACAAAAGCTGGCTGACGCCTACCTGGTCTGAGACAGTGCTGGGGGGCGAGGAGATGGTCAGCGTACAGGACTAAAGCATATGCCTGTGTATAGCATTTACTCTGTTATCCCTCGTTTAGTACAGTACTTCTTTGAAATAAAAGTTTCTGAAGCATTGGAAGAAAACAGTATTTTAAGTGTGAGCTGAAAATAAAGATTTAATGAGGTCTAATTTTCATCTCTGAGCCAAATACTGTCCCACATCAGCTTACACTTCCATTCTCACTGGAGCGAGAATTACTGCCCCCCAGCCTTAGTGCTTTTGATGTTAGTTGGAGATCAGCAATGGTTTTAACTGGAAGAAACGGGGGCTTGGTTTTCTGTGGAGACACTGTTCTCCAATTTGGGTTAAGCGAGCAATATCCCATTTCCTTACACTGGCTGTGTTTGGGCAATTGCTGGATGCCACGCGCCAGTTACAGTGCTGGGGGTGGGACTGGCCAGTACCAGACAGTAAATCAGCATCTCTCAGCCCCTACCCAAGCAGTAGGAGTTTAGCAGTTTCAGCTGGGCAAGGCACACCTTTGGGTGTCATCATTCCCAAAAGGAGCCCAAAGCACGGGGCAACCTCTCCAGATTCCCCTCCCACTTCTGTCAAACAGAAATATTGACAGGATCAGGCACTTTTTTGCATTAGTTTAAGCATTTATGACTTAATTGCAAATGCATGAGGCTGCTCAACTGACTCTTGCTCAGGTGGAGATTACTGAACTCCCTGCAGTGAACTGAAAATGAACATTGTCATGAGGCCGTGGGAAGGTGACAGCATTTCCACTAAAGCAAATACCACTGGGCACCAACAGGACACTCAGACAGCGGCTCTGCTCCTTCTGAACATCAGAAATGTTTTGCCATTAACACCCATGGAAGGAGAGGGAAGGATCAGGCGTTAAAGAATCAGCATTTATAATACTAAGGACAAGGTGTTTCTCCCATAAACCAATAGCGTTTGGAGGCTTTAGCTCAGTGGAAGCATGGGGTGGATCAATGGCTGCGGAAAAAATGAACAAGCTTTCCAGTATTTCAAAGCTAATWGAAAATTAAACTTTTCCTTAGTGCATAGGTGAGCTGGGTACCTGGTGATGCCAGTACCACCAGTAAGGTTTGAGAGAAGACACACAAATGGCAATTGGTGCACAGATACGAACACATTGCTCCATGGGGAAAGTACGCATTGCTTTGGCAAAAGCAATGCAAATACTGATTGATCATAAGTAGCTTTGGAGGTACCTGCATTTTTCACAGCAGACCTTTTTTCTAGAAAATCGCCAGTTGTCTTCCCTGGGAGCAGACCCTTACTGAATGCTGTTCCCATTGCGCTGGGTGCTGGTTTCCACTGGCAGCAGGGTAAGGACCAGCACAAATCGGGAGCAGTAATTCTCTAGTGAAGACGGATGTACCACAGTCACAGATATTGTGTGAGAGATTTTTAACAAAAGAGAGATTTTCTCTGTTGGGATTAATAGCTCAATTTTTCTTTATTACTCCTTGTGTTTCACTCATTCATGCATCAACTTCTTTCAAACAGAAAACAATTGAGAAAACAATCCCCCAAGAATAAAATCTAAAAAATAATAAGGACGCACAGTGGCACAACCTAAAGAGAAATCACATATTCTGTGTTGCAATATTTCACACAACTTAAGGACACGTTTCCTCCACAAATTCTCTCTTTCAGAGAGAAGGTTTTTTTCTCTAGCTTCGTTAATAATAGGCCTGATTCACCATCAAATTATTTCAACTTTACGCAGCTGGAATTTCAGGAGCTACAGTGATTCATCACATCCCRTGGCTCAGATTTTCAACCCCTTGGTCCATATTTATGCTGCTCAGTAACTAGCTGATGCTCACAAATGCTGAATATCCATTATTGGCTTCTCTACAGTGTTGAAAATCAGACACATCAAGACACTAAATGTGGAGTTAAGGGGTTAAATCAGGTTCCTATTAAAATAAAAACTGCAGTGTGTATATGTTTGTGTGTGTACACACACAGTTATTACATATATATAAACATATGTATCAATTTCAGTCCTTTAAAATTTAAAATATTTCAGTTCTTGCTAAGGATCCCACATTCAGCAGCTTTTTTGAAAGATCAAATTTACCTTCAACCTCATCTATTGAGATGTAACTTACCTACTACTACTGTCTGCACCTGAGACAAAGCTTGTGGTATCTATGTCTATACGGGTAATTGATGTGTAATAAATAGCAGAAACCCTTGTTTCCAGCCTTCTTCACATTTTGAGAATCTGTGTATCAAGTAAGAATTAATGACTGTGAGCACGGAGAGTAATCTTCACTGATTTCTTTGCAATATCAGTAAGTGAAGGTTCTCAGATACATCTGCTGCCCAGCGCAGTGCCATAGAAACCTGGTATTATTTTGAATCATCAGAACTCTAAGAAAAGCATAAATAATTAACCCCAAAGAGAGCGGTGTTTGCACCTATGAGAAAACCAAAAAGATTTCTCAGTCTTTCAAATCCTGGGGGCAGGTCTTCCCCCGGGGTGACACGGTGGATGGCATTTGATTTACACTAGCGGTGGAGAGCCCCTCAGCTTGCATGCGCTATGAAGTTTGCCTTCTCCGCCTGCGCTCAGCATCCTTCCACATGGCTCGGTGGAGCAGTAATATAAATTCTGGTCATAAACAAAGAAAAAACCAGACTGACAGAGAATTTGATGAACAATTTGCGTCTGTACACAATTTTCCCTCTGTTTGCACCACTGAAATGCATGATCTTTTATCTTTAGACTTCAGTTTGCTTTTCCCGTCCTCTTGGTTGCTAGCAACGCTGTAAAACCTTTAAAATATTAAGAAAATTACATCTGCTACATCTCGCTTTAAATATAGTGTTCAGTCTTTGTAAGTGTTACTTCATACATTAAATGAATAGCTTGCCCACCAGGTAAACTACATTTTGTTGCTTACCGTGTCTGTCTTTGCACAACATGTAGTACACGGGCATAAATAACAGTATGTTATATAAATAATTACATGTATGAAAGGCTGTAAAACACTGAAGATATATTTGTACTTTTACTTACGAGAACATTTTAAAAATGATTGCTTTGTTCACCACGCGGTTTTTATGTGTTGAATGGGGTGCACGCAGAGAACGTTTTCCAAAGTTGTTTTTTTTTCTCCTTTCCTCCAGGTCACACTAGCGTTATAGTTAGCAAATTGATAAGGTTCCACTGTTAAGCTTTATTACTTGTGACATGAGCCTATGACACTTTATAAAAAGAAGTAATCCAGAACAATCTCTAGGTAATTAACACCTAGATAAACAAACATAAATTTCTATATTGCATTTATTTGGACTACCACTCAAATATGCGTGAACCATGCTTTTTTAATTAAAAGATAAATCTATGTGACACTTAGCCTCAAACTTAATTATTCAGCATAGTATAATAAAAAATAGAGCCCATTAAATGTGTCTTGCTCTGTATTTCTGTATTAACAGCAAAACAGTTCACTCTGGGATCATTTAAATTTTCTTCTTCCTCTTTTCCTGCGATTTCCCTGTTCACTGAGACCCTTTTGGTTAAAAAAAACCACAACAAAAAGCCCCCAAACAACACCCTGAGCAACACCAACAGGTGAGGAGCTGCAGAACTTCTCACAGCCCCTATAACGCTCAGCTGGGTGACATTTTTAATATGACATTACACCACAGCTTTACCTTCCCTCCTCCCCCTCCCCAGGCTTCCCCACGGAAACATACTTCCACTGTGGTGGATCATGCCAAGCGGTGATATCCAGAAATGAAAAACACAATACTTAAGAATAATTTCACTGGGATCATGCTTACAATACACAAGGTGAGATTTTTATAATATACTGTTACAATACAGATGTTAAACAGAGAGGGGAAACATTCAATTCCCAAATTACAATAGACAGAGGGGTTATAGTCCTTATAAAAGTTTCAGCAAGAAACATTATCTTAGAGCCGAGAGCAGCCTTCTGATGTTAGGTGGGAAGACTCTTGTCAAGACACCCACCATCTGCATTACGAAGACTGCCGACCAGCTGCCGGGCAACAAAAATCTCCACAGACAGACTTAGGTGAGACAACCGYGTTTCTCTTTCAGACCTTCTTTCCCATGGACTGCCTTGGCGGCTGACGCCACGCTTTGTGGTACAAGGCCACTTGGTGGTCGTTTTTAGCGTTTCCTAGAGGATATATGTGCCGGTTAATGCCCGGTTCCTAGCAGACATTCGGGACCATAAAGGAGACTGTGTTTGTAAGTGTTTCCACGGAGGTGCAATGAGACAGTCATTGCTCCTTAATCGGGCTTTCACATTTTCATTTATTGTCTATTGAAAGCAGAAGGCTGGCAAATCTTTGGGAGACCCCACCCCCACCCCAAACAGTCGTTTTTCCCCAGCTCCAGGGCACAGCGATTACCTGAAAGGACAACGATCCCGTAGTGAGGCAGAGTTCAGCTCTAAGCCCGGAGCTCATCCATCCTCAAGCAACATTTTGTGCCTAAGAAGACTGGTTGCCACCAAGAGAGGGTGTGAAAGACCTAAACTTTGCAAAACATAAAAATTGTTCGTTAACTGCTTGGATTTTGATTAAAATTTGATGCATTACAGACTTGATTCTCTGCAGATGAAGAGACCCGGTGACATTTGGCACTAGTGAATCTGGCACCAGCTCCACGATTCACCCTGCCGCGCGCGCACTCCACCAATCCACGGGTAACATCAACCCCTCGCTGCAACTTTCAGCCGCTGAATAACTGAATTTCCGTGATGCTACGCTTTAATTCTTAACCCTTCTAGACAATTTTTGTACCTTTTTCTACTGGAGAACTCAAGCTACAGCATAACGTTATTATTGGGGGTACGACTAGCTTCATCTAATGTTAAAATTTCCCTTCTCCAAATGTGTTTTCCTTCTCACCTTTTTTTGTGCGAGGCCACATTCCCCTCTCCTCCCCATACCTGCTGTAGTTTCTCAGAGTTGGTGCATCTTTTTTTGATGTTAATCATCTTTACTTTTTCTAAGAAGTGAAAAAACCTTTAATTTATTTGCTTTCAAATGTGCAAATAAAACCTTAAACAGGAAGAATAAAGATTCATCCAGGAGAATGGGAGCGCTCTGGCACTTGCACATTCTTTGAAGTGTGGGCAGCTTTCTTAACATGCACCATAACAATAAACCTCACAATTTTCTAAAGCCAAATATATGATCTATACAAACAATTTTTTTTAATGTGAAAACATGACTTTATACATCATAGTGTATGATACACACTTCAAACACTTTCAAATCAAAGCTTGATAGACCCCAAGACTTTTTCTATAGTACATAAGTAGTAGTATATAAAACAATTATTACTACATGCTAAAACAGATTTCCACAGTCTTTTAATTAAGCACAATATATATAATATATATATGTATATACTGTATATAGATTTGTTCAGATTAATAAGTGGACTGAGCACACACACCCAGCATAATACACTCCAGTAACTGCCTAACAACTGTGAATTTACTGACATTAATTTTTTTTTTAAATCTGACAAGCTGCAGAAAATAATGTTTTAACTGTTCCTAATAAACATAAGCAAGTAGGAAAACTTTTTTTCAGAGGTAGAGGTTTTATTGCGTAAAACACTGGATAAAACTGTACTGCTTCAAAGACGTTTTTATTCTAACAGCAGAAAGAAAACAGTCATTGCTGAAAAAACAACTTTTAATACTTCTATACCAGAATAAAGTTCTGTCAACTGATGTATTATAATAATAAATAATGACCAAGAATAAACTTTAAATACAAAGTTTTCTAATTGTTACAAGCATAGCAACAAAATCCTCTACTCTATTGATCTCAGATTTCCTCCAAGATAGAAATTTTTCTTTGTGTAGGAATGTAGACAGTATTATGACCAGTATCACAGACTACAGAAGTTACAGAGAAAAAACTTGACATGTTTAGATATGAGAAGCATGATGATATTCAGAAACTGACAATGCATCACTGCTGCTGTCACTTGTTTGTATTACAAGTTACAAATGTTCTGGAAAAAAGGGCTATGTCAGAGGGGAGGAGAGGGACAGTAGCACCCGACCAAATGGAATCAACACACACATCACAAGGAGCGGGAGATGTTTCCAGTGTCACAAACAGAATTATTGCCTGTCGTATCTGAAAATGCTCAGAAGACACAAAAGAATACTGAAGGAGCTCAAAAAGTGCAAGAAATGGAATGTGGGGGGTGGTTTCGTTCTTTTTTTTCTCTTTTTTTTTTTTTTTGCTAAGATACTGAAGGCGGCGCAAACACACAAAAGCAAGCGACTGACACAGTCACCAAACACAGTAGTGCAGTTAAAATCCTAAAGCTTACTACAGTCAGAAAGTTTCAATAACATTTCAATCCTTTATCTAGGATCATAGAAACAGTTGCATTAAGTTTATCAACTCGATTTAAGTAAGGCAGTGAGAACTATACTAGAAAAACAAGAAAAGCAGCTTGCTCTGTGCCAGATGGGTCCAAGTTACACAGTGACCTCATTTAAACTGAAACTTCAGTTGGATGACATCCTTTCCGACAGCATATGCAAACCGTATTCCTTATTAGCCTGAGATTTTTTTTCCAGTCTCAGGGTAGCGCTAAGAATTTTATTTACATTGATTGCAGTTTAGTATTTTTTGTAAACTGCTTTAGGCAGAGCTGAAGTTTTAAGGCCCTGGGGTTTTACTCTGTGCTCCCAGCCTGCAAAGAAATATTGACTTTTTTTTTTCTTTTTTTTTTTNTTTTTTTTTTTTTTTTTTTTTTTTTTTTTTTTTTTTAAGTCTGGGTGATTTTGTTTTAGAAGTTGTTAATACTTCTCTACCATCACAATAAACAGCACCAATTTTGCTTCTGTCAAAGGAAGTACATTAGAAGGCTAAAATTTTATGCCATTCAGAGAATTTCAGAATAAACCTTCAGTTATTTTTCTTACTTCTTTTTTAGGTATGTGGTTCATCACAGTCTCTCAAAAGCTTCCTATGTGGCAAAGACCTTACTAAATTTGGAGCATCCAATCAGTAAAAAAGCTAAAATCTGCAAAAATATAGAACGCATTTGTTTTACAAAACCAAAGAAGTATCAGCTAAAACACTTTTCTTCATTAGAGACAAAGAGCAGGAAGTTTGGATTCATATTTTAGGTCAAGCTACTTTACAAGAGCTTGCTCCAGAAGAAACTTCTGCACTATGTCTGTAACACTTACAAAAGCTAACACATGAAAATTAACCATGACTGGGGAATCCTTCATTCAAGTGTAAAAAAAAAAAAAAGGAATTTAAAGGAAGTTTGAAAGAAAACAACAAGAGAAGAAAAGAACAGAAGAAGAAAAAAAAAATTACCAACCTTCTATGTAATAAAATTCTGTTTCTCACCAGCACCTTCTATAGATAAGGCTGACTAGTTTCACTAAACAATATTTCTATATATTGTACTTCTACTTTTATAGCAACTTACTTCTTCATCAACAAGGAAAAAAAAAAAAGAATAAAAGCATTTCCCTCAATACTGCAAGATGATTACAAAAAATGGAATTACATTTCAAATCTGCAATCACACATCGGGCTGCAGATTTTTTCTAACCATTGATTCATTTGGCTGTATATTTATAAAAAAAAAAGAAAATGTAATATCACAATACTTTTCAATATAGGTCAGTACTGACCCTAGCTTATGGGCCGTCTAAGGTTTCTCTTATACTGCAGTTGCAACACCACTTGAATTGATTTTCTCTGCAATGACAGCTCCAGTCAGACTGGCACCATGGCAGTCTACCAACACATCTCATTACTATGCTAGGCAAATGACAGCAGCTGGTGTCATATTATAAAGGTGTTTTCAACAATGAAAACACAGCCCCTCAATCTTCAAGGCAACACTAAATCGTTTAGACGGTATCATTTTTCTGTTAAGAGCATTATTTTTGGACAAAGACCACTTTAAAGTTTGAAATTGCCCTGCTTTTTAAATAACTAACGACCTCCTAACATTTTTAAATCACTTTATTATCCCACCTACATTGTTTGGAAGTACTTGTTGCCAGGTAACAGTTTAGCAGCCATTTTCAAGGGCTGGAAATTTATTTTCCATGTGTAATATATATATTTAAACACACACACACACACACACGTGTAGAACGTGTGTATTTTGTGTGTGTGTGTGTGTGTGTGTAGATATATACTCAACGTGTGTATGACTGAGTATCTCTCTGTGTGTGTAAATATATATATATGCGCGTGTGTGTGTACGTGTACATATACATATATTTGAATGTTTTCTGCATCCTGTACACTTCTGGGAATTTGCACGCCATTCTTTCCCTTGGAAGGCAGTTAGCCGACCCTCACCCAAAYGCGTATCTAAACCCGGTGTGAAAGGCTACTGCAGTATGGAGACGGATCCGCCGAGCTGCATCACTCCTGGGCCTTGCCGCCCTCCTCCGTTAGCTCTGCCGAGCTCCCCGGTTTGACAGCTGCAGGTTCCTCCAAATTCCCAGAAGCTTCGGAGTCGACTCTGGAGCGCTTGAACCTGCGGTCGGGATACTGGCTGTTGTCAAAAGGCATGCGATGGACACAGAGAACATGGGTCTTCAGATTTCCCTTCTGAGAGGCACTGTACGGGCAGTATCTGCACTGGAAAGGCCTGTGACCTGCGTGACAGACGAGAGTCTGGTTAGTTTTTTCTTTTACGTACGCGGCGCCTGCAAACCCCGCCGTTGCACAGCCTGACAAAACCGAACGCGCCAGAGCCCCCCCAGCAGAAATCCCTCCTGTTGGATGGAGGACATCGCCGCGTGTCTTCAGCCAGAATAAGAAATCTGTGCTATCCGCGTGATGCCTAGTTTAAAGAAACCGCATTTAAAAAATTCTCTGCTTCGGACTTTCCGGAAAAGTGCAGCTATTTCATCTCCCTCCTCAGACCCAGCTGTAAATCCGTCAGCCTGCGATCCAAACTAAACTCCTGTAAACACAGTGCAATCGTGTGCGAGACTGCCTTCTTTTACATTTGTTAATTATCTTTTTTATTGAAGTGCAATTCAAGGATGACAATGTGCAGACCCTTAGTCTAATAAACACGCTTTGTCTTTGGGTGGGTTTCTGAGTAAAGAATTGTATGTTTTATTTCAATCACACAGATTACTTTTTAATGGAAAGAAATAATGGATTGAGATAACCAAGGCCTCAAACCTGCAAACATTTACTCCAGTGAGATTACTCCTGTGAGTAAAGATACGCAAGCACATAAGCATTTGCTGGACCGGGGCCTGAGGTTATCACCAGCTTTAAAATAAAATGTCCAAGCTCGATTAGAAAAGGAATGTTAATGCACAAAATCTGATAGATGCACTTCTCGTGGGTGAAACAGCAACCGACTGCAAAACGAAGGCATGAATGAAAGATATCACTTCGTCGTAAGTCTATCAATATACTCTCCCATATTCTTCAGATTATTGTGACTTTGAATCTCCACGCTGTATCTGGTTTTGGAGTTTACGTTTCAGCAATCACATTTCAACCTATGCTGGGAAGTTGTTGATGCGTTTTACTGGAACTTTATGAGCTTTGTCTCTCAAATTAACTTAAACCAGGACCATCTGAGGTCAAATGCGCTTAGCTTGCTTTAATTTGCTCAAATAAATGAATAAATAAATGTGCCAGACCATCTACATAAAGCCAGGATAAGTGAAAAACAATACCCTATCTCCACATTTGAAGAGCACATTTTCCTTTGCTGTCGTGGTACTACCTAGCAGGCATAAAACAGATGCTGGTGTGGCAGAGGAGGGGGACTATGCTTCCCGCTACGTGGGAAGGGGCTGGGACCGTCTCACCTCGATTTTAGGTGGGAATTTAACAGATAAGCCAATGGACACTTGTTGTGCACTGGTCCAGTGTTACCCATACTGGAGTGGGAATGCTACCGTAGACCTCCCAGCAGAGACGGGAGCCTGGATAACTGCTGGTTTTAACCTCGTGCTGTTGCTAGCACACCAGGATGAGCATCTCTAGCAGAGTAAATTCACCTGAGCCAGCATTAGTGCTCTGGGTTGCTTAAATAACCTGCCATTTTTACTGTAACATCAAAACTAGCACTTGAAGGCTGAATCCCCCAAAACATAGTGCTTGCTACCCAGAGGAAAGAAGTGTTAAGTCCAGTCCACAGTTACCTAAGCCCTATGCCCCAGGACTACAGGCATGTTTCCTTTCTCAAGGATTGAAAGCTCCCCTCCACCCTTTGCTTTTACAAGTTGAAGACTGCCAGAAGTGTGACCACCCCGCCAAGACCTCCAACATGCATGTTTATGCATAAATCTTGGGATGGAGTGTGGGTCGATCTTCTAGTTCTCTCCTGGGATAAAAACAGACATTTTCCTCAACAACTTCATAAGGAAAAAGAAATTAAATCTCTAATCTGCTAATCATTACAAAGTCAAATTTCAGTGGAAAATTTCATAGCAATAGCAATGGAAGAAACCTACATAGATAATGTTACAGAAATGGGATTGGGCTTTTATAGAAAAATTTCAGCTGGAAGATATGAGGAAATAGTCAACAAAGAGATTGAAGGTGTCCCTAGTGCCTCCTAGAGTCAGTCCTAAAATCAAGACAGAAGCACAAATATGCTTGAAAAATTTTGAATATAATAGTTTTGAAAACTGGAAACGCTCTCAAAACTGACTGGGTATGAAGAAGGTCCAGAGAAAGTCTGATTTTCATTGTTTCAGAAAATCTATAAATATTTGAAAACTCAGAAAAAATATCTAAGAAAACAGCTACGTCTCCCCYGTTGTTGTCAGAGATGGATAAAGTCACCAGAATTCACAGCTGGGTTCTGGACTCTTTCTTTCCTTCTCCTTTCTCTCCCTCCTGGGTAACGCCTCTGACTGGGCAGAGTTAAGGGGTCTATTGCGTACTCTGCTTGGGGAGCTGCCAAAATGCCTTGGCCACAGTGGGAGAAATGTTGGGTAAAGGGGACGGAGACTGGCTCCATGAAGAATTGAAGTGATTTTTCCCTTTCTCCAAAAGATAAAGGCACTGTCACATCCACTGAGATGTGAGACTTTCTACACCAGCAGCACCAGCTCCCTTCCAGTATTTCCAGTGTTTCATTTGACCATCTGACGACTGGTTCCCTTGCTAAGAACAGAAGATGCCCTGCTAAGTTTGACAAATGGTACAACTTTCCCTCCAGCCTTATTTACTCTGGTTTTATTGATGCTATGGAAAAAAACAAAAAGATATTCTGTTTATTTGGTCCTTCTTGTGTGCTGCAATGGCCAGCGACTGGATGTACCAAAGAGGACATAGTGTCCCTGGCAACTGCTCGCAGAGCAGCGTGCAGGGAGCACAGACAGCGATGGGACTCCAGGAGTGAGCAGGCACCCATCAGCCACCCTCTGAACCCCTCAAGCATCGTGTAGCACGGAAATACACTGGACAGTTTTAGCTAGAATTGGTACCGCTAGCCAACAGTGTGAGATATCACCAAGCAGCTCTTAATGCTTTGCCCACAGGTAGCTATCATTACATGGCCATCCTAATTCTTTCCTGCAAAGAGCAAATTCTAAACAAGGAATCCACAAAGCATGGATGGAGCTAACCACCTCACACGCGCCAGACTAAAAGCGAACTCTTTCTGCCCACCACCGAACCAAGTTCAAACCCGTGCAATTCCATATAGAGAATGTCATTTATTAATTCAATGCACTTTAATAAATCAGACAATATAAAGTGCACCTACAAGGATTCAGTTCTGCATTGCCTCCCCCATGACTTACTTTTTCAGGCCATCAAAATTTCACATCACTGCCTTGTGAAAAGTAAGTACACAATAAGTTAATTTGTATTGTCACTATGCAGTACAACTGTGGTAAAGAGCACATTCATTTTTAATCTGGTATGAATAATATATAAATATGTATACAGAGTGAGGGTCATAGGAAAGCAAGCAGTACATTGTTTACAGCAGAAGTAGTACAAAAACTAGAGATTATTCTCACTTGCAAAGATAACAATATCTGCAATTTGCTTGTAACTAAGGGGTGAAGGAAAATGCCCATTTCTCTTAGGTATCCCATCCATTAATTTTAGCTCAAAAACTTGTGGGCAGCAGGCTCTTAAAATAACCCTTCCCAGATAAGTTGGCAATAAATTTATAACGTTTTATCTAGCAGTGGTTGGTAGGTTCTTTCTTAGCAAGCTATAGTTCATATATATTTTACCCACTATATATCTTCCAATAAAATTATATGAAAGCCCTTAAAAAAAAAAAAAAAAAGAAATCTTCCTGATAGTTCAGGAGATAATGTGCAATGCGTTGCATTTGTAGTAAGGAGAATTAGACTAAAGGTGGGCCAACAAGGGGGGCAAATTATGGTGCAGCTTTCTCAGATCGAAATTGAGGATAGAGGACAATATTTTGTTTGCAGCTGAAATAATCCTGTTGTGGAGCAATGTTCTATGAAGTCTGTGACTGAGCATGTGAGTCCTTCGTAATCCTCTGGATGGAAGCTGACAGTCTAAAGAAATGGAGCAGCAGAAAATAATAATAAAAAATAGCTAAAATGGCAACAATGGTAGCTGGATTCAAAGAACATTTTTAGAAGGTGCGGATTTCCCCAGGAAGGGTGATTACCTCCGGCACCTGCTGAAGCCAGTCCTCTGAAAGGGACCTAAGCCTTCCAGGATCAGACCGAGCAATGGCAGCAGCGCTGAGATGACCTAGGCTCATCATCTTCTCCCGTTTTGACTGTACCCTGGAGAGAACAAGGAGTGTGGATGGGAGGTACTTTCTGGTCAGGATGGAGAACTTTTCTGTGGGACCAATATTTAGAAAAATCCTTCAACGTTTGAAACTAGTCCACCTTTTTAAAAATATATGCTGCTTCGTTAATTTAGGCTTTGAGAAAAAAAAGTTTGTTTTCTTTTCTTTCAAGTTTGTGATCTGATATGTTGCTTTGTGACACATCATGTCAGCTTGCATCAGTCACATTGCGTTAGGTTTCATAACATGGCATGACTGATGCGGCCCAACATGGTGCATCAGCTGAACAGAGTCAGAAAATGCAGGTTTTGAGAAAGACACGGATTTCAAAGTCTGGGTTTTAGGACCATTTAAAGGAAAGTATATTTAAAGCAGGGGCCTTGGATTTAAACAAAGCCATTGCCCATGAGTTGTTAAGGATTCAAATACTTGCCAAACCTATTTTGCTTTGTCTTATCTTTAAAACTCAAAATGTATTATTGGAACACATAAAACATCAATGCCAACGAAGCGTCATTGGGTTACTTACTGTAATCCAAACACTGCTAATAGTTACTAATTTATTAACTTTGATATGGATCCATTATTTAAGATTAGCACAAAGGAATACACAAACAAGAGAGAGMGAGAGAAAGAATGATGAATACTAAAGTCTTTTTCATTAAAAAAATAATTTACATGGTCAAGCCGCATTAATTCTCCACTTCTAAAAGTATTTGATCGGCATCCAAATTCTATAAAAATTTCCACAAAGAAACATCTTATTTTTGTGGTATTACAGGCACATATGTAGGGGTTTGCACTAAAACGTAAAAATGGGCATTGGACTAGTCACATGAATAAGATCAGGAATTTATTCCAGATTGTTAAAAGTGTACTAATCACAGCAAAATCATGGCTTTCTCCCAAAGCAGCAAGAAAACGGTAATTTGAAAGAAAAATGCCAATAATACATCACACACAAGCCGTCTGTTGTCCCCACTACACCAGTTTTTATTATATTGCATATGTGTACATATATACACACAGATACACGCATACAGACACACAGACACACAATTTAATGCATAAATTTAGGGAAAAGTCAGAAGAGCAATAAAATGATGAACAGAAAACAAATGCTGTGCAATGTACTATAAATTATAATTAAGTCCTGATAAAATGTGTTTCTTAGATATGACATTTGTTCCCTTAAAATGCAAAAATGGCCGTGATTATCTGACAGAATGTTTTTCCTTAGATAGTCAATGGCTATAGCACTTACTGTGATGCAATACGGCAAATTCATTTCAGATTTCTTTGCCTGGTTTAAGAATGTCCTTTCAGTGAAAATCGAAAATAACAGCAATTACCTCTTTAAAACAAATAAATTACTCCCTCACTAAGAAATATTTGAAAAGCCTCAAAGGTTTGAATTTCTTGGAGGGAAACCTCTTTGGACACTGAAGATCTGGACTTGACCTCCTGGGCTGCTGTAGCAATCCCAAACGTCCAGGACCACCTCCGGCCATGACCGGGCACTCTTGCAGGACCAGCTGCAGTGGCTTAGGATGGATGGCCACTGCCTCCTGCACCGAGATGCTCAGTCCCACAACGTTGCTGGTGGAACAGTCCATGTAATCACACATCTGCTGCATTGCAAAGTCAGCAACCCACATGCAAACCTTCAGTGAGCCCAGACCGCCCCGGGAAGAGCTGCTTTAAATCTTTTTTCCTACACAAGCTTGTATTTGAGGTACGAACATCTTTAAACAGATGAAGTGCGTGTTGCCTCAGAAGTGACAGCAGGCACTCGTGGCCGGGTGCTTTCCGCGTGGGAAGAAAGACTTTTTGAGTGTCTCCAGTTCTCTGGCAGTGACTACTGGGCTGAACTTATGGCTTTCTCAGACCACAGCCCCAGGCATCTTGGTGAATGCTGCCATTTTAAAGTAACGCTATTATAGCATAATAATAAGCATTTGCAAAGGGAGAACTATTTTCATTTAAACGTTGGCTAGTGTGATTTCCTTTTTTTAACGTATAAAATTTCATAAATACATTTACTATCCACAGCAAACATCCCAAGTACTGTATGCATTACCCAGGAGAGCAGAATGGCTCTAAAGCAGCCATTCTGATCTGGAGCATAAGAGTATGGATGGGAAAATGCTGAATAAATATATTTGTCCAATAGACAATAATGGCTCTGATTGAGCCATTCCACTTTATTGGTCTCAAAATATGCATTTTATGAAACTCCCAAAATACCAGACAGATTAAAGTACATCCAATCACGTTCATATATGTAATAAAAGTTTTTATAAAACAATTGAAAAGTATATGTTTATTTACACACAGGTCCAGGACCAACCAAGATGGTCTTCTGGGAAAATTACAATATTCTGTGAAGTTTATATGTTTATTGGATTACAAAAAAGGAAATTAAATTTTAAAAACTCTCTATTTCATGTTGACCAGGAAAAGCCATAAAAACCAAAAGCCGCGTCTGAGGCTTTTTTGATTATTTACTGTAGAAGTATACACAAAAAAAGCATAAGTATCTGCATTTTAGGAAGGCCTGGGAACATTTTCACCTACCAAAGCTAAGGCTTTGGGCTGTGTGTTTCCCATGGGACACCTAAAGCTACGGCAGCCCCCTGACCACCCTCCATTCAAGTGGATTCCTTCATTACCAGGCTCAATCCTGCAAATAGTCCAAAGAGTAATCAGAGGAATTGTTCATGATAAATCCCCCCTCGCTAATGCAGAGCAGACACTTCCAGGGGCAGCTCAGGTCCGAACACGTGAACTGCCAACTGGAGGAGCCTTTCTCTCGCTGTGGGTGACAGGAAAGATCTTAGTTAGGGGA
The DNA here is from genome assembly GCA_035582835.1 of Phoebastria nigripes. NCBI lineage: Eukaryota > Metazoa > Chordata > Aves > Procellariiformes > Diomedeidae > Phoebastria > Phoebastria nigripes. The sequence goes on from JAYKAV010000777.1 coordinate 1,131,318, forward strand.
GGATAAGTTTGGGGTAAAGACCCAGCTCATGGCAAAACATGGCCACCAGCTTGATCCTAAATAAATGCATTAAGGACGTTTGGAAAAACTGCCCTAAAACTAGTAGGGATTTATCCACCTGAGAAGTCTACCGTGGCAGGTTAGTGATCCAGAAGGAATCCCCTGTAGGGATTAACGTGGTGTACGGCACCGTCCCGAGGCCAGCACCCATCCCAAAGCCACCCCGTGGCACCACGGCCATGGTGTTTTGCTGAGACGGACACTCGGTCTACAGGCGCCTTCAGTAGCAGGGTGGCAAATGACTGAACCATCATTGGCTGCAGAAGAGCTGGAGAATGAAAAAACCTAATCTGTAACTAATTTGTTTCAAGGATTTTTACTTTAAAAAAAAAAATCTCTATTCATCGGATCAAATTAAACCCTCAGATACCCACATGGCTTTTCTGAAATGTAATCAAAGGTGGAGTCTGCTCTTGATTATACAGTGCTTGGTGTTTCTGAATAGGTATTTCAACTTGCTGATGGGTATACTAAAGAGTTTAACGATGGCAGGGAAAAGCAAAAGTTGATGCTACACTTAATCTTTTAATAATATGTGTTAAAGACAAAGTTAATTTCACACATTCCCCCTAAAATAAAAACCGCACTTAAAGTAACAGTTCAATTCCTGTCTCAAAAGGTTACAATCACTAATTATCACCCACTAAATTTTCCTTTAAAAGCAATAGAAGAAAAAAACCCCCACAAATGAACCCTGCTATATAAAACAGCCAAAGGTAAATCAGTACGACACAGCGGCTAACAGCCACCTGGACACTCATGATAAAGAGAAACAAGTAGAAAATTCTACCACTGTCCTTCATACATATGCTTTTAACTTATTAAACAAATCAGTCACAAAATTATGGAAAATACCACTAATTTAACACTTGCTACCTTTGTTATATAGAGCATGGAAATTACAGTTATTTGGAGGTAGACTGAGGAACTTGCTAGCCTCTGCAGTCCACTAAATACAAGCAAATTACAAAATGGCTAGTGAAGTCGCTGACGGTACAACGGAGACTTGCAATTCCTGAGAAAACAAACATTTCCCATTTCTTGCAGAGCTGATAAAGTAGCAGGATTACTCAGCTCCACACACTTCGCACAGAATTTGTTTCTTTTTCAGAAGAGTAAGCTTTTCACACAGGAACTTTTGATTTAGAAGGGAAATGGATCTTTTCTTGGAAAAAAGGAAAAGCGTCAGCAGAATAGCTGAAAAGGTCCTCCTAAACAAATATGAAACATTATGTGAACCTTGTAAAACAAAAAGTCTGAAAAACAGCTGAAGAYTTTGCTTTCTAAGGACCTGTGTATTTCAGACCGCTGCCGGCGGGCGCGTCCGCCCGTCGCGGCGCAGCACCCCGTGCACGACAGCACACCAGTTTGGGCTTTGACATGACAACGTGAGTTACGAGCCCGGTGCCTCAGCGGGCTCCAAACGAGGTTAGTGGGAATGCTGTCATTGACTGAGCTTGAAATGCCAGACTATCATTGTCCCATGCTTTGGGAAATTTAATTACATTTAATTTTTCATATTTATTTACTTTGGTTTATACACATAAGTAGAGGACAGA
>JAYKAV010000777.1:1137936-1145088 GCA_035582835.1 Phoebastria nigripes
ATTTYGCACGCCGGCTCTCAGCTAACAGACATCCAGACCCACCTACCTAAGGTCTTCTTAGTGTGCCCTTTACTCTTTCGTCTAGATGGCAGATCAAAATTCAAATAAAAATAGATGTTAGAAGACAGAGGATTTTTTTTTTTATCATATTCTTTGACAAACAGGGGCCAAGAGGGAGGTAACTGTATAATTAACTTTAGATGTGCCTAATGTAACTCCATTATCATTGATGAGTCTTATGGAGACACACTGAGAGGGAAATGTGCCTTCTAGAGTTTCATTGTGGAGCCAGCACTATTAAAGAATATTTCAGTATTTAGACCCTGATTCAGCAAATTGCTGAAGGTTATGCATACTATAAAGCCTGTAAGTCATCCCACAGACTTGTGTGGGAATGCACACGTGCTTACACAATACACGAGCGTCAGTTGTCTCCGAGCTGGGGCCTCGTAGCCTAACCCTTACTTACAAAGATTCGTAAAAGAGACATGAAAATTTGCCTGGGGCTAAAAGCTGGCACATTACATCGTTTCATTTCGAATCCACTCTCCTTTTGTATTTATTTTTGCGTTTATTTTTATGTGGTATTCGCRCCCTGTGTGAGAGGGACAGAGGGCCCCGAGGATGCTGGGTGCACGAGGGACCACCAGCCCATCACCTGCGGAGGTGCACGGGCAGCGCCCTCCCGGCTGCCACCCGCCTGCGGGCTGGAGCCCCCTTGGCGAGCGAGAGGCCACCAGCTGCTAATTGGGAGGGTGGTAATCTTAGCGTCGCTAAGGGTCACCTGGAGCTGGCTGGTTGCTGTACATGTTGCACTCAGACCAATAACCAACACCCAGAGCTGAGGGGTGGCTTTAGCTCTTACCCGTGTCCCTAAACCCAAGCGTTGCTACCCAGCAAAGGGCACATGATGAATATGCAGCAAATCCATTAGGTGTTAAAGGAAGCAAAACCAAAATCCCCTTCCCATAACTTCTGCGGCAGTCAGTACATAGAGGACCAGGTGCTACTGAGGGTTTTATTTTGAATAAAATTGTAGAAGTCCAAGATATTGAAGTTTCCATGGGCAGTGGGACACAAAGTGTCCATGTAGGGTGTTTGGGTATTTTTTTTGATGATTTAGAGTAAAAGTGATCCATACCTATCTCTGAAGGGCTTAAGCCAAACACAGCATGTCAGGTAGCAAAAAGGCAAACGTTCCTGCCATCAGTACCTAGCACACTGAAGCCTTGCTCCAAGCCCTGCTGTCTATGGGAGAGCCACTCCATCTCCTGTAAGCTTCATTGACTTCCATCGTCTTCCAGAGAGAAGGTTTACTTACATGAAATCAATGGCAGGCTCTGGGCTTTCAAGCAAACTGATACCCACTTGAGTGTCTCTGTGTATAAACCAAAATCATTTTGCCACAAAACGAATGTATACAGTGGTTAGAGGAGGCCAAAATATTTGCCTTCTGGAGAAGCCATGCAATTCCTCTGATTTCAACAAATAATCTGACCCAGGTAACTTTTCTCTATCTACCGTTATGCTAATCAGAACAGAGAGGTCTATAAATGCACTTAAAGAGACAACTAAAAAAAATTAATCTGTGGTTTAACTTAAAGGTCAACTCAATACATATTGAGAAGTCAACTGAAATTCTGCCATTAAATATAATCACTCCTTCTAGGGTGGTAAATACTGCGTGGAAATACCCATCAGGAGTCAAATTCTGATCTCAGACGAATGCAGGACTGGAGCTGCATGCGGATGGAGGAGAGCAGGGCTGACCTTGCATACAGAGCCCTTCCAGTCTGAGCCTCTGGGTATCAAGACCCAGGCCACTGGAAAAGCTCGTTTAAATTCCACAAGATATCATTAATATCATGAGATATTAAAAAAAAAAAAAAAAAGAAGAAAAAAAAAAAAATCTGGGTTTCTTTTTGGACTTTTCCCAGCTTTCTGGATCCCTGCTTTCAAGCATTTCCCATAACCCTAAAGGCTAGAGAGTTACTTTCTTATAAAAAGAAAGGAGAGAGATTTTTCTATAATCGCATGGCTACCACGGTGAGAGCCTTTCAGAAATAGGAAGCTGCCCCAGCCGTCACAGTAAAATCGGGAAAAGCGAGGACAGCCGTAGGACCCTGAGCCCCCACTCCTGCTTCTCGGCTCTGTGGCAGGCGTCCGTCCCGAGCCGTTATTCTACACAATCGTTCACAATCCCGAAAGAGTTTTCCTATTCTTTATTAGAAAGAAGTAAATTGAATAAGGCTTAACTAGCGTTTTATACATGTATAAACTTATTCTTTAAATTTTAATATATGGAAGGTACATTATAGGCAGTATCTTCTGAAATAATGTTAAAGATTTGAGCACTGGGGGAAGGCACAAGGGCCAGATTTAAATCCTGAAGCTAGCATAAAAAATTTAGATAAAACTGTTTGCATATATTTTTGTACAGCATGTGTCCTGACAGTGTCACCATCAGCATGGGCTCCAGAATTCATAATCCACTGTGCTATTTTTTAAAATAGTTTGATTTGTTTATTAACTGTGCTTTCCTATTTCCATGAGATATAGACATCGACAGTGAATAGACCTTTTCTAATTGAACTGATAGCTTGAAAGTGAACATGTCCTTGAATTTACACTGAAAGATAGACAGTGATTATTTATAATAAGGGATTTAGTCAACTGCCTTTCCATTTGTACAGCAAGGACTTTATCAACAGACCATGTTTAGGTAAATAGTGCCAAATAAGATAAATTCTGTATTAAAGGACGAGTGTCTCACAGTGTCAGATGTACAAGGAAGAGACATTTGGTTGATGATATGTCCTGTAAGTATAAAAGAGGGTATTAAGATAACACTTTATGCTAGCATTAATACATCAAAGTTCTGGACTGACCTGTTTCATCCAAAGTGAAAGCAGGGATGCTCTTAATTCCTATCTAAGATTAATTTAATTCAGAAGGCATTCAGCCTTATGTCCTGTTTTGCAGCTTTATAAGAATTGCTGGATTTGCAAAACAGCACGGCTGTACGTACGTTAATAAATGGTCTGTATTTGCCTAGCCAGAGTTGAAGCCTTTCTTTAAAAACACACACACACACACAACTCTGGCTCTGTGAGCTTGCTTTGCCCACAATATTAGAGCTTAGCTATCTCCTTGCTGAAGGGCCTATTTGTCTGCTTTAAGTGAAATCACTCAATTCTCAAAAGTCAGTGGAGGACTTTGGAAGGGGGAGGGCTGGGAGAGGCCACTCCAAATAAGTTCCATTAATCAAAAGACACAGTCTAATGTAACTAATATTTTACAATTAGAGAAGACAAGATGGAACTAAAAGCCATCTATCTCTCTTACACCACATGATCATTGATTCATAATCAGAAGACTGAGAGTCGCACAAAGATGCATTTACAGGGGCTGGGGGAGGGGGCTTGGTCGGAGCCGGAGATAATGAACACGATGAGAAGGAGCGGCGCTGAAGGCTGGGGAAAGATGACAGAGTGGTTCAATGGTGACGGATGACACGAAGATGAGTACTGATACCTGACAGGCAGCGAATGATGACTGCAGTCCTTTCCCACTATTATGATCCTCAATTATCTTGGTAAGGACTAAGAGGGAAAAAAAAAAAGCCGAAGTGGCTCAGCCCATCCGTTTATTTATAAGCTGGGATAATGCTAGAGTGTGCCAGGCTGCTGGGAAAGGCCACCTTTTCACAATTTGATCAGCACTTTATAGGAGCTGTAGTTTTCATTGTCAGCGCTCATGGGCACAAGGGGAAATGGGTAAAATACAGTACTTGTCCATCTGTTTTGTAATAAAATTCCTAAATCTTCAAAGGGAGTTATTTTTTTTCTTTCACTGCCACCTTCAGGAAAAAACCCAAACCCCTGGGCTAACCAAAAAATAAAAGAGAAAAGAGAAAACTCGCTTTGTATTTGCACATAGAATTAGCGGGCTGCAGCCCACGCTCTCGAAATTACACGCACAGATTTATCCAAATGTATAATACGCGGCGGGGAACGAGCCAGCGTGAGCAAGAGCCTGAGCTGCGAGGAGTGCAGGAGAAAAGTGAAGGGGAACTTTTAAAGATTCTTCATTGATTTAGGGAATTATTAATAAAAAGGGAAGAAAGTTTGCTCGAGACTGCTTTGTAGTTGCAGAAGATGCCACAGGCTAGCATTTCTATACCAAAGAACATGCCGATCTGCTACATTATTTATTTTTAAAGACACAGATCTCCTAGCTATGTTGGAGTCATTGCTTTTGAGAAAAAGAAAAACAAATTAAGATTAATGTTCTACACAGCTCCCGATAGCAGTAAATATTTGATCAGAACAATTCACATTTAAATGTTGACATACAAAAAACCGTATTTTGGAAGAAATATTTCTTCTCCACACTTTAACCATAACTTTCCTTTCCCATCTCCTTCCCCTCTTGTCCTCTTGGAGAAACAAAGTCACRCAATGTAGCACCACGTTTCCCACCCATGGGAAAAAAAATGAATGAAACCAGGTCAAAAACAGCTCTGCTTTTTTTTTTTTTTTTTAAAATCACATGTACTATACAGGTCACACGTGCTCTGCAATTTTGCCTGCCTTTTTCCTCTTGCAGCTTTATCCAAAGGAGTGGGCTGCTCGGTTTAGTGACCTGAGGGGCAGCCCGAGCAGGCTGCTCGGCAGAGCTGCACGGCAGAGCAGTCTGTACCGGCATAGGCGGGCGTGGTGGGCTGCCCCGCAGAGCCCCGCTCCCCGCCGTGCCAGAGCACAGACACACAGCAAAGGTGCCATGCTGCATATTTTGGGGTGGCGACAGTCTAGTCCATCACAGGAATGGGTTTACAGGTCTGTCTGCAGCACAACCTGATAACCTGGGACATGAACAAAACAGCAAAGAGCCATCTATAGCACCAGTTTCCACATGCACGAGTGAGCATGAAGAACCAGGTAGGCAACCTGAGCCCAGCTAACACTTTGAGCAGCTTAAATACCAACACACCAGGCTTCATCTGACTCCATGTAAAAACTTCCCACATACTTTTCTTGGCTCCAGGACTCTCAGCACAAGTATATAAGCAAAAAGACACTGTATGCCCATCAGAAAGGAGTTATCTCGTGTGGTGGAAGCAAAACCCCCCCAGGTCACACCAGTTCCTGTTGGTCAAGTGGCCTATAGTCATAAGCATTAAGAGCATTAAAGTTCAGCAGGTACCTCTCATTATCAGAGATGTTTAGGGTGGAGAAGTTCTAGATTTCGGCTACATACGTGAAATAAAATAATAGATGGGGAAAAAAAACAATAGCGAGAATTAGCTTAAATATACTTGCAAATGTTTACATTGGTAATGGCTACCTTAAAGCCCTGAGCGTGCATTGGACTGCTTCGACGTAACGGGCACCGGGGGGTGAGAGTCGTTCCAGTTGGCAACCTCGATGCCAAGGGAAGCAAGGATATATCAGGACATATGTCCATAGGGCTACATGGGGCACCATTTGGTTGACAAACAGCATGTCCCTGAAGAAGTGAAAATATACTACGTGACATACAGTACCTTTTATGAAGCTGCTTTTTAATTTTGATGGCTTCCACCCTTACTTTTGCACAAAGAATACACATGGTAGACTGGGTTTGAAAGGAACGCACGGAACGAACCACACTTGTACAAGAAATGCAATACCCATCTCACAGATACCGTATGCACAATGAGAAGCCTTGCTGGTACAAGACTATAAATATTCCAAGAAGCATTTCCCAGATTTCCATTTAGGAATCCTAATTATGAACAAATGTCCTTAATCTGCCCACTTCATACATCTGAGATTTAAGACAGGTTGAATCCATGATCATCACCCTAATTAGCCCAAACAAAAGCTCCAGATGTGAGAAGCATGGTTCTAATGTAGGGGTCTTAATAGCAATTGATCAAATATTGTATAGCTATAACTGGTTTTCATAAATAACATATCCCCAGAAGTGATGATAACTGACACATTATAAAATGCATTTTGTCAGTGATTTTTTGCAAGAGGATGTGCTTCACTTGTGCACAAGTTGGACCCATCTCCCTGTAACGTTATTTCAGCATTTGTGGCAAAACAACTCTACTGCCATCAGTGGATTCACAATTGTGTAAAATTGGACTATCATAGTGATTAATTGGGCTAACTTAATCTGTACATGCAAATTAAGTAATTGCACTCACAAATATCTAATTTAGCATGTGCATGCAATAGTTTAATTTGCACATACAATCATACTCTTTGGGTAAATGAGGTACACAATTATGAACAATTTTTTGCTGCCCTTGTCTGCATGTGTAAATTCTCTGAAAAAAATTTCTCATTATTTATATTGAATCCAAAGAAACAAATATTCCTTGTAACTGCCAATATCACTTCTGTTTTCCAAATGGCTATCAGAATAAACTATGTATACTTATGAACTAGAAGGCAAACTAATAGAAAGGATAAAAAAGGAAAAGAAAAAAAATCTTACAATTAAAATTCAGTTGGTTTTGCTTGAATACAATTGTAGGAAGCAGGAGTGTTAGAATTTTGCTTGAATAAGCACTGCAAGACTGAAGCTTTAAACTAAATTTTGGAAACTCTTCAGAAAAGAGTTCGATTAGTTTTATAGTAAAATATTTAGTTATTAACATAATATTAAGATGCTGTTATAAACAGAAAATTAAGATGCTAAGGTTTATTCTGCTAGCAGTTTGGACCACAAGGGCAATGTAGCGCCTGCCATTCAACATGTGGCAGCAATATAAACTAAAGTTTACCTTTTTATTATCCCTATAGCTTTCAAACAGCGGCAAATAAATATTAATGCCTGAAAGCCGCACTAATAATTTCATACAAAATTAACCAGGAATTATCTTCAAAATGAGATAGGGGGTGGGGGGGGTGGGGCAAAAAAACCCCGGCCGGGCTATAAGCAGAGCCCTAACTACATAATAAGTGACGAACTCAGAAATAATTATTTAGCCGGGCACTCCGCTAAAAATCTATCAAACGTCTCATTAAAATGCAGATTACTGGCGGCTTATTGCGCGTTCGCTCGCGATTTGGACCAAAAGAATAATAAAAAATATACGTATCTCCGCTGTTGTGCCGTTGCGGCGGTGCCGGCCGCCGGCGGGAGCCCCCCGCGGCT
>JAYKAV010000777.1:1145183-1275183 GCA_035582835.1 Phoebastria nigripes
AGCGCGGCCGGTTCAAGCCGCGGTCACCGCCCGGGACTGTGGCCCCGCGGCCACTCCGCGCCCCACTCTCCGCGCTGCCGGGAGGAGAGGATGGGGCTTACCCTCCTCCCGACCTCCCTACACCCGGACCCTCACGTAGCCATGGATACAAAAATAAAATCCCCAAACCCACGAAGGGCGCAAATTGCAGATGCTATTAAGCACCGCGTTGGCACCGAGAAGGGGGAGGGATGGGTAGGGGTGCAGGTTCAAGCTGAAAAACCTGCTGAGATGACAGAAATCTGTTGCAAGACATATTGCGCAGCTCCACGGGGCTTATTTTTAGGTGGCACCGCTGATCGGGAAGCTTTGCTCCATGCCAAAGAGCCACCACATTGAATTTTTAACCCTTATGCAGCAAACTGGCTGTTTTGGGGGAAAAACTGCCTAATTTCAGTTATTCTGCATGAAGATGAATAGGGACAAGAGAATTACAGCCATAAAGTTTTGACTTGTGCAGCCTCCCCAGCCCATCGAGCGTGTCCCTGAGCCCCAGGACATCCCTGCAGCTTTGGGCTCGGAGCACATTTTTGCTCCTCACTCCATCCCTCGTGCCTCCAGCAGATACAGCGCAAAGCAAGCACTGCTCGCCAGGGCCGCTGACAGCCTCTGCTCTGGGGTTGGCCCCGCATCAGCTCCTGGTTCTCAGCTGGTTAAAATTCTAGTTCCTCAGCAGACACCATCAACTTAAAAAAACAGATATTTAACAATAAAAAGAGTACAGCATGTTCCTTTCTGCATGYACAATAGCACTAAAGTGCCGGCATGAGTCTCCCACACCCCATTTCACTGGGGATGAAACTCCACCTGGAGCAGACTTCCTGCGGACTGGGGATGGGCTGCAGAGCAGCCCCTGCGGAGGGCAGACGGGACAGCATGGGTGGGCAGCAGGGCTGGTCCCCTGGCAGCACGCAGGTGCAGCCTGGCCTGCGGCACAGAGGTGAAAATGAGATCAGATTTTGTCTCAAAACTATCTGTAGCATCAAAACTCTTTCACGGTCTTACAACTGATGTGAGACCAAATCTTGGCCCCAGTAATATCAGACAAAAACTCTCCTTAAATTAAACACGGAGCTCTTTTTTCATCCTGCAAAGGAGGAACTTTGCTATAACAAAAATAACTACGCGAACAGAAAAGAGACAAATGAGGGGAAAGGTAGGGTTGGAATTAAACAGAAAAAAAAAAAAAAAAAGTAAATCATATCACTAATTGACTCAATTCCTGGATTATAAAGCCAGAAGGCACCACTGAGATCACTCCTCCTGACCTCCAAGCTCATGCAGTCTAGAGGACTTCCCGGAATTAATCCATGCTTTGAGCCCAAGAGCTGTGGCTGAACTAAACCATAACTTTCAGAAAAATATCCTGTCTTCATGTAATATAACCTAACATGACAGTCCACTGAAATCCTCGTTCCTCTGTGCAAATGGCTGATTACCTAGCAGGCTGAACTCTCTTCTGTCAAATGGGTCTTCAACATAAAGTTTGTGCTCCAACTGCTTGTTAAACTAAACTCCTTGGATAAACTAACAACGAACCCTGAGATTGTTTCACTCCAAGGCACGCTTTCTATCCTTTGAGCGTTTTCCTCGCTCTTCTCTGAACCCTTTCAAACCTGCGTATTTCTGTAAGGCCAACACTAGACCTGCAAGTGGTGATCGCACCACTGTTAGCTGCACAGACAGCACCACCTTCAGCAGCCTCTGGTGGGACCTCCACAGTTTGCATTAACCCCATAGCCAACAAACTGCATGTTCAAGTATATATTCCCTATGATCATTAAGTACCTTTCAGAGGTCCTGCTCCTCACCCATTCTTTAAGTGTGACTTGTGATCTTACATTTGGCTTTAATTAAATCATTTATGTGCAATTGCACGCAATTTATGGAGTAGCAAATTGATACAGAGCAATGTGGATCACTGTCTTCCTGGCTGTGTGTCTGCTTACTAACCACAGTCTCTGGGCTAGTTGCAAGCTTTCCAAGTAGCCAGGTTTTCCACCATGCAACTGATTAAAAAAAAAAACCCAAACCAAAAAAACCCCATAGGATCAACAACTGGACATTTCAGGCCTCTACCATAAAATGCCACTGATCATGATATATAGTGCTTTTCATCAGTAAACTTTGAAGTGTTTTTAGAAAAGGGTTGGATTCAGTATTGATATTTTACAAATCAGGAATATAAAGCACTGAAGTTGACTGACATCCCTGGCGTTACACCATAAGGTGGTGGCAGAATCAGGAACAAGACCTGAGACTCCAGAGTTTAATGGAGCGCCAAGTCCACCAGCCACGCTTCCAATTTAAGAGCTCCCTACTAGATGGGCAATTTTTAATCCATTCAATATGCACCATATATTAATTTCCCAATATTAATTTGGAATCACTCATTAATTTGGAATCGGCTTACTTGCAGTAATCAAAATGTCACACCGCAGAAAGACAAAAGCCACACAGAAGTCTACCACCCCAACCTTGCTACTTTTACCAAACCAACTTGCAATCCCATCAAAAAATCACATTAAATTTGACAAGGTTTGTTTTCACAATCATATATTGATTGGCATTAATTATGTTTTCCACCATTAATTCTTTATGAAATGACTCTGAGCTAATCTATTTCATTAGTTTCCCCAGACAGAAGGAAGTCTGGTAATTATTTAGGTCACAAGATTACCTTACTTCCAGCTTTCTGAAAGTTCATCGTCCAAAACTTAATAAAAGCCACACTTAATTGAAGCCTCTGCTTTTGTCTATTTATTAAAATGCTTTGACTATTAACATATTTCTCTGTTTCCTAAAGGCCCAGCTACCATCTCGTGCCTAGGAGGGGAGCCCACCTTCAGCGCTGCACGCCCGGACGGGGAAGGCGACTGCACGGTGCGGAACAGAGTTACAGAGACGTATGTGCTGGTGCAAGGAAATGGGACAGGTGAAGTATACGGAGCTCGATATATGATAAAACATACGACATTTTAAACAGCATATTTTACCTTTTGGACGTCCTGGATAGTTCAGATCTAGGTCTATGCACATGTGTAATAGCCTAGACTGCCTGCAGTCAAACTTTGAAGAGAAGCATCGGTAGACAGGACAAGAGCTGGACAAGTCATTAGAAAGGACCGCCCTGACAAAGTGGCACATGCCACCCACACATGATCTAAGAGCAAGTTCTTGTTTGGGCTTCAGCTGACACGGGTATCGCTGCAGTCACCATTAAAAGGCCGTCATTCACTTGGAGGCAAAACGCAGCGACTGCTGTTCTATCCTTTTCCCTGCAATGCGAGATGGCAAAACCCACCTCAGCTATCGCGCTGACGATCTCATGTCAGGTGCTTACACCTTCCAGTCCTGAGTACGGATGTCTTCCCCTGCTCTGAAACCTGCTGCTGGACACGCTTTCTGCTCCGAGCAGTCCTCCTCTGGCCCGGGGAGGCAGGAGCTGCACACCGTTTATTTTAACACCGATAAAGGTTTCCAGCCATACAGTCTCCTGAAAAGGTGCAGAAGTTTTCCATAATATGGGGACAGAAGAAGAAACTATTCATCTTCCTTTTGTCACTGCGGCTTTTAGGTTGAACTCCTCAGACAGAATCAAGTTTACACCAAGCAAAAATAATTGCAAAAAGGTAATAAAAGGATATTTAATTTGAACTAGAGTGAACCTACTAATTTAAGGAAAGATACAACTTTGAGCCAGACTATTCTCTGTCCATCAAATAGCTTACAGAAAGAATAATGCTGTCACCAGAAATGACACGGTTTCCTCAAGCTGTTCCCAAGGGAAGAGCTGGACCCCACAGGAGGACTGGAGCATCCACCCACTGCGCAGGAGAGCTGTACGCCACCGCTGCAGGGGCTGAGAAACCCACAAGCTCCCAGTGTAACTTGCCCGGACTGGTCTCCCCGGGGCTGCACGGCTTCCCAAGGAGCTGGGATGCTAATGGCTCTTCCTCCACTCACGTGTTTTTCCCTATTCCCAGGGACAGTGCAGAAGATTACTTTCATTGCTACCCCCTTTCACTTTTTACTTTTTTTTTTCCCTTTCCTTCCCCTCTTACCTACTCCCAGATAAGATCTCTGGTCCCTTTGGAGTGATTTTGGATTGTGCCTTACGCCAGGTAGATACAAGGATGCATTGGGAAAGTTAGTCGATAGAACTGTTCTTTGCTTGTAATGTTAATTTCAGTTCTACAAACTTTCTCCTGACTCGCCCAGGGACGCGGCGGATATCTCTTAAGAGCCTCATGCCTCATTTTACCTCTTAGTAATGTTGGAAGCATATCTTTTAGGAGCATTATGAGAATTAATTAGCACGTTTCCAAAACTGTTAGGCAAGTGCATACATTATTCTTCTCTTCATGCAATCTATTTCCTTGTGATGTGCTCTATTGAGCCAGAAGCCAGGATTCCTCTGAGGCATCCAAAGAGGATGCGTTGGAGGCAGTGGATCAATTACTTGCTATGATTCAAAAGCCATAAGGCTCCTTGGATGGCTCCCACAACGCCAACTCTCTCTGCAAGCGGGGACTCGGTGCCCGCGTAAGGGCAGCTGACACACAGTGCTGATATCCTACTTACTAAATCAAGCACACGCCAGAAGCACAGTGACGGACTGACAGCCCAGCATCGGGGCGATGCTGAGATGGCCCTGGCAGCTGACTGACCTGAAAGGGAGACACGTTTCTACGTGTTCCTGTGCACTTGCTGCTACAGTCCTGTTCAAGTCTGGGATCATGAGGTTTCTACACATCAGTCGACTACGAAAGCAAAAGGGAGTATTTTAACAACAGCAAACTTCTTATCCATCACCTAAGTATCCTTCATCTTCCTGCACTATCCAAACCATTTCTCCTTAAAACGCCTTCAAAACAGCTTTTGTTCCTGTAAAAAGCATTATACAGACTTCTGAGCAGTTGACAATTATAATTCTAGTGATGGTTTACCTGCTTTTTTGGGCAAATGAACAAATTGCACTTCGGTTTCCAATACTATCATACTTAGTCTGCTCTTGATTGAATGCAGGATGTGTAGTTGCATTAAGAATTAATATGTAGTTTTAATACGTTTTCCAGGGTCCTCTACAAGACAACTTTTTCCTTTGGCAACCTCAACACCCATAAAACCCAGACGCACGCTCTTTTCACAGCAGTAATCTGTCCTTGAAAATATGAAATGCTGTTTCTTCTGAGATTGTATGTTAGCTAAAGGAAGTGTGCTATGCACTTGGGGATTGATTAACGTGAAGTGTAAAAAGAAAGGGGGGGTTCTTTTCCTTAGGAATTTTTTTTTACTTTTTGGTAGAAAAATCAGACTCCAAATGTCCAGCTGAAAACCCGATTGCAAACAGAAATTCCAGCTCAGAAGTATTCTGCGATGACTCACGAGAACAATAGTTTAGTGCCTATTGCTTCCAGTTCCCTTCTACTGGCCAGTTTCCACATGTGGACCACCAGGACTGGGATCAGAGTTGCCTTCTTTTGGGAGTATTTTCATTATTGGCAGGACGTTCGCTAGCACCAGATCCACAAACTGAATCAAGAGGAGAAAAAGTGGGAAGTAGAATAAATTGCTGTATGGGGAAAAGCAGATTGAGAGGTCCTGGCATGCCAAAGGAATAAAAATCACCTCTCTGGATATGTTTGATATATCTCTGAGAAGTTCCTATCTTGGGATGCACTGTGTAGGAGGGGGAATTAAACATCATATCCAAAAAAACAAATCAAAACCCCACTATAATGCATTTATTTCCTGAATCTCATGTTCTGAGAGTCAGTTTCTTGATTTGCAGGGACCTGACTCATGATATTGGATTTCTTGAGGTTGGCAATGACACAGATGCACCTGAATCTCCTTCCTCCCTACCTAGCTCAGCTATCGAAAGGAGGCCCTGGAGGACAACAAAGTCACAGCAACCCAAACAACGGCTCTCACAAGCATCATCAGGAGCACTTCTGAATTGTGACTTTTCAGTTCTGCAGTTTTGGGCAGTCTAAAGTATTGTATGTAAGGGGATCTTTGGTAAAAAAAACATTGTTGGGGGGGGGGGGGGGGGAACCCAACCAAAAACCAAAACCCAAAAAAACCCAACCAAACTTTCATAAAATTGGTTACAGTAGCACATTTTCAATCAGCCATAATAAAAAGTAATGTTAACGCTTGCCTTCAACTTCAAGGACCTCACTACATCTGCTCAGTTCAGAAAGTGCAGGTAAACAGAGATGACCAACTTCTCCATCTCGCTTGACGGTCACTAAATGATCTGATGAACCAGGCAAAGTCTCTGACTTTGTTATGACTGGGTTTGTAGGTCACATGACTATTTTGCTTCACCATACAACCTATGATATTAATTCAAAACCAGTATTTCCTTATGCATTTAACAGTGAGATACAGTAGCATTTGCCCACCTGCTCTGAGCACGAGGAAGTTACTGCACCATATAGCCATTACCCATTCAGCTTTCCCTGTAGAAAATGCTTAAACATCATATAATGTAGCTTTGTTGAAAAGGCAATGTGCAAAGACAGCATCATCAGAGATCGCGGTTGAGAACCACCAGTGCACACCAGGGGATCAGCTTTGCCCGGGAGCCTCTCACCATCCCTCAATCCCTCCGCTTGTGCCTGGGAGGTGCTCCGACTACTTTTGAGGTTACCTTGGCATGCACGTGCACACACACACACAAGAAAAGATAGGAAAAGTCCTCTTGGATTGACACCTTTTACTCCATGTTTTATCTTGAATTTTTACCACTTGAAAAATATGTTTCCAGTGGCTCACTGGGCCCATCTTAGGGATGGGAACCTCGCAGCGCCCGTCCGGGCTTCTGTGCTGGTCTCGGCCAACTGTCCCAGCGCCACCGTTAATCACCGCAGTGACTCCTGGCACGTGGACTCCTGTCTACTTGAAATGAGGGGGGCACCTCGCAAACTCCTTTCGCACGAAGAACTCGTTCATATGAGGAATTGACAGAAGCTGCAAACACTTTCTTTCCTACCAGCTGCTTCCAAATGTGAAGTTGATGATTTGGAAACAAAAAGCTCCCTTAACGTATCCTATAGCGAGTTACTCTTCTTTTCTACATAATAGTAGTCTGAACCTCTGGAAGATCTGTTAATAAGGCGTTTTTGCTTAGCTCCTCCCTTGTCACTTGAAATCACATGAAGTTCTGGGGTTTTATCAAAATATCGCTGTCTTTTGAAAACAGACCCATCATTATTATTTCYGTTTGGGATATTTCACTCACTTTGGTATGTGGAGTTTGTTACAATTGTTTATTACTTCTACAAAATGTCTCGTATTATGAAGAACAATTCTTACGTATTTCACACCATTAAATTAACCATGGAAAACATTTACACATGTCTGGCAAGAAACTTTTGTGAACAGATTCCAGTTAAGTCCTAGTTAAAAGAACTTTATGTGCAATAAAGTCCTCAAAAATATTAAAAATCATATTTAAAGCATTCTCATAAAATGTGTATTGAGAAAAGACAAGTTTAATTCTCAAAGGCTCCATTATTGAAGCAAAAATTAATATTTGTACTGTTTCTAAATTGGAATAAAATTGCAAGGATGCAAACACTATCCTATATCATAATCTATAAACCAGTCACAAATGTTAAATCAACTGTAAAAATGATTTAAAATCTACATGACTGATTTTATTAAACTGATTTAAAATCACATTTGTGCTACCTTCATTTATTAACCGTATTTCAGACAACACTGTGTTTATAGTGGATTTGCATGAATACAGACATATACAGAGAAGAAACTGTCTTTTAAAAGGGACAAGACCTTTCCTCTCCTGTGCATGTTTTCTTAGCACATGCTTGTGGTAAACAGAAACATATAAATTAAAGATACAGAGRCCTTGTAAGGTTCTGCGGTCACTTCTCTGCAATTTTATAGTTGTTCTCTTCAGGTTGCTTGTTCATAACAAAATGATTTTTGTTCTTTGTTCCAAGCTTAGAAAACACTTCACAAATATTAATTAATATCTGTAAAACCATAGCCATTTCTAGTGTCACTCTGGCTTCTTGCAGGTGGGAGAATTGTGGGCTGCGGCTTTCCATTTAGCTCTAGCACAGATCCAACAAAATCATCAAAGCTATTTCTGGTTTATTTTGGTGAAGCCAATTAGAATCAGCAGCTGATCTCGAGATAGATAAGAAGGGATTATATTAAAATTTTTAGGGAGCTCACAAGCTGTTGCTGGCTTTCCAATTATTATTTCGATGTCTTGGGAGTTAATCCCATCGCATGCTCCTTGGCGAGCACCCAGCCTCGGGAACAGGCAGTGCACTGATGTGTCCATCACCCCAGGGATGGGCATCATTATGGCGAGTCAGTGGCAGGACAGGGAGGAGCTACAGGAGTCCCAGGTCCCTGATGTACAAAACTACCAACCGTGGCAAACTTCTAAAAAACAACAGCAACCATTTTAATAATGAAATGTACCTTGAAACTTTACAGATGGGGAGAGTTACAATATAAATGCCCTTCACATCCAGATTAGAATAAAACATAGGTAAAGGTAGGCTTCTCCAGTCTAAGAAATACAGGATGTATTTCACTGTGTTTTTTCTGCTTCTAAATAAAGAATTTTAAAAACTAGAGAAAAAGCTGCGGTGCTTTGAAGCCTGATGATAGGCACAGACACAGTGCACGTGCTGTTCTGGGGGTCAGGGTCTGTCCTCCCTGTGACCTGCTGGTGTCTCAGCTGGGTGGTGGCACCAGGAGGTGACACTGCTCCCCGCTTAATGCTGATGGCTGAAAGCCTCTGCTGCCACCATCCAGCAGCACCGAAATCAGTGGAAGTTTTCTAAGTGTTTATTAAAGAAAGAGACGCAAAGTCCTCTCACTCTTCCTTCCAAACATCACGAATAATGATTCCACAGGAACAGGGAAAATCAGAATGTCAAACTCTCCACAGGGCAAGATATTTGTGTGTTTGGGTTTTTTTCTGCCTTTAGTGTATCCCTAATTTAAAGCATATGTCCCTTTACAAAGAAAACAATTTCTTGCTGTCATACCATGAGACATTACAAAAACATTAGGGATAATTCATGTGCAATTTAAAACAGACCCCACAGAGCAACTGGTGGTCTAATGACAGCACACCACTCGGTGACACCACGGGTCTAGGGATGGTCCTTTGGCCCCAGCAGCCCCTGGAGAGGGGTGTGGAGACATCACATTCGCTGCTAGGCAGGGGAATGCTGCAATATTTGCCTTTTTTGCTGTGTGACAAATCACCAGTAGCCCTTGAAAGCACCCAGCTGAAGCCCTTATTCCATCAGAGGAGCTGGTGGGCAGCATCCAAGCCTCCCCCATCTCTCCCATGCTGTCCCACATGGAGCCACTCCGGGGAGAGGACGGAGGGTGCTTGCTCTTGCGTCCTCACCGTCCCTCTGCCGACAGGGCAGGGACCRGCAGGAATTGCCATCCTGTGCCCCATCTGAGGGGGTTGTTGCCTCCATCCTCTGTAGGGACACCACCAGCCCCAGCTGGTCTCAGACAGATGGCAAGGAGCCCTCCGAGGGGTAGCAGTGGGGTTGGGTGTTGGTCGAGGTTCAAGACCTTAGCCCTAAGCTGGAGCCTAAGCATCAGGGCTAACGTTTCCCCTTTGCTCTGCCCTTCCTCTACCCCAGCCTCCATGGTGGCCCTTTCTGCTGTGAGCTCTTCCAGGAGGGCACATGTGCACTCGACACGAAGGCATGAACCACCTCCAGCAAAACAAATTTTCTAGAGTTTTGGCTGAATAAACCCATTCAAGTGAAACGCTGCTGGACCTGTCTATGCCCTACTGGAGGACAAAAAGCCCAGCGTCACATCTGTCTTCTTAAATCTGCGGATTTCAGCAATTGTTTCTTTCAAGCATTATCTCCTCACCAGCACGTAGTGACCTTAGACATAAGGAACAATCAGCAGGATTCGCGCAGATAAATATTCTAATGCACTTTATCTTAGAGATGCTGCAAACATGTTTGCAAGACAGACACAGTAACTGCTCCTTCAAGACTCCGTATGACCTTTAACATCATTTTCCCCAAAAGTTAATTTCTGTGATTAATGCAATATACTAAAACCCATAAATCTGATCATTTGAAGGATTCAAATTAGGAATTATTGACAGCTGATAGAACAGAAGTGCAGAGATGAGGCAGATTTTCTCATCTGTCCATCTAAATGTTGGAATATGTATTGATTAAAATATGACATGGTATAGAACCCACCATAAATCTAAACTCTATTAGATTAACACAGGCATTCAATTAACATAAAATGACAACCTAAGAGAAAAGCCTTGAATGTCGGCCTATCTCCGTTTGTAATATTTTAACCCACCTATCTGGGCAAGTTTTGAGGTAAACAGAGATGTGTGCCTGGTTTCACCTTGGCTCAGTACCCATGGGTGTAAACTGAACCCTCGGGTGAATATAGACTCAGTGCACTGAGGCTGCTCTCTGATTTTCAAATTGTAAATGCTCAAATATTCAAGCTGAGCATAGTTTGAATGAGCATATCCATGACAATGAGGCCACCATTTTAGAAAATGACCTGTTTAGTGTCTTCGTTACATATGAATCCCCTGGGCCTAGAAGGTCCCTTCTATTTGACATTACTTCAGCAATTATTCCTTCCATCAAAAAGCTGAAATATCACTAGATGCAACAAGAACATTAACAGGTAGAAATCACAAAAACGACACGCACAGGAAACAGGAAAGCCCTTCTCTGAACAGTGACTCCAAGGCAACTCTCAGCCCTTACGTGGGTTACTCAGTAAGGTCCAGCTGCAGAAACCTGCGGACTCTCGAAGTGCAGGTTTTATTCCACCGGATTCACAAAATCTTGTAAGGAAGTTCAAAATTTCCTTTGTACCGCCTAGACCAGAGTATGCTGCCTAAAGCACCCAGAAGCGATAGCTATAAATAAATATATAAATAAATAATTTTGAGCTTTCTATTGCCTACTCAAAATAAGGAAGCTGGTGGAATAGTGTGGGAAAACAAATGCCACGCGAATGGCCCAATGCTGCGAACACAGAGGAGGCTTGCTTTCACGCTTGCCTGGCACCCTTGCTGAATGGATCTCCTTTGCGCAAGCATTGCACAGCACAAAAACCATTCTCAGTGATAAGGTACAAGTTTTTCTTGATGTGTAACTGACTGGGACTGGGAGTCCTCTCACTGGATAGGTGTGGAAATGTGAGGGAACCACTGGGATTTGGGTCAGAATATTGCAGGAACCAGGATTCAGGCTTGATTCTCACAAATGCTGCACATTTCTGGTATCATTTGATTTTAGCTGAAGTTAGAACCGCTCACGCTTAAATCAAGCTCTCAAAGACTTTTTGTAAGTCTGGGAAACCCTGCCCACGTGAAAAATTGTCCGATATTACCTAAATGCCTAGTCTTCATGCCCTGGCTTGGAGCATTTATACATGCAGAAAGGCATGTTCCTCTGCCTGTACAGGCTCGAGGTTTCCCTTGAGCTGCTGAAAGCCTTAAATGAATCCTATAGCCCCTGCCTCCAGCTGCTCCGCTACGGCAGTGTCATTCCTGACGCGGCTGCAGTTAAGCTGGCTGAGCCCGTCTGTTCCTTTCTCCTTCTGGCCAACTCATCCTATCAGGGCCACCTTTTGCCAGCCTTATTCTTTCCAGTAATCAATAATTACCTTTCTCTGCTCCCACTGATGACTTCTGGAAGGGGTAGCCTTATGTCACTGTAGCAATTGAAACCATAATCTGTGCTCTAATGAGTATTTGTCTAGGGTTCACAATTGCAAATGGGAAAGTGTTAACCCAACGTCCCTGCAGAAGCTGACAGGGAAAGGCTGGCTGGCTGGAGCTATGCACAAGTGGTGAATCCTCCCAAGAATGAAATTAGTATGTATTATTAGTCTGCATATTATGTGCACATTTTAAAAGATACTAATTTTCTCTCTTTCTTTCCTTTTCTCCAAAGTACCACTATTTAGGACTATAGATTCATAATTGCTCAGGAAAGCCATTGTCTGTGTTCTCTTAGTATGTCCATTATATTTAATCTATCCTCAAGCCTCTATTCAAATGCAACTTGATAATATTTTTATTATAAAATTCCATATTTTCTGTGAAGCTAACTTCCACATTACATTTTCCCCTCAAGGAGAAACTCAAGCTCTCAACCAAGAACATTGCAAATTAGCAGTATGTGAAAGAAGCAAGCTCAAAACACATTTAAAAAAACCATTTGCATGCGGATTTGTTACGTGTTCAAATTTTTTATATTGTTTACTTGTAATAATTTTCAATAGCTGATTGAAAATTTGCTGTTCTGAACTGAAAAAGCAGGTTTTTGTTCAAAAGAAATGTGCAGGATTTCAACAATTCTTTCTACTGCAATCCCATTTTTTTCCACACTCAGCAATTCAACCTAACTGGCTTTCTCCACCACAATCAGCAGCGGAAAAAAGGTTGTTTAACGGACTGGGATTTCAGATGAAAAAACAGGGTTGTTGAAAATTCCCTAATCAACTCTACTGAATGGGACCAACAGCAAAGTGTCAGAAAGGCTGCTCTGGGGAAGGTCAGGGATCCCGTGAGCAGCAGCCTACAGATGTGCCAGGAGAAAGCCTGATGCAGCGAGATTGCCAGCCTTGTCCCAGATGCAGCTGGTTCAGCCATACAAATAAGATCTGCTGAAGTGCTCAAACTTCTGCATGTTTTCATAAATCAAACTAAACCCATCCAGGTTTTTTCTTCCTCCTTTCTCTTCTACTTTTGTGCTTAAAGGAGGCCAAGAACCGAGTGAGTAGGTAATTAGTATAAATGGAATCTGAATTGTGGCCTCACCCCCAGAAAACAGGGACTTCTTGAGATTAATTGGAAAAGCAAAGAAAATAACCCACTTCAGCTGAAACTGTTTCTGAAGTGCCATGATAAGCTCCATACGATATGAATACATAACCTTCGTATGACAAATATACAGAACCGATGCTTTTAATGTGTCAGGAGGAGAAAATGCGGTTCATCAAGGAACGAAGCACTCGAGGTGCGCAGAGAGCATCCCTGCCTCTTGCTGCGCTGCGCACGCTGGTGGGTACGGACCCTGTATGCTGACGCTGCCTCTGGGACAGATCCTTGTCCCAGTGGCACCAGCAGAAACCCAAAACGCCTCTGCCAGTGCTGTCCCCGGGGCGTGCAGCCAGCGTGCCCCTGCTGCACCGGCCCCAGGGGCCAGGCGGGRTGCAGCACCCAGGGGGTGAGGGGCTGTATTTCCCTTTCTTGCCCACTCCCCTGCGGATCCACTGTTCCCAACTCTCTCCCAAAACTTCTTTCCCTCACTGAACGCTAGGAAGTGCACTGTGATATTTAGTCCTGTCGAAGGTACAAAATTGTATTGTGGTGAGTCAACTACGTTACTAAGCAAAATAACTGCAGCGAACTGAATAAACAAGGAAGCAAAAATGTCTCGCAAACAACTCATTTACTAAAAATACACTACCCCTTCAGACTGAATACCTTCTGTGCAAACCGACAGGATGGACAACGGGCTGAAATAAAAAATGAACGTGATCTCTTCACAGGGATTTTGGCAGCAGAGCCACGCTGGGGTCACGCCAACTTTCCATACCTTGCCAGCTGAAAACTCAGGAGAGTTTTCTCCTTTGGAAAGGGAGACAGACACAGGCCAAAATCAAGATCCTAATAGGTTTGAGCAGTTATGCTGCAATGTCTACTAGCAGCCCGGGCTGCACTCTGCTCTCGTGCCCTCCTCCACAGGGATGAGCCCCTGGCAAGAGGAGCTCCCCGGCAGAGCTGCATCCAACGGGCTGATTAAGGCACCCCATACCCCAAGGACAAACGCACATATTTCTCACACTACACCAACATCGGGGCAAAAGGAAAATGCACGCCCAGTATAAAACGCCACTTTACACTGTGTGGAAATGGATCATTACTTTTCACCTAGAAAGATCTGCTATGAGTTACAGTAATCAGGAGGAGAAAGATGGATAGGGAATCACCATGAGTTGCTGTATTCTCGTAGCTCTAACAGTGCTATTTGTAGCTTTGAATGTGGCACCACTTTGGTGTTAGGTAGTGGTTAAGATAGACATACAGGACTTTCTCAGCAAAGATGGCAGGAATCAATTTTTTTCACCTTCTGAAGTAGGAAATACTAGTGACAAAGTTACTGTGCATCAGTGACACTCTGTGGCTCTRGAGGCTCCAGGTTACTGTGAAACATAACACGGATCTGGAGCACCGTCTTGCATTTCACTGATACACCTGAGTCTTAAACACGGGACTTGGTGGAAGTCAAAGATACATCAGGAGTAAGATACTGTTTTCCTCATGCTACCTACAAGAAAGTAGCATTAGCATCACCACCTACAGCGGCACTTGGTGGGGACTGGACCGTGCCCACCCGGGCTGCATCAGCTCACGTATCGCCCCTCCACGCCTTGCTCAGCGTCTTGGCTCTGGGGCAAAATACACAAATACCCCATAACGGGGAAGGAAAAAGCTGGCTGTAATAAGAACATGCCCTTGACTCGTTTCTTTAACAAGAGAGATGAGCAAGAAGCACAGACGAAGCCCTTCAGACCAGCAGTGCTGCAGAAGGCCTGGCCATTTGGTCAGGTGGCCTTTGGGCACCCTCCGCAGAAGGGGCTCCTGCCGCCCCGGGGGGACAGCCACAAAACTGGCCACGGCTCCAAGGGCTCGGCCCCAACAGGTCTGGGAAGGGGAATCAAAGAAAACCTGTGGGGCTGCAATTCTAACAAGCATAGRTTTTGTATTTAACACCGTATACCTCCTCTAGAAACGTGCAGCAACATACCCTCAAACTGGGMGGGAAAGCAAGATGAACAGAGAGGGGAAAATGAGCGAGCGAGCCGTAGCACCACGGCCTTGCAGRGCGCCAGAAGGCACGCTCGTGGGGGAAAGGGGACGCCGAGGAAAAGAGCACCATCACTTGTCTGGAGCGGCTCTGGGTTTACAAAGACCACCTGAAGCTGAGCTGGCTGGTGCACAGGGATGATCTCAGCTCTTGATGGAAAGATGAGACATCACACTTTGTATATAATTCCAACGGCACTAACTTGCACCAGTATTGAATTTAATTTGAATAATGTTAACAGTCTCTCAAACCCTTCAGAAGAGAAGTAGTTTAACGTCTGCAACATACACTAATGCTGGAAGAAAAATGACATGCTATTGTGTGTTCAGACATCCATAGTATTTCCTATTTGTTTGGAGTTTTACGGAGTTGGGAAGACAGATGGAAATTTTTTTGTTAGAGCAATGCAAATGATAGCAACATTACTGGATGCCTTGTAGGAAGTCTCAGTGTGATA
Source organism: Phoebastria nigripes (assembly GCA_035582835.1). Lineage (NCBI taxonomy): Eukaryota > Metazoa > Chordata > Aves > Procellariiformes > Diomedeidae > Phoebastria > Phoebastria nigripes. The sequence continues at coordinate 1,160,583 of JAYKAV010000777.1, forward strand.
GCAAAGCCTCTAGATGTGAATTGTAAATTGAAATTAAGCTTTTCCATTGAAGAAACATGAACTAGATTGAGTACGGCTTGGGAAAAAAGTATCAGCAACTTTCCCAACAGACTGAGGGCACACTTCACTGCAATGTTATTTTGATGCAAAGCTTTGTGATCCCCCAGAGAGCAAACCCTGAGTGTAACATTGCCCCACCGCACCAGCCCGGGAGCTGCCGTGTGCTGCGAGGGTGAGAGGGGCGAGCAGAGGGCAGGACAGAGAAAGACCGGTCTGAAACAACTGAAGAGGAAGCATCTTCCTAGCATCACAGTAGGGAGGAGGCAATGGGACAGTAAAAGCTGTCAGAAGTATTTTATTTGTTATTTAAGCGCAAAGCGCGGACATTGTCAAGAACAAAATTATCGTTCACCCCAGCTCTTCATAAATAACTTGGGACAAAAAGCCTTGAAGCCATGAGAGTTTGGGGTGCTCACGGTGCGAAAGAGATCGCCCCTCAGGCTCCTGTAATGGGAGGCTCTGTTTCTTCTCTTCCTGAAAGCTGAAATGACACCCCAGGCACTTCACAAATCCCTGTGCTAAGCACCCAGGTTCACCCCCATCTAGGTGGAGTGAGGCGAGTCCCTTCCCAGGGTGGACATGGCCCTGCCTGTCCATCTTCAGCAATAGGTGAGCTTCCAGTTTTAAGAGACCTTAGGTTAAAAAAAAAAAAAAAAGAAAAAAAAGAAAAAGAAAAAGAAAAAGTGTTCCTCCTTCTTGTTTGTGGGTTGTGAGCTCCCTCTTGTGGCTCTCTCAGAATTTCCAGCTATTTACCAAGCTCCCTGAAGCCACTTGCGATGTTAAGCCCGGATGGGCACCCACTGGAACTGGCCACGCCTCGGATTCCCCCGATGCCACCAGTACTGTTATCTTTTGTCCCAGTAACTTGCTGCTTCGCTTCTCAAATTCTGTTAAAACCTTAAAGATAAGAAATGTACGTTCTCAATGTACACTCCGAGCCCATACCAGCTCAAACAAAAGGGTAAAGCTGAAGCATTCCCCTGCGCAGGAAGGCTCTTGCCCAGCCCTGCTGCACACCACACAGGACCAGGGGAGTGTGGCATGTCCCCTGCCAGCTCCACTTGGTGCTGAGGGGTCCCCAGGACCCCCTCGCCTCCTGGACGCCCACAGAGGACCACTCATCTGCCGTCCTTCAAAGCTCAGGTCAGTGGTAGCATCGCTGAGCGCAACAGCCCTGCCTCATTTCTGAGTTTCCTCCCAAGCCGGGCCAGCAGCCTTGCAGGGATCYCATCCCTCCTTGAACTCTCCCACATCTGGAGTCATATTCCCACGGCTGAAATGGAAACATTTACATTACCACACTGCCAGGCCCCACGTTTCCCCCCCAGTTAGCCGATTTTCTTTCTGAAGTATCTAATTAGGCAACTTTTCAGGGAGAGGAAATGGAATTGTCTGTAGATGGTTTCCACCTGCAAGATTTCACACCAGCCCTTTATAAACAGGGTGAGCCTTGCTGTATCTGGTTGCCACTAATGCTTTCCCCGCGAGGTGCGCAGCCGCCGGTCTGACAGCTCTATCCACTCGCTGCATAAATCCTGGTGCTTCAGCAGCTGCCCCAGCCCTGACCCTTGGACTTCCCCTGCACAGAGCAGCAGCTCAGCTCACTGGTAGCACCTTACAGGAACATATGTTTTTACATCTAGTATAATGGCTACAGAAGGGTTTCTAGAGCGAAGACAGATATAAAAAAGCATGGCTGAAGTACAGCTGACCCTACAATATTTTTTTTTTACATGAGTACATCATCTACCTCTGTAACAAGCCAAAGGGAAGGTCCTTGCAGCAAAAGAAAGGCAACTTCACCAGGAACACAGGGACAGGACTTATCTATGGTTCAACTCAGACTAGCTACTACCACACCACTTTCATCTTGAATAAAATCAGCAAATTATCACCAGGAAAGAGAGGAAAGCAGAACTATGATATCCATAAAACATCTTACAGCGCCTACTTCCAATAAACCTGGTTAAAGTGGGGAGCTTGAAGACGATAAAATGTCAAGGAAGGCACTTGCTAATCAAATACATATAAACAGCTCTACACTGAATGTTGGGGGGGTTTAAGCCCCAATATTGTGGTAAAGGTTCCTCTCTTGAACATGCCTTTCTAGAAACTGTTTTGTATGAAGATGAGAGAGGTGTAAAATGCAGAAGAAAAGTGGAAATGTTGCAAGATGTGCTGCAGAAATTAGCACTTTTTTGAGAAGTGATCATGGTTTTTACCAAAAAAAAAAAAAAAAAAAAAAATCTTCATATTACAACCTACAGCTGAGTTTCTTCAAATGCTTGTTGGATGTCACTTCAAACGCATATAGCCAGAGAAGTACGCCTTACAAAAAGTAGACAGATAATTCTTCATTCAGACATGGTACTATTGCTAAATAACAAAAGATGGATGAGTGGCTATGAAGAATGTGTGTCTTTCAAAGGGGAAGCTACCAAGCTAAGCAGCTCACTACATTTGAAATCATGGGAACCATACCAAAGTCAAAGAGTAACTGCAGTTTCTAAGAAACCTCTGATATTCTACAACTAGAATATTATGCGCCCTTTCTTACACATCCATCCTAACCACAAAGTACACGTGATATGATTTTGTGTGCATCATACGCATTTCATGTACATTAGCATTCAGAGAGCTCTGCATTGTAATGAAAAGAAGGAATCAAAATGTTCAAGTTGCACAAGAAAGAAAACTTATAAAACTGCCATCTCATGAATGTAATTTATTCATTTGGAAAGACAAAGGATGAAACATTCCCACAGACCCACAAAGTCTCCACAACCACAGGGCAGGGAAGCACATGAATATGCCAGGCAAGAAGCTTTCAATCCCTGGTGCCTCAGCTAACAATGGGGAAAGAGTCTTCTCAACCTATTGTCGTCTTCTTACTCCTAATTGCAGGGACCTATGAGGAACCCAGAGATATATTCACATATATATCCTATATATTCACATATATATCTGAGGTGCTAGACAGGGGCACCTCAGATAGCCTTCATCCAGTTTTATCCACGGCATGAAATCCAATCACACTTCTCCATTTTATTTCATTACAAAAAGGAACATCAAGTTTTTAAATATCTTTTGGGCTATCTGTTCCTGTGGTAAGGCTGAAGATCCCTCTCACTTAATGTTTTATTTGCAAGCCCTTGAGAGAAGGAGACGTATAACTTGTAAGCAATGCCACAGGCATAAATACTCCAAAAAGCAGTGGCCTTAGGCAGGTCATTGCACTGCCAAATACTACAGGTCCACGTTTAGGAGTAATAAGCCACCCAGAGCTGGCATCTATCTCATGGAACTGAAAGAATGGAGAATAAATTAATAGATAATAATTGCTATACCCCAGGGATCTGATCTCATTCTTCTCTGCCTACTACTGCCTCACTCTAGATAGGTGGAGTGCAGTTCCACAAATGATCAAAAAGGTGGGTTTCTTCAAACGTGTATTAAAAAAATCAGCGCTGAAGCAAAGCTGTCCAGATAGCTGGACGTGTGTGTGCACAGCATACTAAATCCTGAACATACATGGTCTCAAAAAATAGGACATGTCCCTCGGTAAGGAATCAGAAGAAACAGTGCAATGAGAACATAGCCATTGATATGGAAATCGGTTTACCTTATGGAGAAACATCTCATTGAARTAGCTCCTAATTTTTCACCCAGCCCAACTGAATTGTTTTCCACACCAACAGAGAAACTGGYGGGATACGAGTGCTGACAGGGGAGTTCAGGAGTCTCCGGCAGTGGATGCGGACGTTGTTTGACACTCATGGCTACCAAGAGCACACCTTGGACAAGGACATGCTCTGTGTCCCCGTGCCACCAACCCTGCCAGAGCTCAACAGCAAGCAAGTGCTTACTGCTCTTTGGTAAAGCTAAAATGGCACGGAGCTGGGCAGGGGGGCAATGTACTTGCAGCGAAGAGAGAAACCAACTATGATACAGTGAGAAGGAGCAATTCGGGAAGTATATTCCAACTGCTCCTACCTATAACTGGACACCCAAACTGGCACATGGGCACAAAAACATGCATTTATATTTCTTGAGATGATGTGACTGTATGATTATCTGAATACAGGATACAGACATCCTAAGAGCTTGAAAAAAGGGGTCCAAATACAAAYGAACTAGAAATACTTCTATTTTTAAAAATAAATCTGTTTCGCCTCATCTTTCAAAAATTCTGGTTACCAGAAACAGGCAAAATAAGTTTAATGAACCTSCCTAACAGCAGACACCACTGTGGTCATGGCCATGACTGGGTCACCTCTTGCTCAGAGTAGCGATACTTCCTTCTGGAAAACAAGTTTTTATCCAGTATTTTAAAAATAGGCTGCTTCAAAGAGGAAGGGAATCAAATGCTGCATCCATTAGGGATGAGTAGTAGTGAGCAAAGGCAGCGGGGAGGGATTCTTCTTTCACTGAGCAGCTATCTGGCAGAAATACATACCCAAGATGTGGGTTACTCTCTCCTCAGCAGAGCAGTGAATTCAGGCCAGGCCTCCTGCATCCTGGAGAAGTTTTCTAACTGCTCAACTGGCGGATAAAAGGGCTGTCATCTCCTCCTCTGCCTTTCTGACAGTCTGGCCCTGCATGGCTTTTGTGTTTTGCTTTTTCTTTTTTTTTYTTTTTTTTTCTTTTTTCTCCCTCCCTCCCTACAATTGCCTCATTTGATACAAAAACCAGTATTTTCTATGTTTCATATTATTAAGCAAACTAGAAAAAGAAATACTTTTTGGTTGGGATTGATTTAGGGTTTTTTTTCAGCAAGACAGCCAAACCAAAAAGTCAATTGTTAGCACAATCATAATAGGGACAGCAGTCTGCACTCAGCATTGTGGGTTACAGAGCAGAGTGGGCCAATACCACATCCCAGAATTCAATTTCCACTTCCAAATTTGGTGAAAGAAGAGATCCAAAATGATATGCAACCCTGGGTCCATAGACCTCCAAAAATCCTATTGCCTCTAAATTTGATCTCAGCTTTACGGCTCAGGTCCCAATCTAGTGCATACCCACATTTGCTACATGAACTTTTGCTCCCTCCCCAACTTGATTAAGAGCAAAGAAAGTAACAGATGGATCCATGCTGTTCCTTTGTAGCCGAGAGATTAATGTTTGCATTGCATCAGACTACTCGCGTTCACACAAGGGAATACTGCTGTTGTCCCTGCAACTGGCACCTGCACTCGCTTGGTCCAATCTGTGTCTGAGCAGAAAGGCGATGTAAGGGAATGCAAACGGTGTTTTGGTTTGGTTTTACATATATGAAATGCTTCGGAAGCATGACAGGGTGTGAAAAATGGCCATGCCTTGAATAGCAAACTTTGTTGTACTTTGCCACTCACTGACGGCAGCTCACGCCTCTGCTGTACATCACTCTGCTAAAAGGCTGTCACAGAGCACGTCCTAAGGAAGGGTGTCAGTAAACAAACTTGGGGTTTTTTCTCCCGTGTGCTGAACCCATGGGCAACATCAACACGAAGACAGGATACGCTCCAAAACCGCACCAGCGGTGCTGGAAGTCAGCTTCTGCCACTCGTCAAAAAACCCTACAGATTCAGCCCAGCTCTGCCATTGGCGCAGGTACCCCTCAGCCGCAGGTGGCTCGCTCCTACAAGCTGTTTTCCCCAGGCAGCGGAGAGGAGCTGCATCTTCGTAGTCTATGGCGAGGGTCCGACAAAGCAGCAGCACAATATCAATGGTGATGAAAAGAGACGGTTTTGTCTGTGGTATCAGGATTAGATGCTGTGGGTGCCAAGCTGCAGGAGCCTGGAAAGCCTCAGCCGCCAGCCCTCCCGGATCCGGGCTGAATAGGGCTTTGAGTAACTTACAGCTTAAAAAACTCAGACAAAAAAAACCCCAAACCATTTGTAATCAGAAAGTAGTGTTATTCCCTGTAACTTTCGCTGATTTACCCAACAGTTAGATCTTCCTTTTCCCCTGTGCAACAGCCGCTGTTTTTCCCTGGGCATTATGGCAGGTTTTTGTCCCACGTCCTGGGCCTCCAACTGATTACAGAAAAGGGACGTATATCCAGAGAAACCTCAGCCCGGCAGAGCCACGCGGGTCGTGATGGCCCTGGGAGGCTGGACACCGGGGATGACACCAGGGAGTGCACCGGGCGGGCTCAGGGGCTGCGGGTCTGCAACGCTTGAAGAAGAGCCCGCCAGGAACTATGAACACTTATTTTAGCTTCTCGCTGTGAAAGAGGGTGGACTTTACATGATTTAGTGTGCAATCTGTGAATTTTAATAACCGCTACCATTTATCAGGACATCTATCATACTATATCTTTTGCAGCTGTTGAAAAACAATATTGGTGCTTTCAAAGCAGTTTCATCATAGATTCAAAAAAGGCTAAAACAAAATTGAAAAACAAAAACCAGCCATATGCCTACTTGACCTAGGATACATAAACCTGTTGTTCAATCCAGAGGAGGGATTACAGCATTACTTTTTAGTAAGTTGCTTTTCATATGGAAATTTCTTTTCACAGTAAAGCTCTGTATTTAATGGCATCAACATAAAAAACATCCCTATTTTTAGTTCCCCGATCATGGACATATAGATTTTTATAGTGTCTGCAAGCATACATTAACGTTAATTTCCCCATTCTCCTTTGTACTTTGTTAATGTCACAATCTGCTGTAAAACCTTGCCAAGTTTCTTAACTGTCATGTTAATTCCGAGACCTAGTCTGCACTCTCTGACATTTCAGGACAGAACATGGCAGTAAAAATAGATTAAAAACAGCTTATAAGTATTATAAAATCTAGAACTTTACAGATGGTGGAATTATATCTGCTGAATGGAAATTTTAGCAACTCGGAACACAATAATATTAGAATAGCCTATTGATTTCTAAGACAAATATTTTCAGAAGTAACGTAATGGTATCTGAATAGTGGGCAAAACCCACAAAAATGTAGGAAAGTTGGGTGGTTTTTTTTTTCTTTTTTAAAGCGTCACAGTGAATGTGCATATCGCGTTGGTGCTAGTATTAAGTTTCAAAGCTTTTCTGTACCATATAAATAAAGGACATAATAAGATCTTGATTTTATTCATGGTTAGTTCAAAGTTCACACAAATTATTTCACACAGGGGATTTGTCTGAGGGTTTTGGCATTATAGAAATGCATTAATGTACTTTAGATATTAAATGACAATGCCACATGGTAAGAAATTTGCACGAATGAACAGGAAATTAGACACTGTTTCTTTTTTTTTTTTAACTGATTGCTAAAGAATGCGCTGTTTAAACGCATACTATCCATTTCAAAGGGAAGCTTTTGCTGATTTCAGGAAGTTTAAAATCAGCTAATCAGAAAGTAATACAAAGTTAGAGTTAAATATTTTTTTAAAGGAAACTGTTTCTTTAAAAAAATCCTTTCCCCTTTTCTTTAAGGAGTACTTATTATTTCCATCATCCTTGTTGAGTTGTTGATGAATAGCTCACATCGTTTGCCAAGCTCCACCCTCTGTCTTTTTTCTAAACCCTTTACTCATTATTTGCTCAGTCTTTTTCCCACAGCCTAGACAGCCTGTCAAGGCAGCTTAAATAAAACACTGTATTAACATTAGGAAATGGCATTCAGTTCCCAATTGATCTCCTAATACTTTATGTTGAAATGATAATTGGTACAGTCTTCATTGAAAAAAAAGAGAGAAAAACTACTTTTCAGTCACCACAAGGTATTATCTTAGCTGATGTATTCACAACCAAACAGATACATTTTTAAAATCTCCCCATCTGCTGGAGACTGCAGTTCACAATTCTTTTCAGCTGACATAATCCAGATTGATTCGTTCAGCAGATAAAATTCAGGCCACTTCTGCCCTTTATAGGAGCAACATAATACCAGTCTTTATTCAGTAACAATGTAACATAATGGGATCGGAATGTGCAAAATGACTGTTCTTAAATTACTGTGACACACAAGGGTCCAACACAAGCTGTGGTTTAATGTAAAAAATCATTAGGCACAGATTACTAAAATGGTCCTGCATTAACAAGGTCAAACCAAGACTGTTTATGATATTTTTCAGGAGGGGGAAAAAAAAAAAAATAAATGTTTAGTAATATCTAGATTATGAATGCATTTTTAAGAGGGAAAAAATCTGCAAGTTTTTTTTTTTTCCCCCATGAAGAAAGTGCTGTTTATTCAATAATGAGTGCAACAGTTAAGGATTCTATAAAGACCTTTTCCGCAGAGCCAAGTTAATCTATTACACACTGAAGCACACACACAAAAAATCTAAATATCAAAAGGTTGTCAAGAGAGTTGCCAGAAACGAATATTTTGGTGCACTGCTATAGCAAACAAATTTTGAAGACCGTCAGATTATTATTAACCCATTCTAGCTCTTTTCTTTTGATGTAGCCAGAGACCATTAGAAGGAATCTTGCAAGTTTCCACACCACTGCAGGGGTTTTGCATCTATGTAAATCATTGTTACTTAACAATATGTCCCTCATACGCTTACAAATCAACCTATCTGCACAAAAAAGCCAAAAGGGAAGAGACACAGTAAATTTCATCCTTTATGGATGGGTTCTTGCACCCTGAGAGTCTTTTAAGATCATTTTTAGTCATTTAAGATCACATAATATATGGATTTTCTTTGTACAGTTATTTCTTCCTAACTGATAAAATCTAAAATTTAATAAGTCTTACTTAAGAAATGCATTACATCACCACGCATTGAAATAAAGTAATAAGTAAACAACTCTTACCCAATCTATCAAAAAATCTGCCAGTGTTTTCCTCTGGCCTTTGATTTGGGGGCTAACAGTATGGAATGAAACCCAACGCTGCAGGCGGGGGCTAGGCTTGCTCATGCAAGGCAGCCAATTTCGGCTGTTGATGGAAGCTAACCCAGAAGCATCACAGCTCAGCTCCTGGGAGGAAAGGTGGTACTGAGAGAGAAAGGAGAAGAAAAAAAAAAAAAAAAAAAAAAAAAAAAAAAAGCCATTTCTACCCTGGTTTGTTCAGACCAGGTGGCTCTCACAGGAATGGAGGGGTTCAATTCCCCACATTCCACTTTCCCATTTTGACCTTGTAAACAGTGAAAGCAGAATTTTGCTGTCCCTTACTACTTTGCTAAACTACTAGAGCTGGGTAATTTTTGAAATTGGTCGCTTTAATTTAAGCTACTGCTTAAATGTACAAGCAATGAGTGTATTTTAAACACATGTTCATGGAAAGTGAGACTTCCCTATTTGCATGCCACATCCTCATGTGCCCATTTCACCAACTGACAGAAGCAGCCCCAAGAAACCTAGCTAGAAAATGACTGCTAGCAAACTCTGAGGATAGCTGGAGAGGAATGCATCCATTTCGAAATTCCGTATGAACACATCTAGAGTCTCTGTATAGGTGGGCGATGGTCACACCCTGACCCTGCCAAGGGTGCTGGTGGGCAGCCGGCAGCAAGCACCATGAGCAAGATTTCCACCGGCACGGCAGCAGGTGCCCAGCAGGACTGCATCAAAATCCAAATGAAAATATTTCACGAGGGCACTTTTTAAGAATTCCCACAATTTGTGTCATTTTACAACAAAAGGCTGAAATGTTTCCCAATCAACTCCATCCAAAGCAGTGTGAAAAATGAATTTATGAAAGTTCATAGCCAGACCATAAAATAAGCTATGTCCCTAATGTCTTCTGAATAACAAGTGTATTTAACTGATGTGTCCTGCTAAGGTGAACTTCATAATCACAAAAGATCGTAGTTTTAAAAAGTAATGAAAACTAACTGCATAACTCCAACAGTCTTGGAAACTCATTACATTCAAATATTTACATATTGTAGTGAACTTAGGATGTCAATTTTGACTGCACAAATCCAATAACTGAAACATATGGCCTTGAAACCTGCAATCAATATAAACCTTTTAGAAGCCAAGCTTCAAAAAGTTATATCAAATATATATTCGATGAGAAGAAGGTTAATTGAATAATTGATTACTCAGTTACAATTAAGTGCTCTTCAGATATCTTTGGGAAATACAGAGATATAATAGTGATAGATATTTATTTGTTTATCAGCTATCCCTGATTTATAGCTATCATTTATTTTTTATTTCCTAAGTCAATTTTTACATTTATATATTTTAACAATATAGTCCCTGGTGAGAATCAATATACAGGGTTTTTTCACCACAGGGCTATCAAAAGCTAGCCTAGAAATCTATATCTACCAATTCAGCCAATTTCAGTGCAGACTTCAGCCTTATAAACACCTTGCTAAAATATTCAGACTTTGTCTCCAGATGGCAGTTATGTAGACAGAACATGCAATATTTGTAACAATAAAGGTTAACCAATACTAACTGTGCTGATAAACTCTGAACTTAACAACAGTTAAGTGAAAAGATGGCCCTTGGAAAAAAAGCAGAGTGTGCTGTTTGCATGTTTTAACAACGTACTATTTCTTATCAAAATACAAACATGTTCATAAAAGTCCCACCCCTACAGCGACAGCCAAGAGGATCTTTGGGATCTCTGGGGCATTTTAAAGTTGACTAAACAATAAATCAGATAGAGTCGGGTCTTCAGAGTTGTCTGCACAGAAAAATCCCGTTAACTCTTTAGTAGTATTAATATTATTTAAAATTTATTTAGCAATAGCACCCATGTTCTCAGTAAGGAGGAGAACATAGTTGTGTCACATACTGCGCGTGTCTGTGTGTACACAGGTTATTTATAGATAGATAGATACATACACATACAAGAGGCCCTGCACTAGTGACTGATGAGCTAAATAAGGCTGGGTAAGATTTGTTAAAACATGCTGAATTCCTCTGAAGATGGTAAGATAAATTACAAAACCTCACTCTTCCTCCACTAGATGTGAAGGCTTTCAACTCTTTCCTGCATCCATCTCCAAGACATCAGAATAACTACCATAAAACACTGTTTAAACAGCCCCAGACACAAAACCTCCTACCTTTTAGGGTATATCTCTGCATTCACTTCAAAACTTGAAGCCTTTTCTCACATCAGTGGCAATTCTATACATGGTGTATAATAAAGAAAGGTACTAAGTCGTTGAGGCAATATTTCAAATATTTTTGATTGGTGCCTCAGATTACAGCATGTGATGATAAGAACGAGGAAAATAACTTCACACTCTTACTGAACAATAAAACCTTATTTTTGTGAATGTCCTTCTGTAATTACAAATGCCCACAGAGGGATGCGTTTCAGGGGAGGTAAGTAGTGTGAGGCATGAGGAAGACTGAAAAGAAATAAAAATTCACACTTTCCTTTTCTTAGTCTAAGTACCTGCTACACCCAACCCTTGATATTCTCAAAACCTTGTATGAATTATCCTTTCCAAGAAAATGGGATTCCAGTTACATCAGTCCAAACTTCAAGTAACAACACTGGATTGTCCCTTCACTCTCCCTCTGCCTAACAGCAGCAGTGCCAGATACGGGACGAGATGTGCATGGGCCACAGAGCACTAAGATCTCATAAACTGTGCTCCTTGACCTTAAGTTAACACTTCTTGGATGAAATTCATCACTTAATGCTTTGTTCTTTTAATCTTCCACCCTACTGGAGTCCGAGCTAGGCAGAGTTAGGTCCTCTGAGGTCTATGAAGCTATTGTGGATTTTCAACACTACGGCTGAGAGCAGAACCTGGTCTTCCGAGGATATTATTATTTAATATGAGCTTTCAAAACAGAACACTTAGACTCCACGGACACCAGGCATAACCCTCTTTACACATTGCACTTTATAGTATGTCAAGGGTGATGTATGCTTTATGTTGGACCTCATAACAAAATGACAGGCGTTGCTGTCCATTGACAAAGCCATATGACAGCGAGGTGTCACAGACAGAGAGTGCAGATGTATTATCGCTCTACCACTTAGACAGGAATGACATCCTTTGAATCTCAAGAGACAATGTCGCAGGCAAGCTAACCTTAGTGTGCCGGTTGTACGCTCAAGAGTATTGACAGTCAACAATTCCACGTACATCCATCGTGAAAGAACGCTGAGGTCTAAAGACAGCAAATTTCAGATTTCATCTGCGAGATAATGTTAATAGACAAAGGATGACTATGAACAATATATTTCAAAAAAGGAAGTTAATATTCTATATTTCTGTTCAATGCTTCAAATGTACTCAAAAATTTGTTTTTTTTTTTGTTTGTTTGTTTGTTTGGTTGGTTTTTTTAGATGTTCCATATTCACATCCTACATTACAGAAAGAATTATAATTATTCCAAAAGACACACCATTAAAATTCTTTACAAAGGAATTTATCATATAAAATAAGAACATTTTATATTAATTAGTCCTGATTTGAAAGCCCATAAATTAGCTTTCTTTTGAGTATGACCAAAGATAACATTATAAGCTAAGTCCTGGGGGACATCACAACAGTAACACTACCCACCTACACTTCTGAAGCAGGTCACACACTTTCATGGCTCAATTTATTTATATACCCTACAATATTTTCCAGATTTTATGGAAGTTTATAGAACATTTTAGGAAATCAGCACTATTTCTATAAAAATCTCCAAAAAAAAAAAAAAAAAAAAAAAAAAAAAAAAAAAAAAAAAAAAAAAAAAAAAAAAAAAAAAAAAAAAAAAAAAAAGAGAGAAAACCTCACTGCAGTATACAGGTCACAGCACGTTCATCACTACACAGATGTTATTCATAGTCACTGGTCCCACGTAAGTAGGTCATTGGACCTACTTGCCCTTTTCAGTGATCCTGAAATATGGTGGCATACTTGAAAAGCCACATAGAAATGTGGGGCTCTCCTGATAAATCATCCCAGGATCAGCTGCTAACTCTTGCATTCAGATTCAGGGAGATGACAGCTGAGTCCTATTAGTAGAGGTGGGGAACAGGGAGCAGGGGTCGAGGGGGCGATTAGCTCCCGCCTCTCCTTGAAAGGGACTTCCCCTTTGCTGGCAGAATAAGGAAGGGTTGAGGTAGAGACAAACCCTGAAGGAAAAGCTGGGAAACAGCAGCACCCTTCCGTGAGAAGGGTGTTTGTATGGCTAAGAAAGCTGAAGCAGGAGAATGGGTGAGGTTGGGACCTCACCCAGGAAGGCAGCTGAAGACTGACTTTTTGCAAAGCCAGGTGAAGAAATTCCTCCTTCTCCTTCCTCCTGCACCAAGTCAAAGGGGAGAGAGGCAGGGGGGGAACAAACGAAAACCCAAACCAAAAACCCCACAACTTCTTGTAGTATACTGCTCCCTTCTAGGAGTCACGTCTACAGCCTGCGGTACAGAGCCTCCAACTACGTCAACCAAGACATTAGCGGGTGGGATGTCTATCTTTGGGCCACACGCTCTTAACTTCAGTGGTCTTGCTCCAAAGCACTACGGCAGAGAAACAGGTAGCTGGGCATTGCTGCTTTAGGGGGAAGGAGCATAGTTAATGCTGGCTATAATCCCAACCTATGTGGTCTCATCACACTATGCCCCTCTCACCTCTGATGTAATCTCTTGCCTGATAAAACAGAAAAGATAAACCAGAAAAGACTGCTTTAACTTTGTATGGTGGGGAGAAATAATTAGGGATTTTTTTCTCCAGGAAAAAATCTCAGTGTTTCAAGATAGCAACAAAAAGTTGACCATTAGGTATCCAAGATTAAAAGAAAAAAAGTTAACCTATCAAAACCTTATCAACTGCATGAATTGTGTACGTTAAGAGGCCTGGAAACTGCTTCATGTGTTTCATCTCCTGCTGTGCAGTTTTTATGCCGACAGGACTGAAGATAGCTTTTCTAGCTCATAATATCACAGGGAAAATGCTATCTTAAACTAAGACATCTCTGATCATATGCTAAAAGTGTACATGTAACGTGCTCCTCATGAGTCCATTTATCATTAGAGGCAAGTTTAAAATATAGTTGTTTTGAGTTGTTCCAGGTTCCAAAAATTTATCTATTTGTTGAAGTAATTCACACATGCCTTGAATTTTCAGTGTATAGCAGTTCCAAAGCACAAAGTGAAACTAGTCTGAAAACACAAATTTAATTTGTTTGTGGTGAAGAATCCATGTAAACACATTTTATATGACTGCTACTCATACCTGGAGCATCAGCTCAGGCTTGTGCTAGGAATTTTATAATGGATACTTGGCCTAAACATGTTGAAAGTCAGCAATATTTTTGCTAAATCTGGGTACAGCATCCCCGGGTCAAGTGTACAGAGTGAAAAAACTCCATCCCTGGTTAACTGAATCACACACTCCCCTGAAGGAGAGGTTTAAATGAAACTGAGTGTGAACAACCAGCAAATATCACAAGATCAAAACTAGCCTCTCCATTATGGATCTACCCAGTCCTTTGAACTCTGGAGAGGAAAGGCCTAGGACAAAACCAGAGTGTTTTTCTAAACCTTTGTCTTCAGGAGATCTTCCTCCTGACTCCGCAGATGTGGAGCTTTATCCTATGTTGAGCTATATTCTACTATGTGTAAAGTAAAATCTTTCACAATCTGATTTTGATTTTTTCATACTTTCCAAAGGCAAGCTAAAATTTAGTTTTTAGTGTCAAATAAATTAACTATTGTAACTCTGCCTGGACAAAAACATGCCTTAGGAAATGATAAAAATGTTTCCTAAAATGGATGTGATATAAATCCATAAATGACTGAAAATAAAATTTACCCTTGAATTTCAAAACTTCCAATTTTTCATAAGAAAACTGTCTACCAGAAAACAGCTTCATATTGAAAATTGTACAAAACTAATCTCAAATATGAAAATGGAGATGCAGTCTTATTGCTGCTGTCCTTTGCATCTTCTGCATAGATCATACTTCTCATCATATCATCAGTTATACTGCATTTTGCTACTGCTAAACACAACTGGACTCATTCTTCAATGCACCAGCATTTCATAATGAAAAATAAAGACATTTAATTTAAAAGTAAAGAGAACGGAATGCCCTACAAACATTACACGCAACAGAGGGGCTCTATGAAATAATGAATTTCTCTCTCTCGTTAGGAATGACCGTGTATAATGGATTCACAGCTCTGCTTTGCTTCAGCACTTAGCATCTTGCAGGTTATTCCTGACTCATGAAAATAACATTTCTGGATTCACTTCTCTTAATGCATGAAAATTACCCCTCCCTCCACAAAGCCTGCAGTACGAGAAGCGAGCAGCATGGTGGGAGTGAAGAAATTTAACCTTTGAGTGCCCTGGAAGTCCATGGAGATGTTGTGAAGCCCCTCCATGGTACCACATCAGACCATTTTTTGTGGGCTGAGAAACGCAAAAAAGGAAAAAAGTCTCTGAGGTCTGTCAGCGGGTCTCAGCTTCACTGGGCCAGCCCGAGCCCTGCTGCAAAACCTCCTCTGTGCTAGTGCCATCTCCATTTATTACGGTGGGGTGGCCATGGGAGGAGGGAGTTGACAGCTCTTTGTCCTTCTGGGTGAAGGGAGGCTGGCTGGTGAAACGCCAGAGCCAGGAGGGAAAGGGGGGACATTACTCCCTTCCGAAAGTTTCTGTACGCCCATAGAATACTCTCTGGAGAACCACATATCTGATCTGCTAAGGACTCCAGCATCAAGCATATACACAGCCGAAAAGGCAGTCTAAGCGTCAGGCCCAACACCATGGCCTCCCCGTCACGCCTGTTGCTGTTTCTGCCGCGGCCGGCGGTGCTGCGGCCAGCCCTGCGGCGGGGTTCTGCCCTTAGCACGGCACAGGCCGGTACTGAAAAGGAAGCTCCTACCCCTAAGTGTCTGCAAGATGAAAGACGTCAGGCAGACAAGGGGAGAATCAGGAAAAAATTACTTCTGCTTATTAAGGCTGTTCTTAATTAGATTATGCTCTTTTGGCCAAAGATCTTTTTTTCTGATGATGTTTGTTTAGTACCATTCAGCTGGAGACCAAAATTCCGTTACTTTATATTACCAATTTATGTTGGTAAAATAAAAATAGTATAGCATATTTTCCAGTCTGAACACACACCTTCACCCTCCTCCCCCTCCTGTATGCTGAACGCTGCCCCTCAAGGAAGGAAGGGGGGAAGGTGGGAAGATGAGCATCCTTCTGTGCGCTGTGAACTTTTTCCCTCCGTGCTGTTTTCTCTAGGGTGGCTTATTTTTCCCTGCGTTAGCACCAAATGTTCACTGCATATGCTGTAACTCAGACACGCGGGCGGGATCTCAGAGATAGGCTTGTGAGTCTGTCATTCCTGTAAGAGGTACAGCACAGAGATAGAGAGATGCGAAAAGCTTCAGAGCTACCAACTATAAAGTTGAGAGCCTTCTCCTAGCCTGAATGGGGCAGAAACCCTCCGAAGGTCAATGAAGTCCCCAGCCAGGTTGAACAGGAGCTTGGGCTGATCAAACAGCTTCAGCGGAGAGTTTAGGTCGTGGCAGGCTCCACTTTATGTCTTGCCTAAATCCAGGAAGATCAGAAGAAGAGGGGGAAATTAAAGGTTAGCTCCAAGTATCAGGCAAGGACCTGGGATGGGTTTTTTTATGTAGCCTTAATGAGTTTTGCCATCCTATATCTACTGACATTTTAATAACTGCTAAACCCCAGAAAGTCTCCAGAGAAGGTGCACTGATACTATGATGAGCATAATATAAATGCATAGACAGACAGACAGATATTAATGATTTCTTCCTACTGATGTATGTGTATATATTCATCTATAATAATATAAAGCTTTCAGGGTATTTTACCCCTATTCAGCACAACAACATTTACTACTATCAGTCTAATCATAAATACAATTATTCTTGAGTACTCTATTACAAAAACCAATAAACTAGGCCTCAATAGAGATTCTGAAATTACTTAACTTTTCTTTAGAAAAATATTAAAACAGTATTATCACATCAATGAGAGGAAAAGACAGGAAGATAATAAAGTTATGTTAAACCTCCCTGTATTTACTCATGTGTGAAACAGTTATGTCTGGTCACATAATTGCAATGGTTCTGAGAAATATTTCATATTTTATAATGAACATTAAAAGAGTTTGTGGATCATTACTTTATATGAGTTCCAAAGTTATTACATAAAACCCAACAGGAACGGTTATAAATTATTTGATCCTCTAGTCTGGCCTTGGTAAACATAACATGAAGGCTGAACTATCTCAGCAGACAAGATTCACGATAATAGGTAAAGTGCTTCTACAGTCAAAAAAAAGAAGAAAATACCAGGGTACTTGTAAGCAAGGCTCTTAACATTTTTTTCTTTGCTGTTTCAAAGAAATCCTTTTCTGCAATGAGCTTAAGCCATTAAAAAAAAGAAGAAAAAAAAGCTTTGTCTAGAACAAAAGAAAACTTGCTCACAGGCATGTTCTATCGTCTACCAATTTGGCATTATCATAACCGTGGCCCTAAAGTCACTGTCAAATTCTTGAACTTACAGCACAGTATGTATTTAAGACACTATACTTAGACATGAAGTAATATCACAAGCAATTATTTGATTTTTCAAAAGGATCCTGAAGAGCATCTCATTGAAATATGAAAAATAATAGTATACTAACAAAAATTACACACTTGACACAATTATGAAGAATTTTTGTCTTCCAACTACAATTGGCAGCAGCATTTTAATTAATGAGTGATCATTTGCTCCAGAGATAAGTGTAATACTAAATGAATTCTGGTCCACTTCCCACTCTCAGCTCATCTTTGTCTCCAGCTCCTGTGCTTTGTGTCAAAATACTTTGTGGATGTTTTTGTTTTGTTCTATAAATGTCTTCTAAGAATAACAATATGGAGAATTAATTCAGTTATGCACGCACAACATTTAATAAGATTGGAAAACATGTTTAGATATTCTGGTCAATTTATAAAATATATTTAATGCGGATCATATCCGAGGCTCAAATCCTGCAAATTTCTGCTCACGAGTGCCGTGTATTTGCATGTGCAAGAAAACCCTCTCCCTGAAAGAATTACTGGGGGATACTTTTTAGCCYACGTAGACAGAAGCCTGGACTGGGTGACCATGATGGTCCGTCCTGGCTCACTGCTCTGCTGTAGGTTTCCAGGGCCATGGTTAGCGGGCAGGAGCTGAGGACCACTGATGTAAACAGAAAAGCCACCGCTGAGCTGGCAGGGCTCAGGACCCTGCCCACATGGTACCTGCTGTAGCAGTACGGTGTCAGGCCTCGCTACCCACTTCTTCTAACTTCCCCCCCCCCCCCTTCCCTTTTCCTTCCCCCACCCCTCCAGAATTCCAGGAGTTGTATTGAAACACTAAGCCACGCAGCCAAGGGCACTTAGCCTCCGCAGCCTTTCATCACAAAACACTTAGGTACGAAAATTTCCTGCCTTGCAAGTCATCTAGTTGTCTGATGCCAGGAGTGCCCGCTATGCCCTGGCACTGCTGGAAAAGCTGCCGGGGTGGGTCGGGGTCCCACCCGTGAGCATCTCCTGCCCCAGAGAAGTTAGATTTTATTAGATTTTTATTAGATTTTATACTACCTCCTGTTCGACAAATACCACTTTGGTAAAGTGAATGTTGAGTGCCCAAAACCACTCTGTGCTTTAAACAGCTTACCACTATCACTGTCCAATTTATATTATTGCTACTAGTTTTCTGTGTTACCATTTTTTAGTTCCTGCATCACAGCTATTCACTGCTATAACTTTTTCAAGCTGCAAGTCTATCCGCTGCCCTCACTTTTGTCTCACTCTTGTCTTCTTTTCTACACTTGAAGGCACTAGCTGTTTCCACTCGTCAAATAAGTATGTAATTTGTTAAATAATAACATCCTTCTTTCTCTTTGGCTTTTCAGGAAATCTCAAGGAAGAAAGCACCTTCGTAACGTTGCCTGGAAATTCTTCCTGGTTGGGCAGGGAGCTCGTYCTCTGGATTTTTCAAGTGACATTCTGACTTTTAATGGCATCTTTTTGCATTAAAAATGTACAACTAGTATTATCGACACTGAAGGATTTTACAGAAGAGCCAACCTGAAACGTGCCATAAACACTCGCAAGTTCGCATGCCACTAATGCCGGGACGCTGCAGAATGGGTGCAGCTTAAGAGAGCAAAGCAAGCAAAACTTCCAGGGCTATTCTGGGGAAGGCAGAGGTTTGTTTGAAGTACTTTGCTTTTTCAAGATAATCTATTCCTCTCTGGCTTTTTATTTGACAAACATTTTAAGCCATCTGTGTCGCATCCTCTAGGTGGTGCTGATACTGCACAGCTCCGGCTTCCCCGCACAATGAAAACATTAATTTGCTATGAGATAATTTTTGACGTAAATGTAAAATGGTGCCCATTCGAACTCAGTAATGAAGCATGGTGCATTTCTACAGCTCCTAATTTGACTAGTTAAATGACTCCATTACGTGTCTAACAGACAGAAGCAAATAATTTCTGGTCAGTTGACGCTCACTTATCCGTATCATTTTACCCTGAAAATAAAGTCTCTAATCTACAGTTTCTTTGTCTTAGTTTTTTTTTAATATTATTAAAGCAAACATACTTAAATAAGAGAGATTAAACAAACACAAACTAACAATTAAGGCTACAACACAGAAATCAAGTTTATATAATGTGGGAGGATAGATAAAAATTAAAATTAAATAATAAATTAAATGACTGCTTATCTCTGTGATTTCCACTGTGAGATTTGACAGCATTACTATTTAGGAAAAGGAAAACATCTCTCTCAAATTCATTGATTTTGAAAACCACTTTAAATACTGCCTGCAAATCTGCCTACAAAACTTCCTCGCACAACTTTGAGAATGTTTGGAAAGACTCTTTACAGTACAGAGCAATAAAATAAAAAATGTTGCCTTAATAAATATCAGGTGATGAATAATTTTGCCCGGAGGAAAAAAATGGTTAATGCTGAATCTTAATGTTCCTCATCTAAATGCTTTTTTCTTCCTGCTAAAAACAAGTTTAGAATTAAAGCATATCACTTTACACATATTGCATGCATATTAGCGAGACACAGCTGCTTATGCCCTACTCTTAAGAGCCATATGATTAAGTTATGGGATATCAGATAATCCAAAGTCCCTTTCTATTGGTCACCTTTCGCAGACAAAGGCTTTTTAGTTTTAAGTCCATTTAATGACAGAATGTCCAATTCTATAAATGTGTGAGTAATTCCAGTGGAACACCTGTGGCTCTCTCTGCTAGAATATAGAAGGAAAGATATAAAATGTCATTACAGTAACATTCAGTGTCTGACTTTAGCAAAAAATATTCGCAATCAAGGCTGCCACTCCATCCCTGATGTATTCCATCATACTCGGGTTTCCATGGTCTCAGAGAAGTAAGTGTGAGCTTACATACCATATGTGGTACCAGCCTTCATCACAGTGGGGTGAGCTAAGGACAGAGCAGCAATTTTCTGGTTGAAGTCACGGGTCCTGTGGGCTCATTTCCACAATGGTTTGTGGGGACAGAGGCACACGACTCTCAGCATTATTAGCAAGGGCAACGTAAAAGAAAAGTTTTCATGCTACTCTTAAAAAACAAACAACCCCCCCCCCAACCTGTCCTTAACTTTATTTTCATAGCTTTTTCCTCTTACCATTTAATCATGTCTTTTTTCAAAGATTTAAACGCTATTTGAACAGGTTTTGTGCAAGTACAAGTTTCCTAATGACAGGGAAGAAGGACAAACAGATTTTGGAGCATCTGATGCAGCGTCCAGGAAACCTGAGTTTTCTATTGATGTTGTTTTTGCAACCATGACAGTGGAAATGTTATGACCCAAATCTAACTATGGAGAGTTACATTAAAATTAATGGGCTTCTTCACAGTAGCCATTCCTCAAACAGAAGAACCGTTCAAGGCGTTAGAGTTGGATTTACAACCAAAATATAAAGCTCAGTATCGATGTTCAATTTCAGCAGGGTTAATTTTTGAGAGCACGCTTAAAGCGTCAGTGAATCGCAGGCTCGCTGCTTCTCTCGAGGAAGGCAATGGCAAAACTCCCAGCTGACTTCAATGAGAGGAGGAGCAGACCCTGAATGGAATAAAGGAGCGGAGGAAACAACTCCATACGGAAATGGCAAGTGTTCAAAGATGAGTTCATATCAGCAGAAAATACACATGCGGCCTGACAAAAATACATGGAGGGTCAAAGAAGCAATCTCTGTCTTGGGGAATCCAAAATAGCAAGCAGGAGATCTCAGATGGAGGAGAAAGGATGGTCTGGGGACAGGACACTGGCCTTGGTCTCCGAACATCAAGCATCATTTCTTGTTTTATCGAGGACCAGGATGCACATGGGGAGGCTGGCATGAGGCCACCCAATACCACATGCAAGCAAACCAACCAACCGGGGCACCGAGCAGGATATCTGCTGCCAAGGCGGCTGCAAACGCCAACGTACGGAGCAGCTACCAAGGATGAGAAAGATGAATAAATGAAATGAAGGTGAAGCTGTAAAAATGCACTTCTTCAAGTATCTAAAGTCCAAACCAAGCTACTGAAGATGGGACGCCTGCCAGAATTTGGAAGGAAAAGGCAGAAGGAAGGGGACACTTTAGCAAATATCTGTGAAACATCTTTGGAAGCAGGGAAGGAACCCGTGAATGGGAGGACTAATGTAACACCTATATATAATAACAGCTCTAGGGAAGATCAAGGAAATTAAACACCAGTCAGCCTGATTTCAGCAGTGGGGAAGATACTGGAAACACTAATCAGGGACAAAATAGGGAAAGTTATGATTTAATTAAAGATATTCAGCATGGATTCACAAAAGGGAGCTCATACGTAACAAAACTAATAGAATATTTGGAAAAAAAAAAMCAACCAAAAAAACCCCCCAAAAAAACCTCAAAAAGAACTGAAGGAAGCCATGAACATGATTTATGTGGACTCTATGAAGGCTAGTGCAGTACGATCCCCTAACAGGCTACAATGTCATAAGTTCTGACGAGAGGGTGAGCTAAATAATGCATAACAAACCGGACAGTGTATGAGGGCACAGCGCTCTGCATGCTAACATCGGGAGGGAAGAGTGATGGGAGGCAATAGCTGGTCTGTCCCAAAGATCACTAGCAAAGCTGATTTTATTCCGCTTCTATTTCAATGGCATGCAAAAAGAGGATGAAATTTATTCAAAGTAGAAAATGGAGGGGAAGCTGCAGACAATATGAATGAAGGGACAATATATAAATAAAAAAATCCAGCCTGCCTTTTAGTGAGCAGGGAAAGTGATGGGATGCGATTCAATAAAGAAAAAATGTCAAGTAACATTGTGGTAAGAACAAAAGGCAGGCACCACTCGCCGTTCTCCTTAGCGGAGACGAAAGTGGCAGAAGCGTGGTGAATAACTAGAAATTAAACTCTAAAAATCTTAAGCCTAGGACCTAATGTCAGCATAAAAAGAAACAGAGATATTTCTGGAATTTCCAAATCGAGGCACTGACTAAACTGTGCAAAATCATTCCTGCAGCGTGTAATGGGATAACAAGGAAATATTTGGAAGACCATACCCTAACTTTGGCTATCTTTATCATTAGATGTGTACAGAACATCCAAAAAACCGAGTGACAAAATTATCCCAGTGAGTCAAAACCAAACCAGATCAGTGTTCTTTAAAAGCTGAGGAAGGGAATACACAACTGCCGAAGTAGCCTCAAGTTACAGCCATATCTAACAACAAGTGGGCAAGAGCCGAAGTTAAGGAAAAGCAGGCACTAATGGAATTTAAGTGGAATTTCTTTACACAGAGATGCTAGTCAATGTCATGCGCAACCCAGGGCAGCATTAGCAACCTGTGGAAAAATATGACACTGTGACTCATTCAGAAGAAAAGACAAACAGTGAAATGATGTCCCTGGCTTTTCATCCTTCAGTACTTTAAAACTGTGTGAGCCGCTATTCAAGTCAAATATTAAAATAAAGACCATTACATTTGTCTCATGGGCCAGGTAAGCAACGTCAGCTGGCACAACTCTGCAAATTTTCATGCACGTAGCATGTGAAGGCAGGTAATCGAGAGGTGCACGCGAGCCAGAGGGGGCATGAAGGGCCAGCCCGCACCCTGGGGCTGCAGAGGAGCCCCACTGCCCGGCTGCCTCTGCAGATCTGCAATGGCACCTAACTCACTCAATCTGCTTTGGTGGGTTTTTTATTATTTTCCAAGCAAAAATACATCACAAAAATGGGCCTTAAGGCAATACTCTTGATGATGTTGTTTCCCTTGCAGTAGGTCTTACAAACCCGGCACGAAGTTACTAGAAATGCGAGGCTGGAAATTCTATTGCTCAAACTATCACAGAAACAAATGGGATTTACATGCAACAGTACAGCCACAGCACGAGTGATAGACTGGTATCTACAGCTGTCTGTAATTGATAGTGCAGCCCTTATTGCCTATACAGTAATGCATTTTTATTCTTGAATGTTTTCAGCAAAACAGCACCAATCCCCAGCAGCACGGGGCCCGCTGAGGAGGAGATCCCATACAATTGCATTTCAGTGGCCCTTCTTAGGGCTTAAGGATTTCAAGCAGGGAGTGATACCTTGCAGAGGAGCATTTCTGTTGGGACCCTCTAGAAGATGCAGACAAGCAGGGCTTGCCTTCCAGATGGGGACAGGGGGCAGGAGAGGAGGGTGGAAAACAAGCCAGGAAAAGATGCAACAACATGGGGTTTGGGGGCGATATTTAAAAAACCAACCAACCAACCAAAAACCCAAAAGCACACACAACCAAAAAAAACCCACACAAACAAACAAACAAAAACCCAAAACACAACAAACCCCAACCAACCAAAAAACCAAACACCCCCACACCCTCAATGCTACAAATGTTCAGATTTGCTTACAATTAAAACCTTCCTCAAGTCCATGAAGAGTTTCTCACCGATTTCAAACAGGCACTGGGCCCATTCTTGCTCTTTCAGTTGTATTACAAAAACATCCTAAAACTGGCCACATGGCTTGGCACTACGTAGGCACAGACTTTGCTAGCTGTTATTTTTGGCTACAGGGTCCTGCACGTGCACAGAGTGTACAGAAAAGTCCAGTAAGCGACAGCTAAACTGGCCCCTGCTTTGGGAAGAGAGTTATCTCCACATAACCCGGGCATGTACCTCCTGGGTATAGCCTTAAAAATGGTGCTTTTGCAGTGGAAGCCCCAAGAGACGCCTAACTACAATGTCACCCTCTGCAAGCACAGCATAATAAATACTAGAAATACATAGATCGCAAGACTAAGAGGTGGATCAATAGTGAGGAAAGAGAGGGCGAAGGAGGGAGACAGAGGTAAGTTCGTGGCACTCGAGCAGCATGAGAAGGGCTCTGTGCTACAGATGCTGTGTCCCCGGCTGCCCCATGCCCCTTCCTCTCTCCCTCACTGCTTGGGAAGTCATCTTCTAACCCTAACAGGGGAAACACTATGCCTTTCCCATTCTGCACCTAAGCATCACCATCCTGCTACTTCACGCTGGGACACGAGGTAGATTCAGAGGTTCTTGCAGGGAGGAGAGGGAAGGTGGGGGTCCCGCTGCCTGCCAGCATGCTCCATGACCCAAAAACCAGGAGGGGATGGTTTGGGTAATGCACGGCATAGATATATTTTGTTCAGAGCAAAGCAGGCATCTCCTCGGTCTACACTCCCACCGCCCATCCAGAAAAAGAGTATCATGAAGATACAGCTATGGGAACTCATATAAATAGCACTCAACTTTAAATTTACAATACAGCCTAGCACAGCACCCCTTAATTACAACCAGACCCATGAATGTAAGGTGTCTAGAATGAAAACAAAGGGTTAAAATACCTGTCTGGATTTTTTCTTGAAAATCAGTCATTGAGAATCATCTGTCAGTAAGACAAAATTAATTACTACATGTAAAATTGAAAAAAAACCAACATAAATTTAAATATTACATAATATTACAAAAATGTTCATAAAATCCTATTGTTAATGATGCACGTTCACCTTTCTAATACTCAAACTAGCCAAGATTATTATACCCAATTTGCAATAATCAAAAAGGAGAGGAAAAGAAAGGACTTTTTTTTTTTTTTTTTTTTTTTTAAATTATTTTATCTGTCTTTAGAAGCTTTGGAAAAAGCCTTCCACAAATTACAGTAACTTGCAAAATTCAGTCGTGTTTTTGAATACTCTTAGAGGGCTGGTGCTGAAGAAATTGCTGAAGTTTAAACGTTAGACGTTTATGCTTAACAAAGCTAGTAAACAGAAACCTTAACCACTTAATTCACTCAAATCAGGGCAATTATTGCACTTTTCTCTTGCAAGTATTCTACTAATTTATGCATAGTTAGTTTTACTTATACATTAAATCAATTACTGGTAATATATTAAATTTTTTTTTAAGTTTAACACRCGAATATAGTTCTGTACTGGAGCTTTAAGGCCTTTTTTGGAGAAGGTTGTACATGTTTACATTAAAAGGGCTTTCAAAATTTGGCAGCGAATATACGCACAAGTTCCCTAGAGCAGAGGCACAAACCTCCCACACGCCCCGGGCCAGCGAGGCACTTCCCCAGGGCAGCGCCCGGTGTGCCTGGGTGCCACAGGAACCAAAGGCAAGAGTCCGGGGAACCACCTCCCACCTCCAAAAAGAGATTTAAAAAAAAAAAAAAAGGAAAATATCCTAGCCAGTGTACTACGTGGAGCGCTGCCTCCAGCTGGGATAATCCTTAATTTAAAAAACAAAACAAAAAAAAAACCAAAACAAAACCAAAAACACAAACCAAAAAACAACAGCATCTTCCTCTAATAGAGGCATGGCATTTGCATCATGACCTCCAACGCTGCTCCGCGTAGCCATTTGCAACACCCAACCCTGCACCTCTCCATGAGAGCAGCAGTACAGTTACGAGGGATAAGACACCAGCCCAGCTGCAACTCCAGCCTTGCACTCACATGGTCTGACCAACACTGATCGACTCAGTCCTGTTTGGCTTCCCTTTTGAACACGGGACAGTTTATGGCCAACTCCCGTTCTCTTCTCCCCACACCATCAGCGCTCAGTGCTGCATCTGACCTGCCTGAGCTTTTACGCTCAGCACCAGAGTGAGGATACGGGCTGGCACGGCCAAAAGCCGTGATGGTGAGACTGGGACACTCAGTGCTGACCACCTCATATCAGCTCTTGAAACTGGTCCTTGTGATATTTAGCCCAAATACCGAAAGCTAACAGGATTTTAAGGAGTAAGTTCAGCAGAAGCTGGCTACACTCATCCCTGYGAGATGCTGCTGGCTGAGAGACTGAGCAGCCTTCTTATTGTGGCTCAATGCAAAGAGGGGGTCCTTGGTATCATGCAGTGCAAGTCCCTCAGATATCTGCTTCAGGAGTAACTCCATCCAAACCCTGGATACGAAGAGCTCTTATTGGTAGATAAACAGGTATAAAAGAAAGAAAAAAAAAAGAATGAAGAATTACTGAAATTAACAAAAAGCTTTTTCAAATCATCAAAGCTTACAAAAACACTAAATACTGCCCCTCCACCCAGACAATTTCCTCTAGCTGGCTCTCAGACTGGCAGTGGTTACTGCCCTGGCCAAAACCAGGTACCATCAAAGCACGCAGCCGTACAGGTAGAAGAGCAAGGCATAGACAGATCATCTGCTGTGACAAACATATACAGTGTGAAGATCTTCCCTGCGGGTGCGACACCTCCATGTCTCCTTCCACAAAAAAAAAAAAAAAGGAAATCTTGCAAAACAACTGCTAAGACTATGGAGTCAAAAGAAGTCCTATGTTAACAGGATAGAAAGGTGGGGATACTCCCACAGCAGGGCAGTTTTGAGAAGGCTGCTGCCCCCAGCTGGACCAGCACCAAAGATGCAGCAAAGCTCAGTCCGTGGGTGCTGCCCCGAAAGCCAGTAAGCAAATCACTAGTTCCTTCTTGGACCCAGATTCCTCGACCAAGAAAGCTGAGACTGCAAATTGCTATTAAGAATTGGAAGGGAAAAGTGTCTTTTGTTGAAGACATGAAGGGGGGGGRRRRAAAATAAATAAAGCAGCAGAAAATGGGAATTGGTTGCCAAACTGGAAAAATCAATTATTCTACTGAACAACAGTAGTGACAAATATAGCTGCCTCTACTCCCTCCTCCTCCTCCTCCATTGAACAAATTGTTAAAAGAACCAACAATCTGTTGAACGACAACCCCCGGTATGGTGTCATCGTTTAAAAAGTGAACACAGAAAAGGTCGTGTTAAAAAGGAGGCACAAAGCTCCAGACACGATTTTGGATTCGCCCTCAGTGAATCCCCGCGTTCGTTTTATGGAGTTTAAAGCAGCCATTCTGAACTGGGTGTTTGATCATATCAATGCAAATAAATGCTTGAAAAGCACCCAAAACAGCCCAGATCATGACGATAGTGTTTGGACTCGTTCCATCTAAGAGCAAATTCCCACAGTCACTTAGCCCCCCACCTAGGATCTTCTTCGCTTGGCTTTTTTTTTTTTTTTTTTTTTWAAAAAAAAGCATATACCAGCATTGTCTTTGGTCCAATTATTGCACTTTTAAATGCAAAATGAGGTTTCAAAACCAGCTGATAAATGCTTCTCTTCAAGCAGGATGAATAAAAACCTGGTGGTGACACACCGGGTTGGCAACGTTGCGGAGCAGGGTCCTGCGGGTTTCTTTGGAAGAACTGCTCTCGCATTAGCCGCAGACAAAGGAAAATGGTGGGAATTTTTCTTCCGTGCCATGTTGGTGAATTAGGGTAGCATTGAATGAAATGGGAGGTGTCCGTCAGGCGAGGCTGCAGCGCGGGGGCTGAGGCTTTGCTCGTGCAGGACGGGTGCCGGGAGCAGGGTACCTGACGGGCAGCAGCGTGGCTGGGCACCCACGGGCGCCTGCGCCTCGTGTGCTGCAGCGGGGCCCATCCCTTCTCATTTCTTTAAAGAGGTTTTACATCTTTACTGTTAAAGTGGTGATGCAGAAAAGGTAAGGGATGCAATACCGAGAGATAACAAGTATTTCCGAGATAAACCAGAGAAGTGATGCGCCACGCCAGGAGAAGACCATGGCCAACACACCATTACAACGGTTGCTGTTCGGGCCACCTCAGGCCACCAAGTTACGATTTTTTAACATTTCCAGCCTGTGGCAGGTGGGTTCACGCATCTCTGCTAATAAAACAGGATCTCATGGCAGGCTTCAAAAAGCTGTCTTTACACTTGTACTCTCAGGCGCTTACTACAAGGAATGTACCCATGCCAATGTGCTTTGGTTGCCAAACTGATAAAATGAATAATGCTGGACACCATTTTTGCTTTCTTTTCCTTGTCAGATGAATACATTAAAAAACCACACTGAAAAACTAAGAATCTTAATAGCTGTTGAGCATTCAGCAGATGGTACCATCTAGACCCATCTAATTCGAGGCCAAGCAGTCTAAATCCCCGTTGTAGACAAGAAATAAAATTTAATAGTGATGAATAGGGGGCAAGAGCAATGACTTGAGAAAACCGAGGGGATCATCCATTCCTTTCACTTGGAAAATAAAGGGCAGTTACTGTACTTAGTGGCAGGAGATTTGACCAATGTGCAAACAAAAAACCAAACTTGATTCTGATCTAATCTGTAAAAGTGCCATTTCAGGAGTCACGACTGATTTACGGAGGGGTAAAGAGATCCAAGTCAGGCTTAGTTCTACTTTTGCTCTACAAGAAATATCTTTAAACACTAAACCTTGGAAATGAAACCAGTTTCCAAAATATTTACACTAAGAAAATATGCCATGGCTGAACCATCCACAGAAACTGCTATTTTCTGTTAATATTTTTAAAGTTATTTTTTAATTCTTTCTAATGAGGAGAGTTACTTTTCAGAGAGGAAAGCACAGCAAAACTGAAAAAAGAGAATGATTCCCGAGTACAAAGTGCAATGAAAGGCTGTATATGCTTTTCATGTAAGCATACATTATGCTTTCCATATTGTTTAAACTTGCTCATCACTGAACTACTCTACATGTAACTAAATTACAAATGGCTCAATGCTAACAAAACATAGCAAATTAAGACAGAATCAGGTCAGACTTCTGTTTGAATTATCTAACTGAGTCTCTAACCTGGCGCAGTATTTGGCCACAGTCAAAAATACATTAAATACACACAAGCATATATAGACATATGTGTATATATGTCTATGAGTGTGTGAACAAATGCATAAAAAAAGGCAAAAAGTGCAGGAGCTGAAATCTGTGTGCCACAGTATATTGCCTAGGGATGAGGGGGGAAACAGGACACATTTAGACCAAGACTCCTTAATTGTGGGTACAATCAGACCCACAAGAAAACATTGAGATGCAAGATGAAGCATTTGCATCTTTGGATACCTGATTTGATCCTGCCATTAGGTAGACAGACACCAGCTCAAATACTCAGAGACTGTGTGAAATTACAGACAGAAATCTATAGGTTCACAGTAAAAAACGCTAAAGGCAGTGATCAGCCTAAAAGGTTCATTGCTAGGAGAAGGTAGTCATACTGCACATTAATGAAAGCCTGGACCTATCACCTGCTGTAATAATTATCATGCTAATATGGGGGGTTGCCTCGGTTTGTGTTTTTTGGCATTCCCATTACTACCAGAAACTGCAAATTCAAACACTGTGTGTGCAACATAAATGAAAAGATTCTCACCTTAATGCTGTGCAGAAGAAATAAATTATGTTTGGGGGTTTTTTTGTTTGTTTTTTTTTTGCATTTTCACTTTTAAATTTCCTTTGACTAGGTGAACCTCAGGCTATAGAAACGCACGCAGGCATTGTAGCTACACAGATAGCAGCATACAAATCTCTTCTGTACAGGAAACACATAAACACTAATCCATTTTCTATACAAAATGTAAAACTTCACATGTTCTGTTCAAGCTCATTACTGACTAGTATCTTAAGCTTGTCAAGTGTTTTAAAGGAGCTTTCCAAGAGAAGTTTGTAGTTAAGCATATGGTAAGCTCGTCCAGTCCATATGACTGGTTGAGCATCGACCACTACTGTTGATACAGTTTCCCTCAATATTATGACAGTATTTGTCAATGAAAATTAAATTGCTGTCAAACTTTTCCCACTAAACTTACAGCACAACACTCGGAGAGAGCCAGCTTCATGACTCAAGCCAATAAGGCCTCTTCTAAATACTCCTCTATTTTACCCATTTGTGGAAAAGTCCCTGCGGATTTATTTCTGACTTTTGCAATAACCAATAAAGGCTTTCCAGTGCTTTCTGCGAAAAAATTCTGTGAAGCCATATTTAATGCATTTACTGTTTTTTCTTATATTCTGTGAAAATCACATAGGCAAACAGCCGCAGCATTATCTGGGCAATCTGTAAGCGCAGGTGCATTTACAGACAGCAGAATGGGCGACGATGCCGTGCTGAACATGAGGAATCACACATGGATGTAACACGTCCTGCTCGTGTATACAAATATCTGCTCAAGTTCACATTTGGAGGGTCAGGGAGGAATCACGTAATGAAAAAGACCTAAAAAAATCTAGACCCAACAGGTCCAAAAATAACAATTATTTTAATACTATCTTTAAAATAATTCAAAGGAGTTAGTTGGTGAAATGTTGCATGTTTTAAACAAATATGCTGCAGGTTTCTTCTTTACCTTTGAAATTTTTTTCAAATCCTGAGAAACAATCCCTACAAATAAAATACTTTAGAACTTCACTGAACAATTACGCCAAAGAAGGCTGCTTCTTAATCAACCTTAAACTTNAAAAAAAAAAAAAAAGGCATTATAGTCATTTATAGCTTTTTTTTTTTATGTCGCATTAAAAAAAGGTGTAGTGGAAGATGCCAACAGTGAATAAGCAGTCTGGGAAGAAAAAAAATATAGATGGGTATACCAAGAACAACATGGCATTAATTGCAGTAAGTAATGAAAGACAGTTGCCACTTTTATTTGGTGTTTTACCATCTCCCTTCTACACGCGAATCTGGTCTCAGCTACCAATGTAGGAAAATACTTGTAGTGTAAGACTGATTTATAGGATCATTCCGGAATTGTACTTCTTCGCCACTGTTCTCTGTGCCTTTCCTGAGCACATTTCTCATTAGACGACGCAGCCAGCACCTCAGGATCATCAAATCAATGCTATGTGCTATTTACCAAAAACTGCAGCACCAAATTTTAGAAACCGCCCTTGCTGCTGGTGTGCCGGCGCTGGGCAGCGAGCCCGAGCTTCGGCCAGGCAGGCTCCACCGAGGACATTCCAGGGCATGTCCCACACCTCTCGCGGGTGATTTTCAGCGGCCAGAAAAAGCCAAGCTGCCAACCTCCCCTGGGTGGGATGGGAGGCAYGTTGGGTCTGCTGGAGTGGGTTCCCAGTTTTGCCTGGGCTGCTGTCATAGGTAATAGGGGCTTTCCAAGCTCAGCACCAGATGGGGTGGCTGCAAAACCAGGGCCCACCTCGGCCTGGGACTTTTATCTGCGACTCCTATTGCGTTATCAAACCAACCCTGCCCAAACAGATGGGCACTCTTTCCATCCAAACACAGGAGCTAGTAAATACCTTACATCTCCATATCCTTCCACAATGAGGGGCTTCAGTTTGATGTTTCGACTATAATAGATCGAATACACGTCAAGATTGTGCTGTGGTGAAAAATCAGAAGTCAAGACGTTTTTTCTAATCTGGGGCTGCAGAAAGACAAATCAKCAGCAGCAGAGCTTTTCTGCTTTCGGGATCCCTTTGTAAGGGACAGGGGATAGTGCTCAAGGTCATTGGTTTTGGTGTTTCTGACAAAATTATTTGTCTGCTCTTAAATTCAATGGGCGATTTCAGTTGCAGCCACTTCCCAAAGCCTAAATTTGGCAGTTCGTAATACTTCGTYAGTCTGTTGAGAAGGCAGCAATGTCCCTAAAATACAGATATGGAATTAAAATATGGAGCAGAACAATGACTCTATTTGTCTCTTACAGGGAGACACATACACAGAGATTACTCAGATGGAAAACGGGATATAAGACGAATCCCAGAAATGACAAGCACACATTAAGCATCATCATGTTTTAGACCGAGATATTTCTTTGAGAAATTATTTGCAACTCAGAGCCGTACCTCCGCAGCACACACATGGCTTGGGTAGGATGAGCAATTGGAGCAGAGATTAGCTGGAGACTCTAGCAGAGAAAAATGGGAGAAGGCTGATACATATCTATGTTCAAAGGTGATAATGTCACCCTGGCCCATCACAATTTCAGTAGGCTGATGGTGGAATTTAAGTCTCTCTCATATCGAGTACACAAAGAGGTACATCTTGGCAGTATAACAAAAGCCAATGTGGGTGGCAAGGTAGCTGCAAATTTAAGCATGAATGCTCTGGATGTGGGGGCTTGCACCTGATTACCAGATGCTTCAAGCAGATGGCCAGGGAGAGGAGAGAACAAGGCTCATGGTTGCTTTGATAGGGTTACAAAAAGCACCAAAACCAGAGAACAGAAAAAAAGAAAGCTTCCCTGACTGCACAAGGTATCAGATCAACAGGGCCACTGAGACACAGCACGCTCCGCACCAGATTTGAGAGGTGAGTCCCAGAATTAGGCTGGTGGTTAAATATCAGCAGCAAAGCTGATAGAAATGGCATTCAGGAGAAGGGAGGGGGAAAAAAAAAAAAAAAAGAAAGAAAGAAAAAAGATTACCACTATGCAGAATAGGGAGCTGCTATTTAAGCACAGGATATTCTTGGGGTTTTCCTCTTTGGAGGAGTTCCTCCCATAGGAGGCTTTGCACTGATGTATCGTTTAGTACGTGTGGGAGTCAATATAGGCCTTTTCTTTGGGGCTGCTAATGAGCTTTCCTACAAGCAGTCAGAAATGCCAGGGCTTGTTTAAAAAAAAAAAAAAAAAAAAATTACAAAGGAAAAATCAAAAAGCTCATTTTGTTCACTTTTCTGGAAGACGGTGGCAAGGTTTTGAGAAACAGTATTTCCATTTCACACAATGCAGGGTAAAAATTTGAGAATTTGACTCTCTCTCACCCTGACAAGTAACCAGACAAAATTCAGCGGCGCAATCCACCTCAATGATTTGAGCAGTATTTGTGTAATGGGACGTCTGATCCTGCCTCAGGACCGTTTAACCTGGCACTGTCAAAACGTGGGTCTGGTTGGTACGGGGCACCTCCAAAGACAGCCACGAGCCTTCCTGCCCCGACGTCCCTAACGGCACGGTGGGGGAGACCGTTACGATGCTGGCGTAAACCACGGGTAACTGGTGACCTGAAATCATTAAAAATCCATGTTCATCACGTTTCTCAGGAGGAGGCGGCTTCAGCCGGGCATCTTGGCTAACCTCCCACTCAGATCACCGCACCCTGCCAGCTCCACTGCTCTGTGTCCTTTCGGTTTAGTATTTTATTCTCCATAACCCCTTCCCGGTATTTCCGAGGAGCACACAGGATGGAGATGGCTGCTCTCCGTACACACTGCCAGCGGCCAAACTGGTTCTTTCATACCCGAGCGCTACAGAAACATATGGCAAAGATAGAAGCATCTCACCAAGCACCCGAATATGGCATCCAGCTGACACAACCCCCATGGACCCTGCAAGGCGGTGGGACCAGGTCCACGTTCAGAAACATAACGTCAGATGCATGCTGCCAGCCTCCACAAAACATGCATCTATGCTAGGAAAACAAATGTTTGATTGTTTAATGCAGTTTAAATATACTTAATGTGCTGCAATAGAAAGACAGAGCTGTTGTTAGGAGCGATGTAGGGTGGCTGCATGTTGCCTTCATGACTGCCGAGCCCAAAAGCCCCATCTCGCACCCTCCTGCTGGCAGCAAACCATGGCCAAGAGGTTTGGCGCATCCGGGGAAGGATGCGCAGACCCGCTCTGGGGAGACTCCCGGTGGGGAGCCCACCTGCTCAACCACAAAAATGCACAGACAGAGGGTTCACTGAATTCCTTACCCCATCCCAGCCACAGAACGCCTTACTTGACATCTGACAGCCCAGCAGGCACCTTTCTAGGCGGCCAAGGGGCACAGTCCCCCCTCTGCCTCCCCACGCCGCCCACCGGCGCTCGGGAGGAAGGAGAAGGGACGGCACAGGGAGAAGGAAGGAGGATCTTACTTAGCGCGGCCTCTCCTCTTTAGCGCGCTAATCATTACAGCACATCCGCTCAGCATTACTTTTTCGTTCTGCACAAATAATTAAGAAACACCTGTGTTCTTTTCATTCAATAACACACGTTTCAGAGAGAGCCGCTCTTTTAAGCTTAGATTATTTTCTGTTACTGCAATTCAGCTGACAAAATAACAATGACTCACTTTGCCAAGGATTGAGAAAGGGGTGGGGGGAGAGGCTATCAACCGTACCATTAAAAAAAAAAAAAAAATCAAATAAATATTATTGAAAATAAAAAAGAAGCAACCTTAACATTTATCTCCTTCAAAATGGCCGGTGCCCCCATGCAACTTTGAAATCTGAATAAACTCCTGGAGGTGACTCTTTGCCAACGTTCGCTCCTATGCCAGCTTTCTCACAAACGAACAGCTTGTATCTCCATGAAAACCAATGGATGGAACAAATTGTATTAAATTATGTAAAATGATACTAAAGAGCACAATCTACCAGTAAAAAAAAAATATTTAAAAATTGGAAAATCTTGTTTTTATAAATTTGAGAAAATTGTAAAAGATAATTAGGAGGGGGCAATGTTAAATTTTTATTGCTCTTAAAGGGATGTCTCATGGCTTTAAGCAGGAAATGAGATTTATTCTCTCATAGGTCAGACACACATAATTCTTTGGTGCCGTTGACACCTGTGAGTTATTTAGCCTTCCTCATACTTTAGCATGTAGAGAAATCCCATCTCTATGAAGCTGAGCGTAGCCCTGTGACAGTCTCAAATTGTCCCTCCCCATCACACTGTAGGAGCTGTCAGTGCACATTAAGTATCCAAATTTCCTTCTACTTCTCAGAGACCCTTTTTGGAGGGGGAAGGGGATGCAAATAACTGTAATTAGCACCAAATTTGCTATATCCTCAGAAGATGATTAAGGATATTTTCAGCACCTTTTGGGGACTTTTGTAATTTAAATATACTGCCATGTCCATGCAAAGAACATTCCAGTAACTTTGCCTGAAATGGGTTTTAAATTGATGATTTCTAAGCATGAGTCAGTTAATCATGAACAAAAAGATCTGACTATTTCTGTATCCAGGGTGGCAGAGAGGGTGAGGTTGTGAGAGCTTTTGGCTGGTTTGAGACTTTAAATGACACTATATTGGCATACAATAGGAAGCCGTAATTCAGGGCTTTGTTCTGACAGCGCGCAGCCCTGCGGTCGCTCAGCCCCGGGTTCCCCGGCCTCGTGCAATGCCGCGCCCGCGGGGTCGAGGCAGATTTTAGAAGAGAGGCCCGTCCCCTGCGACGGCAGCGGGACCCGGCTGCGGGTCGGTGGCTCCTGGCGGGGTCCCGCTGCTGCGGGCAGAGCCGGAACGTCCCCCGGGGCCGGTGGTTGGTGCCCCGCGCGCAGGCAGGGTCCCTCACCTGCCCGCCTGCACCGGAGGTGCCGAAAAGTGAAAAAGGATAAGCCGGAGATACCGTCTTCAATCAAAGAGACAGAGCGCCATTAATCCAGTTCTAAAATAAAGAGGTTCGTCTGCATGTGCATTTTTTTTTCCCTTTTTTTTTTTTCCCCCTCCTCTCCTTTCCCCCTTTCCATTGCAAGACCCTGAAATGCAGACTCATGATTCTTGGCTGCAACAGATAGTTAATTTATTCTGCAACCGCATTAACTCAGTGTACATCTAAACCTTCCTAACCTATCTCTGGAAGGATATTTTTATGCCATGTGAGTGAGGGTTAGCTCAGTTCTACCACATAGCTCTCCACTGGAGATCTTCGCAATCCTAAAAAAAAAAAAAAAAAAAAAAAAAAAAAAAACTTCTGCAGCCAGTAAAGCACATACAAGAACCGCTCAGCAGGACAAATGAGCATTGTAGCTTCCATAGTCACATACGCCACAGGGAGCCCCAACTAATTTCCACTCTCAATAGAGCTTATACAGACCTGGAAGCTTAAAATTGTTCCTGTCTTTCCATTGAATAACACTGGGCTCCTGTAAAAAAGGCACTCCTTTCCTGAAGGGCAAGAGGAATTTGAAGGCCTCGGGGCTGCAGAGGGAGAAGTTGCTCTGCCCCTTCCCCACGCGGCTGCACGGTGGCCGGTGCAACCAAATACACCCAATAGAACACAGGAGCTCTCATGTCCCACCACCGCCTTGAACCCCACCGCTGCTGCCAGAAAAAAGAGCCTGCCCGAAACCGCTAAAGCGTGGGAGCCGAGGCCAGGATCGCCTTCTGGAAAACGACGGTGCGGTTGCTATTTTTGCAAACAGGTCGTGCTTAAAAGCCGGCCTCGAAGGGTTAACGCTTTGACTTGACAAATAAAATTTCCCCGTCTCTGTGATCCAGTCGCCACCGACAGCCTACCCTCGTGACTCACAACAGCTGGAGTTGCTAAACTGGCAGCGTCGCAGGGTGGCATCAGGAAATTTAAGATAAAAAACATATACAATATAAAAATAATCCTAATAAATTCTGGAAAATGTAGATGTGTAAAGCTCCACGCGCTAAAAAAGCATCCTGCTAGAGAAACTATTTTTAAAAAGGCTATTAGGAGGTGTGAAAGCCAAGCTGTCTATTATGTTTCTAAAGAAAGGCACCAAATGCTTATTTTTCATCCCAATGAATTCTGAGTGACCGTTTCTGACAGACAGTTAGCACAAGGTCACTGCCAGTCAGYGGGCTGCCGGCCAGCAGAGCCTCCCGGGTGCGGCGATGGAACTCCGTACATCAGAGGGACCAAACACTTGGGGAGAAAATTGAACTTGCCGAAAGAACGTTGGTTTAGATCATCTGAATGAAACCTGATCTCAGCTGCTGTTTTCTGGGTTTCTCTGTCGTACCTTTTCTTATGCAGCAGGATAATTTGATATCTTTTTTTTCATCATTAAAATCCAGCAGCTCTTTTACTTACGTGCTTTTCATGTGGTAAATTGAGGGAATAATGAAGTATAACAATAAAAAAAAGACGGGGAAAAAATTTCCTTCCCCTCTGTGCAATTCCCACCACAGACAATGCAAATCCCACAACACATGTTTGCAGGGAAATCAGAGCACACTCAGGGCTGGAAGTGCAAATTCATCTCATCTCAATGATTAAACTAGTAACAGTCATAAACAAGGAGCTTTTTATCCCTGATTTTGGGATGGGTTAGTGCTTTTCTCCAAACAGTCTTCAAATAGTTTATGCTAACCGAAATATCCCTCCAAAAACACAGCCTTGCAGTGACCAAATAAACAAGAGGATTACTCCAAGGGGGAGAAGGCAGCACACGGGGGGAAAGCGAACTTCACGGGGCTGTGCTGGGGTCCTGACAAACCAGGCGAGCACCACGGTCACCTTTTTGTCCATGTACAAGTTGTCACTTCATTTTATGTCCAACCTGCAGCAAAGATGGTGCATTCAGAAGCTCCTTCCTTCTGCTTTAATTCCTGTAATTTCAGCTAAAAGTGCTGTCAGGTTGTGGTGGTTTTTTTGTTTTTTTGTTTTTTTGTTTTTTTAATTTGACTATCTAAGCATTTAGGTTTGTAGATTTATTTATTTTTAAAAAAAAACAGTTCTAGAAGGAGCTTTGAGAAAGCAGTTTTCAAAGGAGATGGAGGACTCTCTGGTCAAGTTTCATGTTTAACAGTTGCCCATTATCGCCTCATGGTAAGAGAGCAACACTCCTGTTTCCTCATGCTTTCTCCTCCCTGAAGGTATGGGCACACCTAGACCTTTACTGACTCTGATACACAGCTCCCAAAGCACCAGGAGGACTTTCCTGGTCCATGTCAAAAGCTGCACACTGACTTCAGGACCCTTTGAATCAGGCCCACAATCTGTAGCAAAAATGCGGTGACATCCTTAATTTGCTTTCACACCAGCTTCTCTTTTTTTTTTTTTTWAAATATTTAAAACATATTTCATCATTATGATCTACGTTTTCATTCACACACATCTTTTTCATTATTTTTTATCAGTTAATCTAAAATGATACACCAAGTGCTACCTAAGAAGCCAGTTTAATATTATTTCTTAGAAGGAAAAGATCTGGCACTGATTTCACTCAGAACTCGCTTCCATGAAGCCATCGGAGTTACATTGGTGTAAAAATGATATAAATAAGATGAGGATCAGCTTACAGGTGTTAGGCAACAGAGTAAAAGAATACATTCAAATAAATTCTTACATGTATAGCACACTATACATGTGTTGGAAGTGCTATTTAAGCACACAGCAGTTGAATGAATAAAAGAATGCCTTTTTAAAAAAAAAACAACGATTTAAATGTCATTGCAAAACACCATGGGAGCAATTGCTTTCTCCCCCAAATGTCGCCTGAAAAATCCAGAGTACATGGACTAATAAGGACCTTCTCCGAATTCAGTGCTTCCAAAAATATGAGGACTATCATAAAAATACTTAAACAGGTGATACACAATTTTTCCATCACGCTTTTATGCAAGAAATTGGGCTTGCATATTACACATGATTCAAAAAGAATAATTAAAGTCCTACATGGACACATATCTGCCTCAGGGCAGACCTTTTATGTTGTTTTGCATTCCATGTGTCACTCAAAAGAATTGCAACTGGGAAATGATGTTGAACTAAAATAAGACAAGAACACATTGACTAAAATTACACCCTGTCCAATTTGCTGACACCCCTTTAGACATCTCACCATGATTGCTCTGGTGCAACCACTGTTCCACGTATGGGTGACATTTAAACTAAGCATAGTTGTACACTGAAATCAAATAAAGGATTTGAGGACTTTTTTTTTCCCTCCTCCTTTTTGATACTGAAAAGTACATGGGATTTGAACGCAGAAGAAAAAGGACGTACTTTGAGCAGTGATCTGCTTGTGTTATCCTGTCTAGAAAAAGAATTGTTGGTTTTGTACAATTAATATACTTGGGTGAGAATAATCAGATTCTGAGCCTGAGTCTTTAGCCTTCGTGTGCCCAAAACTCCTACAGAAGTTAACCGGGGATTTCAGCTCACGAGGATAACAAGGCTGAGCCTTTATTCTGCAAAACCAGATTTCCTGAAGCCCCGACATGTGAACACATTCAGGTTACACATCCCTTGTCGAGCGCACGGTTTGCCTGGTTCAGCCTRCTGTGGATTCGGAGGCTGCGAGAGCAGCCCGCCTTCTGGGGGTCCTGTTATCCCACCCCAGCCCTTGTCATCCCAGCAGCCGTTCAGAGAGCGAGGAGCACAGGATGAAAACCCAGGGATTTTTATGATACGTTAGATCCTTTTTTAAACCACTTAGAGCTAAATTTAACACATCCTCTGCATGCTACCCATCCCACCTTTCCTTCCCACCTCTAGCCTTCTCTTTGGCTGTTTTGTTTTCTCTTTCGTTTCACTCACTTCCTTAATTAAGTTGCTAATGTAATTATGTCACAGCTGTAGCATCCTCCTCTTGCAGAGGTGGCTGGATTTCTGTACCTTCAGCCTGTTTGATGATTGATTGATATGTACGGAGATAATTGTAACTTTTCAGAAATGTTATAAATAAGTTGTAAAAGGAAGGAACTGGCTACTGCACAAAGGGCACTAGTGTTTGGCATCGAGCGGGTCTTGCTTACTTTCTGTGGAAAGCCAGGGCTATGCAGAGGAAGGGGAGCTGCAGGGAATGCAGGTATTGAGCTTAGAGTTCTTGAGTGCTGGGAGAGGGAGAGCACTTCAGCTGGGGGAGGGAAGGAGAGGCCTTCTCCATCTCTCAGTAATTGTCGAGGCAGAGGCGAGAAAGCAGCCAGTTCAGTAAAATCTCAGCCTATCACCCCCCCCCCCAAAAAAGAAAAAAATATACAGAAAAGGGGTCGCATTGAGCTACTGTACATTCTCAAATGGAAAAACCTGATACTCTGAACAAAGGGTTCAAGCTAATTTGACAGATAACTTGTAATCAATATATTTACCTTCCTATTTTGCTAAAGAGTAGAATTTCCTGTGAGGTACTTGATATATGACTCTTGGTAATGAAAGAATAATATCCCTGACCTTTTATTACATATGGAAATATTTAAGTGTTTTACATCAACACATCACGGCATATTAATAGGAGACAATCTAGGAGAACAGTTACCCGAGAAGAGGAAAAAGCTTCATCAACTACTCAAATTTCCAGAAGAGGATCAGAAGAAGTACTTGCCCCTATGAACAAACAAAACGTATCTACCAGGAAATGTAAACAGAGTCAGTGTGAATCATGAGACCCATCATGTTTTAGAGCAAATCTGCAAGCACATGCGTATTCCAGAAATAAAATCTATTAGCAGGAGGTCAAGGTTGCACACTGAAGCAAGCAAAGAGCTAAAACTTGGCCCTTCTTCCTTTCACGTTGGCCTGCTTGCTCCTTCTCTCTTCATACGCTACCACTCTGCTCTTCTTGATATCCCGCATCTTTCAGCGTGCACTTAGGAGACACGTACATGGAAAACAAAGTTCTCCTCGCCGTGCCTACATGTGCAGCACAGCCTGCCTTCCCTCCTGAGTGCTGGGGGGAATCGTTACTAAAAATACCACTCTCGAAATGTTACCATGCACACACCAAACTTTGATCTTCCAAGCTCCATATATCAATCAGAACGAAACCCATTTTACTGTCACATGCAAAGGCGCTCCTCCTCAATAGCTGCCTATCAGCCCCCAGGCGATTCAATGGGGAAACCGTGCCAGACCCTGGGGCTCTTGCAAGCACCGAGCTCTTCTG
The DNA here is from genome assembly GCA_035582835.1 of Phoebastria nigripes. NCBI lineage: Eukaryota > Metazoa > Chordata > Aves > Procellariiformes > Diomedeidae > Phoebastria > Phoebastria nigripes. The sequence continues at coordinate 1,201,388 of JAYKAV010000777.1, forward strand.
CCTCGCTGCCTCCACGGGCAAAGTAGATGGGATCTATACCTTCAGCCCAAGAGCAGGAAGCTTCTTCTACACCAGCTTTAAGGCTACTATTTTTATAGATGGCTGTATGTGTTTCAGTGAAAGGAGAGGAGTGGGATGCCTTTCTCTGGCATGTCTGATATTCTGTACAGATTTTATCTCACGCAGCACTTGCATAAAGTTTTGCAAAGCTGTTTACAGAGAGCACATTCTCCCAAGGAGCGAGATGTTTCTGGTACTCAGCACCCAGTAGGGCCAGCCGTTAAAATACAGCAGGTTTTACTGAACAGATAGGATACCTCTCTGCTGGTGCCAGGCCTCCGTAGGATCAAAAGACACCTCCCTTAGACATACCTTCAGTAAGCCTTTCATCTGGCTCGGGTTTCCCCACCAGGAGAAAACCACTAGGTTTGCACAGCTGCAAGCCAGGTATGACCATAACTTTTACCAAGGTCTTTGACCATTTTCTGTCTCACATGTGGTCAAGTCACGATCAGGATCTGATGTGTGCGCGCTGTTCACACAGCTGTATCTCTCTGAAAAATGCATTTTAGAAGCGGTTACTCTTAAGTTTTCCTACACAGAAAAGGGATGCTCAGATGCTTTCTATGAATTGTGCAAAGAATTGTATGCAGTTTTCTATGGCTTTAGGGAAACAAACCATGGGAACAGGATCACATGTGGTGCTATTTTGATTTTATGGTGTTTGGGAAGATGACTTCTAGCAGGCATCTGTAACCAACTTGAGGTGCAGAACTGCTACTGGACGCTTCAAAACTTCTTCACACAACCACTTTTGCCCATGTATCTGTTCAGGGACCGAGAATCAGAGATGGGTGCAGTGCATCAACTGTGTTGTATATAGTGGATACTGTTTCTGATAATGAAATCACTCCAACAAAGTCAGGTGAATAAACAATCTCCAAAATATACCTTGAGAACTTTCAAGCTCTGTTGGGATATTACTGTTGGGCAAACATCACAGGTTCAGACAGTATGGACACTTCATTACATTACCATCATGTCACCACAGCTTTAACGTTGTGTTTATCACGCATCACTTAGATCCATCTCTTCTTTAAAAAGCAGAAATACAGAGAGGAAGGGAAACGCCAAAAAAATACAGTACCCAAGTTGTGATAACCTACTGTGGTCAAGGATAACAGTGAAACAGTGAAAAACTTCAGGCAGTTTTCACATSACAGCATTGGTTATTAGACAGAGAYATCTCCTGAAAAAAGATTACAAGCTCAATCTTTTTTGCATTTCAGGGAGTCCTGTGTGAGCTGAGATGGAGTCAGCTGTGCAGCCCTTTGGGGAGGAGTGGAAGCTGTGCCCTCTACCATGCAGCAGAACCAAAAAGCAAGTGATGCAGTCTTCACGGGAGGACTCCATTACCAACTGCCAAAAGAGTCTTCTTGCTATTATGAAATGGAAATTATTTGTAAAGCAAGGTTAAAGGTCACACGCAGGCATTCACTGGGAATTATTGACATAGGTATGACATAGATGATAGCCAATCAAAAAGCAATTTTATAAACATTGTTATTAAATAGTAGGGTAATTGCTTTAAGTACTGGAGGAATGTCAGGGTCATACGAGAGTTTTGTTGGTGTCATAGTTTTTTATTTGACACTTAGTGGATCAATGACACTTAGTGTATTTATTCTGCAATGTGAGCTGTGTCGCCAGCCTAGAAGCTAATCCACATACCACATACTACCCCATACTTATATAGAAATAATTTCTGATTTTTATTTCATTCACTAAGTATCCAGCAATGCAAGCGTCAAAGCTCTCCACACATAAAAGTGTGGAAGTAATTAGGGATTATGTGGTAAGTGTACAAACATAGTTTATATTACTGTGTATTAGAAAGGACCCCTTTTATAGCTGCCTTTGTCAATTTGACAGAGCAAAGGGTTTTAATGTACTGTAATAAGAAATGTAAGAGGGGGCAAAGGACAGCGTGGCTGCGATGCCTGTTTGTAAACTGCCTGGCCCTGAGGTCCTCCCTCTCTCCTACTCATCCATGCTCCATGCTTATTCTATGGTCATATACATTTTAACCGAGTTAATAGCGGTCTGGTGGGGGGAGAGGCTGGGGGATGCACGTTGTCAGCTGCCTCCRGAGCTTATAGCAGGGCTTCCACCAGGGCAGATGCTTGCAGAAGACAGCATGGTACAGACGATCGGAGGCAAAATTTGCATGATAAAATGTCTTATAGAAATATTTTACTACTTTATTTTTGCCCTAGGCCCCAAATGCACTCAGCATCAGGTGACTGACTGAAAATAACTAAATGCAAAAACCGCCTGCGAGGTGAACAGACAGGCAGGGTGACGTCCAGGTAAGCCCCTGAGCTGACATTTTACGACTCTGAAATTTGTAACAGGGGTTCCTGTATGTTCAGTGGTTTTGCGGTGGATTTGCTATGCACCTGTTCTTCATCAGGACTGCAGAGAGCCCCGAGAGGGCGTGTGGCCATGCTTGAAATGCCTCGCCCCAACCAAGGCACCTACCCCGCTCCTCCCCCCCCCCCCCCCCCGTAATGAAAAACAGGTCAGGTACAAATGTTTCTGCAGCCTTCTCATGACCTCCGCAGGGGTAAGTGGAGGGGTGGAGGCATACGGATTGTTATTTACTATTTAGAAGGCCAACGGCATCCTTTGCTTCACATGTAGCGTAACAGATGACAATGGTGCTTCATTGCAAAGAGTTCAGAATTTAAATTATAACATGAAATATATACTACCCGGTAACGTCCCTGTCACACTCTGTGAACTTTAGCTCAATTAAAAAAGAAATCAGCTGACACTGATAAAATGCTATTTTCAATATAACTGAAAGGAAAATTGTACCGATGCCAATTTAGTGCAATTTCAAAACAAACCCCAAAGGGAAGAAAAGAGGAAAAATAAAGGACCACAGCATATGCTTTAGAAATGGGTGGGTACATATAAAACACAAACTGTCCATTTTGAAAGTGGAATAACTGCAACGTACCATTTTTGAACCTCTCTGTGCTGTGAGCGTAACAGGCATCTCTCATCCTCCGGCAGGCGAGGCAGCCAGCCCTCTGCCAGCCATCCCCACTCTCGCCTTGGACTTGCACTACACCACGGAGCAAACCATGCCAAAAGCAGTTAGTAGGTAGCACTAGACGGAGCTCGATGGAAAACCCAGCACTGGAGTTACACGATCTTTTACCTAAGGGACTAGGTATAGCGAGGGCATGCCGGCACAGAACGCCGTTGCCACCTGCAGCTGCCTCCCTCCTTCCTGCGGCGCGGGAGCTCTGCCGCAGCTGGACGGGGAATTTCAAAGGGCTCTTGCATTTGCTCTGGCCYTTTACCTATTATGCCAGGTTCATCTCTAAGATCTACGGTACACAGTCTAAAGCCTACAATAAAAATAAGCCCTCACTGAAAACGTGAAAATCACATTTTACTGTGATTTATGCAGTAGATAATATGTTCTGGCTGCAGATTGACTGAATTGGTGGTCCCACATTAAATCTCTGATCTGAAGCATGCAGAGGCTCCTCAGCAGAAGTTTGCACTGTGGCATAAGTGCTTCGCTTCCCTAGCAATAATCCAAAAGGCAACTACTTCCAGAAACAACGTTAAACAAATCAGCATTTCCCGATGCTCTGGAACTGTAATAATTTAATGTGGTGGTAGCTGCTGGGCACTTTGGAAAGTCAAGCAGCTGAGTCAGATAGCTCTGCAAGGGGGTCAAGCAGCTGTGGTCTGGGAGTTCCGATTCCCTGGAAGTTATCGCTGTGATTTTTGCACAGGGATAATAAATCCAGGCTCTGGTAGGGAGCTCACATTTAAAAATAAAGCCACTGATCTCTATTTGGCATGCAGCAGAGATGTAGCAAGCATGATGAGAACAGGAGAAAAGATCAGTCACCAGAAAAAATGGAGTGCAGGAAACAGTTGATAGCTTTAGCATAATGAATTCCCCATCTTAATTTTTAAGTTTTTTTTTACTTACAGACAGACATAGGTCTAGATGGTATGATTTAGATACACTATTTAATTCAGCATTAAGAGTTTGGGGATATTCAGCTCCTGTCACGACTTTGAGACCCTCAGCCCTAACCCATGCCGAATCAGGGAGTTCAGCACGTCACCTCCACCGCATTCACCCCCGAACCCGAGCTCTGCTGGCTACCTCCCATCCACACCACCCCTCTCTCCACCTCCCTCACCTCTCTTTGCAGGATCTAAATGCTTACACTGTGCTGGGTGCACAAAACATCTATGGGATGCTCTCGATGACTGGCGATGGAAAGATAACACAGTCACCGGAATGGGAGCGAACAAAGACCACAAGTTTTACTCATGCACGTACCTGTGAGCACRCATGTAAATAACTGGGTCACAAGTACAGGTTTCCATTCTGCAACATGTAACGGGACCCCACAATCTCCTACCCTAGCTAGAGACTGTATTGCAGAGAAGGAAAAGGCTAGATCTGCATTTCTACAGAAATCTCTGTCATTTCAAAGCTCAGGGTCTCTCAGTCCATCCCTGGCATTTTCTGTTGCTGACTGGCCTTTGACTATAGGTGACCTATCACCCTTCTGCAAGATGGTTTACCTGATTATCCAGCCAGACCCCAAAAGACAGTAAAATGTATTCCCCACAATGACAATTCTCCAAACGTATTTTTTCTGACTTGCATGCCACTGAGTCCCATGCATTACAGCGTATGATCAAACAGCAGCTCCCTTGTTTAGTAGATGACCACTACGACCCAAGAACAGACCCTTCCTCACAGATTGCATTTCTCTATGCTCAGGCACACCCCTCCTCTTTCCCCAGCCCCCTGTCCATCAAGCCAGGTCTCCTCCAGCAGGCTTCCTCCACGCACCTCAATCAGACAGCATAGTGCCAAAGCCTTCTGCCAGCATCTCTGCTTGGATAAAATGGAGACCCATTTAATCTCGATCTGTGATAAAATGAATCAGCCTCAGGTGAGGAAAATTATGTAATATCAGCCCATGGTCACAACGTCCCCCAGGGTGATGGCAGGTACCTTCATGTAGGGCAAGACAAAACCATGCCTTTTTGTCAAGTGGCAGCACTGTGCTTCCCATCCATCTAATTACGTGCACCCCCGGATGATCAATACTGTTACATAATGACTTAACTACTACTGCAATATAAATACTGAATGATAAAAGCAATACCCAAGGAACCAGTGGAAAAAACTGGAGACTTGTTAAGGGTGACCACTGCAGAAGTTAAAAAAAATTAAAAAAAAAAAAAAAAAGCAGCGCACATTTTGCATATAAAAAGAGTACTCTAATTTATTTGAAAGCCTAGTTCTTATCTACTGCACAGTAAAAATGTGAGCCTCATAAAGACAAAATTCTCCACTTTCTGTTTCAACATATTCAGCATGTAGAGAAGCATATTCAGGAGGTTTCTATATTTGATGATCTTTTTCCATTCAAAGTTTCTAATTAGTACTATGCCCTATTCTGTGAGTTTTATTTTCAGCACTAGAGCCAGCACACAACACCCAGAATGCCTCTCCTTCAACCAGATAAAAATATGTAAGTCCACATTCATTCTGTAGCAACAGATCCTTTTTTAACTGCTTGGTGAGCACTTGGAGCTGGGCTGACCAAATACCAGAAACTCAGACTATTGTCCCTGTTACATCTCTGTTCATCCATTCCCATTTTATAACAGAAATACTTTTAACTAGTGACTATCATTGAACGAAGACAGGGTGTAACAGGTCGGTCAGTCTGTCACAAGTCTAGCAGCACAGATATTTTGAGGCTCAGCAGTGGGGAGGGTTTGTAGTACTAGTACCTCGACRTGAGCCCCGCTTCCGCTGCTACCTGTAAGCCCACCTGCCTGCCCTCCAGGCGTAAGGGGGCTGTATTCAAAACTAGTTTTGCAGCAGCTGCATACAGTTTGCATAACTACTTGTCTCCAGTCTTTGTTCTAGGATAGTCTGCCCCAACTCTGGTACGTAATCGTCAGTGTTTGGTTAGGACACCACAGAGCATGGCGCGGGCACGTTTCCTCTGTACCCCGCCAGAATGTCGCCTCCAGTATTTTGCCAGCCTGAGGACAAGGAACAACGCTCAGTCATTCCACTCTGAAAACYTGCCTTCCCACATTCACACTCTGTAGAGAACCCCTAGAAACTTTACAGCTAACCAAAAGGGAGAAGTGACCAACCCCTAAACCCATCTGAAGCTGGAGAGACCAACACTGATTTCTTCCCATCCTTTCCTTTCCTTTGCTGAAGTTAACCTCTAAGACCACAGCGACTCTCGCGACTATGTAGGATTGGGGACGGCTATGGCTTGCTAKGCACACGGTCTCCTCCTAAACACACCTGAGGGGCAGCTCCAGTTCTGCCCAAAACAACTATTCCCAGTATAGATCAGAGAGATGCCAGGCAAGTAGCACAGCTCGTTGGGATTTCCATATCCCACGCAGTCAGCCAAGATGGGCTCCAATTGCTTTGACCTGTACCCCGCCACCCAGCTTTGTGATCCTAACCATTTAGGATTTAAGACTTTTTCCTGACTCCTGAAAATCTGTCAACAGGCTTACATTTGCATTCAACATTAACAAAGGCAGAGCTGAAAGCACAAAAAAATTTTAGGGGTGGGAGAAGCTGGAGGGAGGTGTAATAAAATGAAGTCAAATGAAAATAAAACAAAAGAGGAACACAGTACATAGCAGGAAAATCAAAAGACAAAATAAAAGATTAAGGAGTGCAGGTAAAGATAAAATTCAAAAAATGCTTTAAATGTTGATTCTCTGAAACACCCTACTGTTTTTGTTTCATGCAGTATTTTGATGCTAGCATCTAATTATTCTTTGCAGTGTTTTATCTCCCCCATTATAGTATCACCAGATTTTTTTTATTGGCACTTTCCTTATTAATGATTACAACACCTACGTTTAAGGAGCTAAATGAGTTCTCTCTTTTCCTGAGCTGAAGAGAGGGGGGTCAGCAGAGAAATGAGAATTATTCTGTTGTATGCAGATGTGTTATACTCAAAATTATTTTTGGCCATTGAAGTAGCTCCCACAGCTTGCTGAGGCAAAAGAAAGATTCCTCCCCATCCCTAGCTGTGACCCAGGAAAGGTGGGAAGAGCTGCTTCTGCTCTCCAGTCAATCACAAGAGGAATTAACAAATCTTTCAGCTTCAGTCTAAAAGCATTAACAGTTTCCTTTTAAATAACTGTCCTTAATTAAACTCGGTTTTCTTTTCAGAATCATACAGCACAAAAACATGTCCACTAACAAAATGTATTTACTTTTCCCTCTCTCCACCACGGACTGGATCCTGATGCTTGCTGTAGCAAAGTGCATTATGAAAGCGCCCTAAATACTCCCCCAGGGACGGTCCCCGCGCACGACAGTACTCACGTGGCACGGCGGAGCCTACGCACGCCCGTCCTCGGCAGCCCCGCGTGGAGACCGCGTGCCCGGAGAGCAACCGGTGCGGCCGGCCGCTGATGAGCTCCGCCTGGTTACGTTCCCAGCGGGCCGACGATGCCAGCTGGGGGAAGTTAAGCTCTGCTGGGGCTGGGGACGGGGTGGGTGCTGCCCCCTCCGACGCCACCGCTTGGCCCACGTAGGGAGAGCTGCCGTCCCCAGGAGCACCCGGGGGTACAGCCCAGCTGGAGCTGGGCCTTGACCTCGGCCACGCCGCCGCAAGGGCAGGTGTAGGGCTTCTGAGGGTAATTCTGTAACAACAGAAACCTGGGCTGGCAATAAAGCAAGGAAAGCCCAAACAGGAAAAAAAAAAACACAAAAAAAGGAAGAGATATTTACTGTTTACACACTAGGCAGAAAAAGCAATCCAGGGTGCAAATAACTGCAAATAAACTTTTGTCAAGAGCCAGAAATGTTTGCACCTATGCAAAGCTGGTAGCATGCCTCAAGCTTACTACTGTATTTTTTTTTTTTTTCCTTCAGGCTCCAAAACATGTCTGCAGTGCTCCCCATACAAGGAACAAGTTCCATTAATATATTGGTTTTGACTGAGGTTTTCGTACATTTTGGTTTCTAGGTATTACAGGGGTTTTAGTAAGTAATTAGAAGAAATTCATAAAGATCTGTATAAATATTGTTCTAAATAACCGCTCAGTAAATCACTATATATTTACATTAAATTAAATGAATCAAATTAATGCAATCAAAGTTTGATGGCAAAGCGGTAGAACTATTATATTAGAGAAGCAGACAGACAGACAGCCTTTTGGGGAGACAAAAGCTAAAGCTTTCTTAACATAGAAAATGTTCCATGAATAGGGTTAAATACTTAATGGTTGCTAGCAAAAGATAAGACAAATATTCTTTGTTAATATTTATAGAATCCCATCAGGAACTCTTTTGTCCTAGCATTGTTTCCAAAATTCAATCCCCTAGTTATATCCATCATTTTTCATGTGATTAAAGGAATCTAAATTTGCTGCCTTGTCTTGTAAAAGAGTAAGAAGTTAGATCTGTATTATTAAAGCCTCTTGGTTGGAGCAGCAAATGTAATATTGATAGTCTATGGTATATAAGTCTAAAAAAACCTACTGATCACACACACGCATGACATATAAAATGCATTCATAGGATTCACGACATTATTCCTAAGAAGTTGGGAGCCAGCTAAAAAAAGAGATAATTATGTCCTTCCAAAAAGAGGGAAATAAAAAATACTTCAAACTGATAAAAGGCAAGAAATAAAAGGCTAGAACCACAAGGAAAAGAAATGCAAAGGCTTTGATGAGAGGGAAGCGACACTCAGCACTTTGGTTGCTGCCACAACTGCTCACACCCCCCGGGGCAGGGGGACCTTCTGCTGCGGGAGGGAGCCCTTAAACCCTGCCCTGTGCCAAAACAGGGAGCCACGAGGAATAACTGGAGCTAGCCTTGGCCGTCAGAGGTGTCCYGGCAAAACCAGGCACGTGGTCAGGGTGCCGGTGGAACCTGCTTCAGGCTGGCCGGCCACGTAACGTCCTCATTAGTCATCAAAATGGGCTGGATGCCTGACCGCGGACGTGAGGGATCTGCGTGAACTGATTAGAGATAATGCCAGCCATGCCTGCAGGGAGGGTGGAGAGGGCACTGCACGCATCAGGCGCCTCCAGGTCTCACCCAGCTGCCAACGCCGGCTGCACGCGTGGCCGCAGCATCATCCCCCAACGGGGCAAACYCAAGAGGCGTCCCCGGCCCCTGCCACCGCCTGCCCGCGGCCAGCGCGGCCAGAGGGATGGGCCTCCTTTCCCCACCTGTGAAACGGGAACCCTGAGAGCTTTGTTATTTCTGGTGACGCGCTTTACATCTATACGCAATAGGCCCTGTAGAAGAGCTCAGCATTTAGCGGTACTGTTAATTAACATCGATATTATAACCGAAGTGAGTGCGGGACAAGTAGTGCCCCTGGAACAGATTCAGCACCCGTCCACCCAGGTGTCTGCTGCTCTGCTGACCCCAGCGCCTTCGCCAGCAGCCGCTCCGCAGGGAGCGGGCAGCCCCTCCGCAGCAGCCCGCGCCGCCCGCCCCGAGGCAGGGTGAGGGGCAGGGACCAGGGGCTGGGCCACCTGACACCTCAGCTCCGTCTGGGCATCTTTATTCCAGAAAAAAAGAGCAAAACCCGTGGTTTCTCTTTCACCTTTAGAAAACCAAGACTCAGTGTTGAATTTTTCTCAGCCTACTAAAAAGTTTTTTTTTATAAAACAGCCAAAAGCCAAGTCCTCATTGATCCAATTTTTTTTTTACGCAGAACTTCTTAACAGCTTTAGAAAAATAGATAATTATTGCAGTTAATTTCAGCAAAACAGTTCAAACTCATCAGGGCTGCACAAGTATAATTTACTACTCCTTCTGACTTATTGTTTTGACTAGATGTAGATTGATGATTAAAGTGATAAACAGTAACATTTTTATAAAATGGCTGACTCTGCCAATGGCAACTGAATAAGAAACATGCTGAAATAGCTGTGCTGTTATTGTGATTGTACTCAAGGCTGTCAACAAAGAATATAAGTATTTGACAAGGTGTTATCTAATTGTGTTTTTAAAAGCCACGATACATACATCTTTTAATGTGTCACTTTAAGCTGCAAGAGAATTTCTTTTATTAAAAAGTACAAAGGAAAAATGAATGCCTTGCATTTTCTTGTTTCTTTTTCCCAAGCTCTGCCCTTTTGCCGTCATTCGACAGAATATATTTGCTCTTTAGTCAAATTGGCTTTTATTTAAATGGTAGCCCAAAATAGCACAGCAACATTAGGTGTATGAGAAGAAAGAACAGTGTGTCCCACAGACAATTTTTACCTCAGCCCTGGTGGGAATTAACTGATCGAAACAGAAGGCTAAGAATAAAATCCTTTTGACGCTCAGAGTTAGTGAAACAGCATTTTGGAGCAAGGAAAAGCTTTGTGTTTTTTCTTTTTTTTAAGAGGGATCACCAGGAAAAGTATCTTAACATGCTGCCTTTGGCGCTACCCGTAGTCCTTTCGTGGTTCTTCATGCTACACACAGGCATCTTTACATCCAAAATATAGTTATCCTCAGAAAGCCGTTTTGACCTAGGGAAGGGGTATCAGCCGCGCTGACTCCAGAGCTGCAGATTGGACTCCTCCTCCAGCCCACCTCAGCCCACCGGCCCCTTCTCTGCTTGTAAGGGAAAACCTGGAGACCACAAGAGAAGAAGGGGGTTTGCTCATGAATGAGAAGAARGATGCAATCTCTGGGACGGGTGAAGGAGCATGGGCAGGAGGGGGCACTGGTGCCGGGGCTCTGCTGCTTCCCTGCGGAGAGCGACGACTGGCTGGGAAGGAGGGAGTTAAAATGGACCACAGAGGGAATTAAATAAAGATGCTATTAAAAAAAGGAAACTCCTACTTCTGTGTTCTTGCCTTCTAGGATGACAATAGCATTGTGAAATGCTGCAAGGCATGGAGAGAGACAGGGAATTAACTGTTTGGAAGCCCTCTTACATAGTAGGAGAAACACGGGGAGGAGCGGAGGAGATGGCATTGACCGATGGTGCCTCTGAGGATCTCTCTGGGCCTCCACAGGGCTTATTTCGGTGAGGGCTCGGGGAAGGCATAGCTGCGAAACTCTCTCCTTTTCAGCTAGGTAGGGACCTGAGACAACTACTGGAGGGAGCCCTCGCTGCTGGAGCCTTCCTGTTGGCAAACGCTACCGCCGTGCTCTCAGAAAACCAGTATTTTGTTGGCAACAGCAAGACTGTTGCTGCCAGACCAAGGAGGCGGGCTCTTGTGAACTGGGAAGTCCTGATGGACCTGCAATGCCATCGGTCCAAGAGCGTTCTCTGTTGGACCAGTTTGAGAAAGCAAATACTCCAGGCAAAGCCCTTGCCTTCACCAGAAGCCAGAAACAGAGTCGAGCTTTTCATTAGCATTTGCATAAGTGTGGTCTACACATGAAGGAGGGAAAACTTCACAAGAAGGAGGATGGCAGCAGTGTGGCACTTGCTTAACAACACAGTGTATTTTAGGGTAAATAGTTGAGGGTCAGGTAGAGCAGCACGCTAATGCAAAATGCAGGCTTCTGAATTGCACTGGGATCTGACAATGTCATTTGCACGCCGATCCTAGCAGCACCGCTGAAATATAGAGGTCAATTTGGTCTATTATGGGACAGCAACTTCTAGTTTTTAATCCCAGTGGTATTTTAAGCATGGGATAGAAGTTAAAGGAAGAAAAAGCTCTTTATAATGAAAGACACAGACAGCTACCATCTGACCTGATTCTGCGAGGTAAGGCGCTTTGTCCCCGTCCTGGCCTGAGCTCTGCGTGTTTGTTTGTCTTTGAAGGCATAGTCGCCAAAAGTCGTAAGGAAGGATCAGAGCCTCAGTTTCAGAGGTTATTAATATCTCTGATAACGTTTGATGGCCTGGGTTCGTAGCACTCCTACAGATCATTCCTTAGCGTTAATTTGAAAACTGCCTCAGCATCAAATTGCTGATTTTTTCAGAGGGAATTGAATAAACAGTCTAAAGATAATGACTGAGTGGCCTCCAGGTTTTGCATTTAAAGATGTAGAATAAGAGAGACTAATGCTGGAAAGTCCTACACATCCTTCTCTGTACAATTGGGAAGGTGCAGGTCACGGATCTGCCCCAGCCACAGCGAAATGCACACAGAAAATAACCGAATATGAAAAATAACTGAAAAATAGCTTATTGTTAACATAGGATCTCCTTTCTAAGTGGGGATCACAACTGTCGGAAGAACTATCTCTAGCCAGTTCAAAAGTTTAAAAGTCAGAAAATTCCCAATTCAAAATCCTGACCTTTATGCAAATGAACCAGGAGCAAAAAAAAAACGTCTTTGAGAGCAGCCTGAGCAGTTCAAGGACCAGGGCTTGTTGCCGAGTGCCCAGACGCCGCCTCCACCAGCCTCGGTGGCGGTGGCAGCGCCCCGATGCTGGGGGACTGAGCAGCGCTACTCATCGAAATGAAAGCATTGGAGCCCGTCCTTCRCTGTCGAGAAACCGAAGCAATGCTGACCTGTGGACCGACTGCCGGTTTCTAAACAGCAGCTGAAGTTCGGTGCTCTGAGATGGCCTGTGACAGTGCTTTCCCTCTTCTATCGACGCATAAACAGGAAAAAAGAGACAACACATTCAGGCTCCTCTAGGCGCCTAAGGACAAGTGATGTGCCTACTCCTGGAAAGGGCAAATCGCGTATAAGAATCCACACCGGCCGTGCAGCCATGACCCACCACATGCACACACACTTACAAAAAGAAAAAAATGGATAAATCAATGTAAAAGAAAAATGTATGAAGAATAACCTGTATTTTTACTTTTTCAGCCATAAATGTTGGAAATGATGTAGTACTGGCTACTACATGGGCCTAGGTCCATTCTTCCCACCTGGATTCTCAAGCGTGCTCATCAAGAGGAAAAACAGTTCCCTGTGAGATTTTAATTTTTAATAACATTTTGGCTTTAGTTCTCTTTCAGGTGCTGCTATGCCCTTTAGTAGCTGGCTGCAAATAAATTATACTACTATAAAAGGTTTTACCATCCTTTACATGAGCTAGAAGTATGAGAAGTTACCTGAAGGCAAAGATAAAAAGGTAATATAATTAGTTAACTTAATCTGAAGCAGAACATCTGACTCATTTGAGGTGCAGTCCCAAGGAAAGATCCTAATAAGTTAATGTAGAGAAAGAGTTTTATATTCAAATGGAAAAAATTATGAGGGAAACTACATACTTGGAGTCAGACCCAGAATTCTTTTTATCATCCTTTGTCTTTCCTTTCCTTTTTTTTTTCTTTTTTTTTTTTTTTTATTTGCAACGAACAACCGTAATTCAAAGGTGCTGCAATTTGCCATGATTTACAAGATGTAGCCAACTTTATGTGAACCTAAAGGGAATTTCAAAACTTCCTTGACTTTATCTGTATTTCAGAGTGAATCCTGTGAATTTGGAGCTCCTTTGGAAGAGAAGAAGGAAAAGACAGTCGTAGGCTCCTGCATTAATTATGATATTTTTAGTTATTTAGCTAGATTTAGGAAAAATAAAGTCAACATACTCTAAATACGTTCTCAAATCCCTAGCTTAGTGGTTTCTCAAGCTGAGTCTCAGTGGAAGAGCTTCAAAAGCCACATAATTTCTATTACAAAAACAATAAAACAAAGATTTGGGCTGTCTTTTGGAAATTTTCAATAGCATCACTATATAGCAACACTACGGATGTCTAAAAAAGAAATAACTCATTTACAAGTGTGTCAGTAGGAAGGGGTTTATTTTTCAAGGATTTCAGCGTACAAAGAGCTGGCCAGTATCAGAGCAGTGTAACAGCTTCAAAACCTTCCTTACTTCCCCACAGAGGTGGGCTGAGGAGTAATGGCTAAGGAATCGTAGCCTCGTCTTTTGGTCAAACAATTCCAGTGTCATGCAGACAATTAATAAGCAGTCAGCAGAGTCTGCAACCGGTGATTATATGAACAAAGGGGTTTGCTTTTACATTATTTCTCAGGCCCTGGTACAATATGTTGGAGTTTTTAGCCAATTGCTCATTATCGCACTCATTTCCTGAGATCTTGTTTTAACTAATACACTGTCAAAGTACTTACTTTGTTATACTCCCTGTACACTTTTTCTACTGAAGTCAGGAGGCTTAGATACAAAATATGATCTGGTATCCCGTGATGAGAATATTTGAAGATCCTTCCCCAATATTCTTTCATTTGAGAGGATTCAGTTATTTTTAATATCTGAGCAGCTAGCAACAGTGAGATAGGGGTGTTCTTTCCAAGTATCTACACATCTGAGGGCTCCGACACAATAAATCTACATTTAGGGCTTCTGTGTTCTCATCCAGAAAAATCTCAGAGGGAGGGAGATGATGCGCATGGGGCATTTGCACAGCGTTGGGACCCCGAACACTGAGGCTGCTTGAACAGGCAGCACACCTGTATGGCTGCTGGTCCAGCTCCTGGCCATGGGATGGCACATCCCACCAAAATGGGCAAAATTACCATGGAAGAAAGGAGGACAGCAGGGAAATGAAGCTCTGCGGTCGTCCTAGCTATCTTGCTGCTTCCCTGCTTTGGTCACATTATTTAAAAAAAATCCCTGTGATGAGCAACAGTGTCCAACTGTCAATGACGACCACTAACATTGAATCAGTAACATTCATGCTAAAGAGAAGAAAGGATAGGGTTAAAGATGGTCTGCCTGATCTGGGTGAGGACGCGGGTCAGGCAGTAACTAGAGTTACAGGCTGAAGGTCTGTGTAGGCTTGCTGCGTTCCTCTTGGAGAAAAAGCATCACTGTTTGGTGAGGCACAACAATCTCAGCATGGTCACCCTAGTAGCTGGACTACTGATTCCCAGGCTGAATTTCCCCATGCAGAAACAATTTTTGTGACAAGAGAGACTATTAAGCTGACCAGTCACCCCAGAAGAGCTAGCACAAACCAGCCACACAACTGGAGTGAAAGCAAAATCCTTGCGCAGGGATCTAGCCTGAACGTGTACTCCCAGCAGCACTAGTACTCACACATAAATAATAATAAAAATAATAATAAATATTATTAATAAAGTGTCATTCATCCAAGGGTATAATGCAGACATGTAATCTCTTAGGAAAACAACATTACAATGCTTCGCTTRTGTCTTCCAAGATGTATTAAAAGGGATGAGGACCATATTGTAGAATAACCACCATATGCCATTCACCCTTTGTTCTGGCTTTTTTTTTTTTTTTTTTGTTAGGCTTGTTACAACTTTCTCTTGGAAGAGTGCCAATGTCAGAAGTATATACGTTATCCCTTCTTTTGGCTTCTAAAGATCTGAGATAATCCCTTCATATACAGTATGGGTATGTCCGGTTGGGTAATACATGGTCGCACTTCTGCTACTCAGCCTTGGGAGTGTTTAATAACCCTTAATCCAGAGTGGAATTTTTTTTTTTTCCTCCTAAAAAAGCCAAAAGCATTAGGACTGATAATTCAAACCTTTAGGCTCATGGACAATTCCCCTAGTTCCATATTCATATCAGGACCATTCAGGTRTGAAAAGGGTTCTTATTTTGGATATATTAGTGGGGGGTGTTTGACTTCTTTTTTTTAGGAATGCTGTTTTCTGTTACTTTGGTAGCCTCAACATTTTCCTTTTATTACCGGCATATTTCTGATTTATTGCAATGTGAGGCCAGCAAATAAGATTGTCAAAATGAGTATGTGCTTGTTATAACCCACTCAAAAAAAATAAAAAGGATTTTAAAAGAAAACAAATTCAAGTCAGTTTTAATTTTGACACTGATTGATGTTGATATTTCTGACCAGTTTTATGTTGCACAGATTTTAAACGATATCCTCCTCTGATCTTCAGTGCTGTAGTTATAAATACTTGATAGCATTTTCATAAAAGGATCTTTTTACAATATGCTTAATGAGAGCTTCTGCTTCAGATATACAAGTAAAAAGAAACCTAGCCTAATACGGTGATAGCCAGATACTCAGTAAGTGGCATATATTCTCAAAAACCTCTGACAAAAAAAAGTTTCAATTATGATACCTGTGCCTTTCACCGTCACTTTACTGTATCAATTATTCATGTAACATCTAACTGAAAAATGTTATATTTAGCAATCATTTTTAAAATTCTCTAAACAGTAGCACGACAGCTGATATGACCACAAAATGGTCATTCATCACCTGTCTGTAATGATGAACCTGTCACAAACTGGGAAGAAAAAAGTTGATATTTTTCTCTTGGCTTATAAAAAAAAACCCAACAAAAAACCAAAGTTATTTGTGATTATGCGACATTTGCTTTCCATTTCCACAGCCAGTTCAGGTTCACAAACATGAAAATCCATTATGGAATGGTACATAAAGTGTGACCGATTCTTGTTCAGTCAATTAGTGAGCGAAGTCTGAATATGATGTTTATCTGATAATCTGCATCTTTAGTACAGACACCAGTAAAGACGGCATTAACAAAGGACTGGATTTAACTTCTTGGGAGCAACTGGTTCAACAAATTGCACTTTTGCTGATTATACGTTCACACAAAGCACACAGCAGCCCGTTTCCTGTTTGTAATAAAATCTAAGGACTATATATGGAAGAATATAAGCATGCGACAGAAAATAAAAGTTAACACTAAAAATCACATTTTTAGAGCTTTGTTTCTATTCATGAAGCTTGTTATTAATGTAGGACTTTTCAAAAAACCACTGTGTGGTCTCTTTGTTTGTACTAAGACACACTTATTAAATATGGACATATTATTCCTCTGAATACAATGCTATTTTTATTTTACAAGAATTACTCCAGTGACTTCCATATAGAAATTATCTCACACATCTGTATTCTGATTATGATATTTAGTACAAGGGTCATGAATAATAAAATTGCTAAATATGCTTATTGCCATCTATAAATAAAGGTTATCATATTCGAGGTTTTGTTTTTGGAGTGTTGGAACAAGCAGGGTTAGTTGCAAGACAATAGTGCTTTAATTTTACTATGAAAATAAATACTTAAATTTATAAATATTCAAATGATTTCCAAGGTGCACTGAGCCTAAATTAATACTTGCAAAACGAATGCAACAGCAAAATTGCAGAAGTTCACATTATCCTAGAAAGTTCACAGATCTACGAGCAACGCATCTATAAACGATAGAGTCCTACTGAGTGGGAGATCAGCACTTGCACTGATCCCATCGTACTCAGCGGTTAAACTCCGATTTATTTCAGTGGGGGATAGAAAAGCAATTCGTCGTGATGACTACGAAAATGAAAAATGTTCTTCAACTAATTGCAATTTTTTACAACTGGTATTTATCCACAGCTGTAATTGGGGGGGTCCCTGTTTTTCAGTTGATGTTGCACGGCCGCACGAAGCAGCCCGTCTGCAGCAGGAGTTTCTATGCACGCTGCCTGCATGGCCCCACAGCCCGGCTGTACCCAAATGTGCTTATAAAAGGACTTCCCCTGAACTGAGAGGTRCTGTGGTATGGACACACATAAA
The DNA here is from genome assembly GCA_035582835.1 of Phoebastria nigripes. NCBI lineage: Eukaryota > Metazoa > Chordata > Aves > Procellariiformes > Diomedeidae > Phoebastria > Phoebastria nigripes. The sequence goes on from JAYKAV010000777.1 coordinate 1,218,925, forward strand.
AGGTATCAGACATGGCAAGGTGCAAAAAGCCTGCTGGAGTTAAAGATGAAAATATAGATCATTATTTTAAAACAAAACAAAGTCTTACTGAAATGTAGCTGCCAAAGAACAAGATGAGAAACAATCTGTTTTCCTACCTGACTTTTCTGGCCTCCCTAATAAGATCTCATGAATTGGAAATAACATCCAACCAATAATCGTCCCATGCTTCTTGCACAAATACTAGAATTTAAGATTGAATTTTCTGTACCTTCTGCGGACTTTGAAGAGATGATGCAAAGTAGTTTAACAGTTCAGAGTTGCTGTTCAGTTTTGTAAGTTTTAATGGTGTTTTCTATAGACTGGTTCTTATGAGAGGTGGGCAGATATGAGGGTAACTTCTCTACTGCTTTAAAATCTCTTCTAGAAATTAATTCCTACCCATAAATTTCTTGAAGCTTTTGTACAGGATCTTACAGCGGTAAGTGTACGATCCTCACGCGTTTCCATGCACTAAGGAYGGGTCCAGGCACCTGGTTGAAGAGCGTCCTGCCAACCCCGAGCCGCTCGCCCGGCGGCGAGAGGAGTGGCGTCCCCGGCCCCGCRCAGCTGCTGCTGGGGTTCAGCAGCCCCAGCCACACGCTCCTGCTGGGCGAGGAACTTGCCCAGCGAGCGGCGGGGCCCCTGATACTCAGCTACGTGTGTGGATGCTACCTCTGCTAACGGCGAGGTTGCAGCGCAGTAATGAGAGGAACAATGTTTGTTTTGATCAGTTTGATAATTCATTTAAAAGTATTGTACCAGAGCCATCGAGACAGAAAGCCACGCCATTGTTACAAACTGGCACCGTCTCATTATGTGAAGTAATTGAAACCTGTGGGAACAATATATGATTTAAAGCAGACAGTGAGGTTCTTTTCTTAAACAACAATAACATTGTTTTTCTATKATCCTGATCTTGCTCATGGGAGTAAACTTTGCTAAGCAAGGAGTTAGTGAAATTTTCGGTTGCTGATTTTTAATGACCAGCGATGACTTTCCAGGAAGGCAGTAGAATTGGGCCCTCTTTCAATAAAAACTTCTTCAACGGGATGTTTATGTATTTCATTTCTACACACACACGGGTGGGATCCAAGTGCTCCATGTGTGTTTAAGATCAATAGCTCAATTGACAGTAAAAGATGTGCACTGAATTACGCTGTAGGGTGGCTGTATGTTTCTTTAGTGGGGCTTGACGTTTGCTGGGCTAGAGGGATGCTGAAAACATTGCTCTCTGCTTTGCGTTAGGTTTATGTCCTAAGAGTAAAACATCAAATAAAAGTAGAAAAACTCTAAAAGTGCATTTTAGTATTACACACCCCAGAGGTGCTCAATAGGTACTGAGGAATTTCTTTGCCATAATTAAGAGGTTTGGAGACCAGATGAACAAATGACAACCGATCTTGATTTACTTGGAAAAATGAGTCATATCACTTATTATTAACTATTAAAGTAATTTAAACCCTTTTGAGAATAGATCTAACGCTGCAATGCTTTGAAGGTTTGATATGTCTTGTAATCCATAGATTATTAAAGTTAATTTCTCTGCTGAGATCCTACTTTCAGTAAAAAAAAGCATGCACACTGAAATGGTGTTGGTTTTTTTGTTTCTCTCTCTTTTTTATAACAAAGATGCTCTTTAATTGGCTTTCTATTTATACTGCACTCAATAAAGGTATGGAGGCTGGAAGTGGGAGAAACCTTCCACAATTCTAGCTTGCAAAGCATACAGAAAAGCACACCATTCATCCACAAGTACACCCAAACCTTTCATTTGAGTTGGGTTGTGCTTGTGGGTGCATGGCATTCTTTTCTCTCTATTTGTTCTCCATGTATAATTTAGACTACATTTTTCTTTAGAGACCCTTAACGGATAAGGAAAAGAAGGCAATAACAATATGTTGATTTATATCACCGTGAAACATTTTTCCCCCATACTTCAAAGTAATTTTAATTGAATTTAATCCTCTTGACTTTCATTTACTTATAAATGAGTTTTAGTTGTAATGTTAGAATGAAACAGACTTTAGCAGTTAACAGGTTTTTAGTGTTTTTGATTATAGATTATTATATAATGTTTCTTGGGCTAGAAAATACTGAATGCTAAATACTGTCCCATATTAGATCATATTAAAACCTTCCACTCTTCTACAAGTAGGAGAGAGGCATGCCAATTTAGGTTAAAATACAGTTCATTTACAAAGGTAAAAATGTTTGAGGAAATGATTAAAAGTACTGCAAATCATTTACCAGCTTATGTCCATGATCAAGAATATATCTAAGCAGAAAATCGAAAAAACCAAGAATATCTTCCAAAGGAACTATGCCATGTATAATCACATCAGTTGTGTGCATGCACTTATCATTTTTTAGCTCTTCATCCATAGATCATAGGACACTAAGAGCCCAATTCATTAAAAATTGAATACTCTATTTAAGCTGGATGTTCTTATACTTGGAGAAAAAGCATGGAACCGTTTTTTTCTCTGAAAAGTCACATTTTTGCCATTCAATAAACCCTTGTTTCTCTCAGCTTCTAACTGGACAGCACTCCTCAGTTAATTGCTACACAACTTTAGAGCTTCATAATTGAATGTACAAAAGAAAATTCAACTGAAAAAATGTGTGCTATGTTCTTTGAAAATTACAGAATAATTCCCACCTGCCTTTAACATGCACACACATGTACCCCCTCCTGCTCTATTCTACCACAGCTGCCCCAGCCTTAGAACTCAGTTTAGCAGTCGTGTCGTACTTGGACTCTCCTTGAAGCCTATCAGTCAACCCCCTAATCAGTTACATTACATTAACAATATTGGGTGCCGTATTTGCAATTCCTACAGGATTTTCCCGTCCCTGTTTATGCAAGTCTCTCCTGCACATCTAGATCGCTCGTTAGAAAACACATTGGTTCCCAGAACAACTTCCAAGTCCCAAGCAGTCGTGACACAGCCTGGTACTCTCAGCAGTGTGGACTTTGAAGACGGCGCTTTGAAACAAGAAGTTTGGAAGCACCAGATGATCCAGTCTGCTAATGAATGAGATCATCATAATGAGGATCTAGTCTGCTAATGAATAAGCTGGGTGTACGGGATGGGCAGAAGCAGCCAACGAGCATTTTCTGGGTTTCTGAAGAGATGGGGAAGGCTTTGAAGCATTTAGCAGTAGACTTTCCTGCTCTCTGGCAGAAGCATGGTCAGATGTATGGTGTACAAACAACACAGTACCTGTAGTTTCAAAATATGCCTGCATACCCTAAGGATCTTAGTTACCAATATTCAGATTTATGCCTTACATAGTTACAAATCTAATTTTGGTATTAGCTTTCAAGTTAGCACGTCTATATTTGCATTGCTTACTGGGCTCTTCTGCCATCCATACCACTACACACAATCCTAAATTTGAAATGTATACACGGACCTGTCTTCTCCATCGGAGCAGAGAGGTTCCTTCCCTCTACAATATATGATGCAAAAAAAAAATCCTTACATGAGACAACTAGGAAAGAGCAAGCCGCCCCTCTCCCGAAACATGCATATTGCTTACGTACCAACTGTTTGTTTCTCTGACACATAAATCATTTATTCAGTAAGTTGTTACTAAAATGTATTTATGCTCATCAAGATAAATCTCCACTCATAACACCTGAAACTTTTCTGCCTATTAGAGAATTTCAGAACTTTATCCATGTGTACTCTGCAGACATGACACCTTTACTGACCCTGTTAAAGCACCTACTGCCAGCTAAGCTTACACAATATAAGGAGTTATGTTTTCCAGGGAAAAGCCCATTAAAGCCAAAAGAAATTGCCTGTCTGCGTTTGCGTCCACTGTTATGGAAGAGTACAAGATGGAAAACATAAACTTAAGGCAGATGCAGAAGTACTATTATTAAAGGGGTACATACAGCGAGCACCATCCCACACTCTTAGTCCTGTAACCACTGTATCCTGCTATACAATAACATGCTATTTCCTATTCAAAGTAATTACTGATGAGGGCAAATGCTGAATTTTTAATGGTGCCCACTGTAGGCAGCAGAACGCTCTAAATGAGAAATAATAAAGACCTGGTCCTAAGAGATATATCTGTCTATAGACTTTGCTTAAGAACATTAAATGGGGCAAATAAAGTACGTAAACATAAAGTTTGCAGAAAATGCAGATTAAATGCCTTGTCCTAAATAGACAAGTGTGGATTGACTGAAGTTTCTCCTCAAAGAACAATCTTCTACTCATTCCACATGCTATCGTCACGAGTCGAGGAAGTTCTCCTCCAGCAGCAGCAGCCACCTATGTTCGATAGACAGACCTCCTGGTTTCCTGCACCAGGAGATGTCTGCTGGACAATCAGCAACACAAAGAAAGTAAAGGTGGGCTGGAATAAAGATCCAGCACAGGATACAGTCTCCCTGCGAGTCAGGGCTCTTCAGAAGGTGAGAGAAATGGTTAAGGAAAGCTCCCTGCAAGAGACGGTTTCAGAGTTTTGCTGTCAGTATTTTTCCACTTCTCCTGGCTGATGTACAATAGCGGTTCAGCCTGCTCCGTAGCTGTTATGCCATAGCATGCCTCATAACATACCCTAATCCTTTCAAGTACTTTCAGTACCAGCTACGGATTCAGTAAGTGCAAGCTGGGTTAAAGGAGCAAAGCAATCTGGTTTTCCTTTTTTTGTTCAAGTTTCTTCCTAGGAGTACACAGGAATTAGAAGTGGCCCCTTTTTTCTTGTACATACAGGTGCTCGTTACTAATTACTACGGCTGAGACTGTGACCTGAGAACTGAACTGCAGCGAGCGCTGCAATCTCAACTCTTGTTCTCCAAGGTTGCGCTACTGATCCTGGAAGTGGGAAAGGCACTTGTCAGCATTTGTCAGGCAGAATGAGCAAAGTATTTAAAGCTTTATTTTATACAATCTATTGCTCTTCGATTTCTGAGGTCAATTCCAGAAGTTGGGTGTTACTGCAGGTCAAAACCAGAAATTATGAACAAAGAAGAGATGTGCGATTCTCTACGCAGAGGGAAGAGGTGTTCGGGGAAGGCAGGTACCACACCGGCACGGAGGCAGGCGCTTGAGGGAGCTAACAGAGCATCACTGCCCGGCACCCACCACCCTGGGGAGAACCTGCCCCAAAGCTCACACCCAAAAAAGCCTACTCCAGTTGGAAGAAGGGGCTCTGCTTGGCATCCCCTGGAGGCACCATGGCTCCCAGGGGTGCGGCCACCCCAAAAGGGCATAAATTACTCTGCTACGAGGGACCGTTCCCAGTTTAGGGTGCCAGTTGGCAGCGCAGGAGCGAAGCCCTCTGGAACGCCCACCTGCCCACCGCCGCCTCCGGCAGCAGGGCCGGCTGTGGTGTCTGCCTGGTTTAAAGCCTTTTAGCACGTCATAAAGCAGCCCTTAGCAGGCCACAAAGTTTACTCATTTCCATATGAGTTGTAAACGGCAGAACGGGAAAGTCTATGCTTTACAGGGGGAAGAGGAAAGGTTTCACGTGCTTCTTCAGAAGGCCGCGGCTGAAAGGGGAGAGAGGGCCTCCTCCGGCGGCCGCAGCTCCGCGGTGGGCTGAAAAGCGGGAGGAGGTATGAAACCTGGCCCGCGCCAAACTTCATTCACAGCAATCCATGTGAAGCAGATGATAAACCAGCTAATTTTATCTATGTACGGGGATAGGCTAGAATGAAAATACCTGCTACTTTCAATAATCTACTGATATACCCAGTTAATAAAATCATGAATACTAATAATTATTATTAATAACAAATGAAGGAACCTCCACAAAGGCTGAGGTTAAAACACGATGCAGAAAACACAATACAACTGACCAGAGGAAGGTCAGAGCACCAGCAATTACAGACTGGTTAGACAAAACACCTTTATCCAATGATTTATATTTTTATGAATCAACCGAACCCACTTCTAGTTGTGCGTTAATTGAGGTTAAGATTACTATTACCGTGGAAAGTTGCAGAATTTCGTTCAGCCCTATCTCAGCATACGGTGACACAGAATACAACTCAGAATATGAGAACTGAGAATGTCTGGTGTTGTACAATACTATAGTAAAAATATGATTGAACTGTGGCTGGCAAGATCTCAACGCTTAATGGGATATCAGTGTACTGCAGGAATACCACCATATGGTATTCCATATTCTTGATCTATGTAAGAGTTGCCTTTTATATAGCTCTTGATAGCCACAGACCTCAGACTGGGTTTGTACTCTTTTACATCACCGTAAGCATTAAAAATGTTACAACTAAAACGTTAGAATGGCGTGCACCTGACTCTATCACGTGCTGTTATGCTAATATACCATGTTAATGAGCTATATTAGGAATATTGAAAATGCAATAGCATCTTAATGCAATATTGATAAAAGACTGACATTCCTGCTCATTCTGTCTCCCTTGCAACAGCGCCTGGCAAATTATAGCTGTATTTTCATGACCATAAACTTAGAGGAAACATGTTCAGGGTCTGTCAACAGTTGAAAATAGTATTCACCATACATTTGTGTCTATCTTCTTCATAAAATGTTTAATGCACTGTGTTTTGCAGCACAGTTTATATTTCATGTGACCAATATATGAAACTCTTTCTGTGTAATGCAAGATCATGTAATAGCTATAGTAAACAAAATGTGCAATAATATTTATATACATCTGCTTTATATATAGGGTATCAGTATGTACGTTCATACACACAAGATTCAGCCATGTGTATATATAGTAGTGCAACATTAACTCTTAAAAGGCTTGAAATAACTTTCTTTTTTTTTGTTTTTGTTTGTTGAAATGGAGTTATGTGAAGCTTGCCAGCCCCTGTCACAGGGAAAGTGGGATGGAGAGGCAACCAGCCTGTTAACAATGCTACRTTGAATACCCGAGTATTTTCACTATTCTGAGTATAACTCTATTAGCATAGTACGAGCATGATAATATACTTACAAACATACAGCCCATTTCAGCCATCAGTTTATCAAAGTTTATTTGCTTTATAAATAAAACACTATGAGAAATTATTCCATAAGATTAGGAGGCAAATTCAGCCTCTGTGTAATTCAACAGACTTTAAAGGATTGCTCCAGAGAAGAATTTGGTCCTCCAAATCTAATGTATTCAAGAAGGAGTTTCGAGAAAAACCGATTTTTTTTAACAAGAGTTTTACAGATGTCTGCTAAAACCTTAATAGAAGCTTTGAGCCAGAGACTCCTATAATTCAACCCCTGAACTTTTGAACAACAATTTTATTTAGAAAGTTGATTTATTCATAAGTAAATAGGATACAGTGTGGATGAAGTACAAGGGATCAGGAGGCAGTTATTAGATTTATAAGTACAAAAGCCTCACTGTTGCAGACAGTGGAGGCTCAGCAGTTACTGTACCTTTCAAAACTAATATGTAACCATATCTGTTTTAAAAGAGTGATTCATATTACTCCGAATGCATGAGAAACTCTTTCTCATCCCCACCACAGGAAACTTGAGTCTGATTTTAATGAGCTTCAATTGGAATGTGGCCTTTGAAAAGTAGTGCATTTGAAAAGATGGAACATTAAATTTTGTAATGATGTAAAACATCTTCAATTTTTGACAGGACAATGGTGCTTATTGTGCTTTATGGGCCCAGTGGTGATTCAAAGGTCACTTTGTATATGACTCCACAGACAGGGGCAGCAGTGAATGAAAATTAGGTTACATGTGATCAGCTTTATTATTAATCAGATGAAAATGGATTTTTAACATTTTTCTAATGAGCAACAGAGAAAGAAGAAAATACCATGAATAAAACTACAAGAGGGAACAGCAAGACCGAAATGCACGATGTGCATAACCAAACTAATGTGTATTAAATCTGAAATCCTTAAATACTGTCTCAAGAAATAAAATGCAGCTGCATATTTTTGTGTCATAAATATATAGAAAACTGCTGAAATACCTACTGTAATTTACTATCTCTGTCCTTTGTTTATAACTAACTAATGAACTGATTTCTTCGTACAGTATATTATAGCAGCATCAGATAGCACTGCTATGGTTAAGGTTGTGTCAGCGTTTCCATTATAAATCCTGTTTTTCAGGGGTTTATAACTCAGCTGTAAAAATGCAGCCCAGGCTAAAACTTGGCGTACAAGGTCTCTGCCAGGAAGCACATTTATTTTACAAATTTCTCCAAAATGTCTCTTGGAATTCTGGTATTACATGAATGTGAATTATACAAATACTGTAAAAGTTTACTAGTTTCGGACTCTGCACTTGTTTAACTTTAGAAACAGGTTTGATTTAAAAAAAAAAMAAAAAACAAAGCAAAGCATGCACCTTTATAAAATGACAGGCTAACACGCCTTTGCTCTGGAAAGAGCAAAAAATTAATAATATTTTTTAAATCCTTCAAAACATCGCTCCTAAGCAGAGTACTGCTTTTTCATACCCTGGAATATTTTCATGCTAAATAAAACATAGTGCTACAGAATTAGATTGTTGAACATTTACCGTTGGATCCACATGCTGCGAATGAACTTGCATTAAACCTCACATTAATAAAGCGCTTGATCACAAGAAGCCTGTGTGTCTAGCTCTGTGTTTGGCTCAGCCAAATGCCATTTGGCTATCAAAGTCCTGTTTTGATTAGCAACTAGTGCCAAGAAGCAGGGAGAGGAGTGGCTTGCAGAAACGAGAAACGCTTCTTTTTGCAGTTAATCACCCAAAGCAGAGCAGAAAAAAMCACAGAGCAACGATGGCTGAGAAGCAAATCCAAAATCAGCCCTTCTGACAACAAAACGTACTGCAGGTCCCCATCTTGCCAGTCACTGGGACTGCTGGGTACTGCTGCCGAAAGCTCCCGGCCAGGGCTGGGGCTATCTGATCTGAAGCACCCTAATTTTCAACTTTGGAGGAACGCCATCATTATCGTGCCTCAAAGGAACGGTGGAGAAAGAATGTGACGGCCAACTTACAACAGCAAAAAGCACCGGTCAGCATAAGTGATGGTGTTATATGAGAGGCTGGGAGTATTTTCTCTCGTTCAAACAGATTTACTGGGATATAAACGGGTGAGTGGAGGGGGGCAGCAGACGGCGGGGTGAAGAGCACTGCACTCCCCCTCCCTGCTCCCTTACACAGCACACGCTCTCAGGCTTGGCATGGGGGGAACAGATGCGTCCTCCTGTCCCGTTTGTGCTGCCCGTCCCCAGCCTGACCTGAGGTTTCCAACACYGGGCTTTCCTGAAAGCATCCCACGAGTCCGTACAAGGATGGCTGCTGCATCCCTAGCAGAGCTGCTATCCCCACCCGCATGGCATTAGAATACGGAGAAGATGCTAGTCGACCTTTTTTGTGTCGCTCCCTCCATCTAAAACCTTACTTCTGCGGGTAAGCCGTAAACCGGCGAGGAGGAACGATGGCAGAGGTGCAGCAGAACCCGGGCAGCGCTGGCTGCAGGCTGCTCTGAACACAAAGCCAGGGTGCCCCAAAAACCACTGCAGCACACCAGCCACCATCCCGGCCCAAGGACCACGACCACAGCAGCTCCAGGCACCTTCCCAGAGCCGCTTCTTTCTGATGAACGCCTGAACCTGCAGGGAGAGTTTCTTGCACAAGCCTTCCCACGTCCCTGTGCATCCACGCAAGAGCAACCACAGCCCTGGCCTAAGGCTGCTGAAACAAAACCACTCAAGCTCCAGCACAATTGCATTGTCATGGATATTCCAGTCCCCTCTGCCATGGGAAGTGCATGAGAAAAAAATCACTTAGGCACAATCATCAGGACTGTTTGCTTTAAACAATAAAAAGAAGACTGTGAGAACAAATGTGCTGTAGCTTACACTGAGCCATATGTCACCCCTCCAGAGCGGGGAGCGAGTAGGTCCTTCCCCCAGCACCACGAGCCCCTGCTATGACAGAGGGATGCTCTATTGCAGCTGCAGAGCAGCGCTGCCCACGTAAAAATCAAGTTCCCGGTAGAAGCAGGAACGTTTGACCAACTGGTGGCTGAAGACACAGCAGCTGCCAAAAAGAAAGACAGACCAAATGTTATTGACGGCAGGTTTGAGGGGAAACCACAGAAATTCCCTGCGTCAAGGCTGCGTGGCAATATCGCTACCCACTACAAAGCCCTGGCCATCCAGCCCCCCCCAGGCTCAGAAAGGAGAAGGTTTCAGCAAGGTCTTACTGTGGTTCCAAGGTGCTTCTTGCTCTCCTGCAAAGAGGGTGCTGTGGCAGTGAGCTGCACCCCGGTTTAATCAAGTGAGAGATGAGAGCAGCAGGAGCCAGTGCCCAGTTAATGATGCATGGCTGCTCCCCTGGTGCTTTGCTCCTGCAACGGGCTGGGGAGCCTTACCCAAACAGACTTTTACATGGGATATTTTCCTGCTTTCTGGCTTATTTCTGGGGGATGATGCATGGATAATTAATTTTCCATGTATTTTATCTGAGTTTATGATTCTGCTCCCAAGGAGGGCAGGGAGTACTGAAGCCTGTTGGTACACTTTGAAAGGGAAGCGGGGGGAAGCAATCTAAAATACGTATTCTGTTAAATAAGGATGCAAAATGGACCTTTGATCGCTCAATGGGTCAGTTCCTGATGAGTGTTTATTCCCTTGGCAGTGGTCTCTATGACTATCCCAGGCTGCAATATTAATGTATGTTTCTTTAAGAAAATACACAGCATTTGCAGTAAAATATAGAGGATATGCCATAGTATTTTGGATTATTAAGCTAAATAGCCATGTAAAATGAGTATAGCATATTGGCACTGATTCCTGCTGTACTGAGGCTCCTTTGTGAAATTAGTTAATTAGTTCTCCCCCCCCACCCCAAACTTCGCTTGAATAAATTTGTGGTTAGCACAAGTATGAAGAATTTTGCTTTTCTTGGCTAATTTTTTCTCTCTTCCCCCCTTTTCAAAGGAAACTTCACCCGTCTATTGGGATAGCACTGTTCGTTTGGGATAAAGAAGAAACATTAACACAAATACATTTTGTGTAGCAAAAAAGCTGCCCATACTTTCTCTGAAAGTAACTGCCCATCGTGGCATAAGGTGAATCAACAGATTCTGCAGACTGTTACAAGTTTGTTAATTCTTTAATAAATTAGCCATGAAAAAGTGTCAATTAACTAGTAAAAATGTTTAGGGATTCTTTGAGAAAAAAATCACAAGCACTGGAAAAGTGTGTACTTAGCGATATGTAAAAAATACAGGTTTTTAACTAAATTTCTGAGACTTCTGCAACAAAGTGCGGAGAAAGACAGATGAAATTATGTTCTGACTACATAGACTGAATAAGCCCAATGGGAACCTCTGTATATAGTTATCAGTGGCACTGAAATCTGCTTAGGAAAGCAACAAGTCTTTTGTTCTGTTGACAACAGTTATTACAATTAATTCATTTTGTGATTGGTATTTGCACTGAGTGACAAGGTGTTATTTTACCTCAGTAAAAGTTAAAATGGTAATACCTACATGCGAAATAACACTGAGTTTGCTATCACTCACTCAATAAAAGAAAAGCCTCTCCAGAAATGCCTGCTCAGCCACCACTCCTGCAAACCTGAAATATTAGCATCAGACTTCTCCCTCTCCTCTTTCCCAGATGTTTCTTTTTCTCTTCTAAAAGTTTCGGGGGAGGGGGGAAGAAAAAAACTTTGTCTATTTTATGCTAAAAGACAGGCTAAAACATAAGTGAACACAGCAAAAGGCCTCCGAATGCTTAGCTGCATCTTGGGGCAAGATCCCCGCTGTAGATACAGGCTACCTGCCCAGGGGCGGCATTGCCGAGGGCAGGACATGGTGTCCTCTGGGCTGAGTCCCACCAGCCGGACTGCAGCAGGGGCTGGCACAGGCAGGGAGCCGTGCTTGGGGCTGGCCAGCCGACAGCATCCCCTTTATAGGGGTAAGAGAGAGGCCAGCCCAACCACGAGCACAGTGCCAGCATGCTCTCCGTGCCACGCTGCCGTGGGAGCAATAAGAAGGAGAGTCCTTCATCCCTGAGGCTGCAGTGCTCCGTGCTGGTGGGATGCTGTCTGCCCACCCCCGGCACGGCACACAGCAGCAGGACTTGCTGCGGTCCCACTCCTCACGGGGACGTCGGAGGCATCAAGCCCTGAGCAGCTGCAGGCGGGAAGAGGAGGGTCTCCTGCCGCTGGAGGCAGGGCAAGGTGCCAGGCAGATGCTGGTGCTGYGTGAGCCGTGGAGCTCAAAGCAACGGCTATGAGTTACAGGGCTTTGGGGCTACTTCAGATGCTGCTGAGACCTGCCCGTCTCACGTGCCACAGGGAAGGCCTGTGCGGAGGCTGAGAGACCCCGAAACCTGTGGAGCTGCTCTGTACCACCAGGGAAGCTGAGACCAGCCACAATTTCCAATTTCAGGCCCAGCGCAGCCACACCTGGATCCGGCCCCTCTCTATGAAATAGCTCTTCAGGTCTGCGTATGGAGGGGGCCCCTTAGCCAGCCGGCAGACCCTCGGCTGCCCGTTTTTAGCAAAAGACAGACAAAACAAGGAGCGAGGAGTGTTAGATGATATAAATTTTGTAGCAGGACCCAGCAAACCAAGGAAAGTTTGCAGCGCTAGCAAATGGCAAATAACCCATTAGCTATGGATAGTTCAGCACGTCTCTACTTTTATTATAAGTTAGCCTCACTAAACCATTGACTTAACAGAGAATCATTATAAATCCCCATTTTGAATTTTTTTATTAGCAGTATTTATCACCTTCTCAAAATCAATCCTATATTTTAAATTAAAACAAATGACTACTTGTACTGCAATCAATATTAGTACATTTCCCTTTTTTAAAAGGAGAAAAAATGGAATACAAAGAAATGTCCTTCTTTGGCTGCATCAATCCAATTTCAATATAATTCAATATTTAATAAATATAATCCTCCATGTCTGTGCAGGGAAACATCATAAAAAATGCAAAAGGTTTCCTGGTCTCCAATAACTTGCATGAAACAAAGTGTTTCCTTATTCCTTCCATAAATACTGCAGTCTTATGCTACTGGTTTTTTCTTCCTGTGTATTAGAAAGAGTTTGCTCTGATTATGTATAAGAAAGGAGGCTTACATATTTCATGATTAAAAATCCAAAATGCTACCTACCATCTCCAAAAAATTACCATCTTTAGCTCTTTGTACTTCTTTGGCTTGTTGTTTTTGAAAGGGCAAAAAAGAAAAACCTTATATAATACCTAATTTGTACATCTGTGGTTTCCCTATGACTTGTGTAGGCACCATATGTTTTTAATTATCATAATAGCCTTAAAGAACCTGTTCAGTGGGAAACACATATGATCCTTTTATTACTGGTTTGTAATTTAAACAGTTTTAACAGAAAAGGTCTGGCTATAAGGGACCGAGAGGCACAAAGGTCTAAAAACCCTGTTATTGACCTCTGAAAGCTTGAGTTCAGATCCCACCCACCGAGGTGGGACCCGGCTCTCCCGCCTCTGACAGAGGTAATCGGTCGCATGTGAAACGGCTCTTCGGGACCTTAAAAGACATAATCTCCAATCTCAAATGACTCAACGTTTCAGTCAGCGGCTGACACAATGAAACTGGGGTCTATAAACATTATCACACACCCGATCTGCACTTTCTTCTCCCTGGCGAAAGCTCGCAGAGCGATGATGCTGCAGGAGAAGCCCTATGAACGCCAGAAGCCCAGAATTTCAGCAATTCTCATTAGTTGTTGCCCTTTCAAATTCCCCGTTTTGTCCTTTATGCAAATGCGAGACTGGTGAGCACGCCAGTCTCCCAGCCACGGGAAACAGTCAGATATTCGGAGGTAGGAATTAAATTTAACAAGTTCAATTCACTCCTGATTCTGGACATCTAAACACATAATCAGTCTGATAATGTTATTAATTATCATTCAAGCAACAACCTTTGACACTGGCATGCTCCCACAACCTCCCTACTCCAATAACTCAAACAGAAAATCGTTGGCATGAAAACCCACAGTCTTATGAACAGAAATTGCAAATAAGCAGGCACTGAACATACAACTGGGAGTGAGCAAAATCCCCCTTTTCAGAGAGAAAGCAGAGGCTCACACAATAGCTTAGTCACTTGACCCAAAATGAAATTCTGCACAACTTTGTCCCAAAACAGATAATTTACACCCCAAACAAAGAGCTGTGGGGAGAAGAGGGTGGGGAAGGGAGCCTAGCTAAAATTACACTGAGGCTGGAGTCGTTACGGCTCCATCTCGGGAGATGGATGGTGTCCTCATTAGAACGAAGCTTTATTTAGACAGACGGACAGACTCCTTATTAGAACATTAGGCTGAAAAGTTTAAATGTCAGGAAATACAAAATTAAGATTTTGCAAATAAATGCTGACTTGGAGGAAAAAACTTAGGGCTCCCTGTACAGATCCTACTGGAAACACTTAGGAAAAATGAAATCACTCAGGAATGGCAATCCCCCGTGTCAGTCTAACCCTTCAAGGATGTTCTTGGAAAACTCCATTTCACAAAAGCCAGAGGAGATCCCTTTTCTTGGGCAAAGTGGTTTTCACTCGTGATCTGATGCTATCGGCCCCGTCCCTGGCAGCACACTGAGCCCAGCGGGAAGGGAGGACTCAGGAGCTGCCTCCTCCCACCACCCGTGTCGGAGGAGGACATGCTGATGTTGGAAACCCATTTCCAGCTGCACAGCCTCGCTTCTGGAAGGAGCGCGTGAGCAGTATCTCACACAGGGAACCTCAAGGGGGAGAGGGATGCGATGCCCCGAAGACTGCGAATGAGCCATTCCCTGCCCTTCCCTGTCTCACTCCCCGTCCCCAGGCCCTCTGCTTTCTCCAGGGAAACTCAGGTATTTTGCAGTGATGGAAAGACAGCTTAATTATCTTGCATACAAAAAAGACGGTCATTGTTTTCCGTTTTACCTGAAAGCTAATGGATCTTGGGATACCAGACGTGGATGCTCAAAATCCCCTCTGGAGCCTTTCTGGTGATTTGTCGTCTCTTGGTTGCCTTTGGTGCCCACCGGTCTCTGCCGAGGTAATATGTGAGCTATCGCACACTAAAAGCAGATTTTTGAGAGAGAAAGTGTGCACACACACACATACACCCACACCCACCCAGACACCCTCCACCCCCTTGTCCTGCACCTCGCTTGCAGGTCCTGCTCCAAAGCGCAGTGACCTGAGGAAAAACTTGTCATCTCACAGGCTTCGGTGGTTCAGGTAGAAAAGGCAAGGCAGGGTTTGCTCCTGAGAGAGGCACAGCACTGCAGAGCTCTGCATGGCGCGGTCCTCGTCCTCTCATCCCAGGGTCATGGGAAAGACCTGTGGGTGCTGCTGTTCCCCGTGCTTTGCTGGGACGCAGGCAGCCGGTGGGATGGACATGCCGATGGAGGCAGCTGTCTCCAGTGGCCTCACCAGAGCTCCCTGTTCTTCCTGGATGCAGCAATTCTCACGTGGCACAGGGTCACCCACCTGCATGTCATGGGCTTGTCCCCTTTGCCAGGCTCTAGGCCTCCACACTGAACTTTCTACTTGGGCCAGAAGGGGTTGCTTATGGAAATAAGAGTTTCTGCTGGGATTAAACAAATTAAAAAAAAAAAATTCTTGCATTTGATCTTCTAAATAAATAAATATTTTTCTCTTTGGCTTTGTGGTTGTTTTTTTTTTTCAATATGAATCCAGTGAAAATCTAGTTTTCCTTTCCCACAGCTTCACCCACAAAATCACCAAGGTGAAGTTTTCTGATGAAACAGAAGTGCTCGGTGTTTAACTTGCAGCATGGGGGGGAATGGCAGGGAACACCACGCATTGTAATTGCACAACCAGAGGACGATAACTCATCAGGCAAGCCCTACTCTCACACAGACATGTTTGTGTACCTCTCACACCACCTCCTAAGCAACTGACTCTGCCAGCCACCACCAAAGGGGGGAGCACCGACATACCCCACCAGAACGTATCTCCTCGCCTTTGGAAAGACACACAGGATCCATCCATCTGTTGAAGTCATGTCCACCACCACCAAGTCAGCCTAGGGACCCTTCATGCTATAGGTCTCAAGCAAAGTGCTTCCACCTTGTCCTCTTCTTCTCCCAGACACGTACAAACACAATTCTACCTTAAAAGAAATCCCAGTTCTGGGCCTGAGAAAACTCTTTCTTGTTCTATTTAAGGATCCTCCTTTCATGGTAAGGATCCTCCAAATTTCCAAAAAGTGGATAACAACAATACCACTGTGATCCCATCTGTACACAGCAATGGCACTGTAATGCATAGAACATAAAACACCAAATTCCCACAGACAGCATCTGTCTTACTACAAACAATGGACCATTATCTTGTAAATAATTCTGATTAAGCTGCAGCATTTTCCCCAAACAAACAGTAGGGGAGCAGAGGGTGAGGATTTTTCTAGTGGGAGTGCTGGTTTTCTCCCTCCCCAGCACTGACACTCAGTTTTTTATTCAATTGATTGGACCCCTCCCCTCCCTGCTCTGTCCCCCATGGCTTGGTTTTCATCTTCTGACCTTATCCAGCTGTCAATCATTTTGGCAACTAAAAAGGGAGCCGTCACGTTAATGGGATTCCCACCTCTATCCTTTGGGAAAGCTTTTCTGGTTTGTTCTTTTTTCTTTTTCACCCCATCATACAGTTATATAATGGTCA
Source organism: Phoebastria nigripes (assembly GCA_035582835.1). NCBI lineage: Eukaryota > Metazoa > Chordata > Aves > Procellariiformes > Diomedeidae > Phoebastria > Phoebastria nigripes. The sequence continues at coordinate 1,235,577 of JAYKAV010000777.1, forward strand.
GTGAATACACCCATAAACCCTCCTGTTATTAAATAGTTCTCGTGTTAGGGCATGAAAAATTGGCCGCACCGCTGGGTGCGTGTTGGTGCCAGTCAGAGTTTGGGGATGTCTGCTTGTGCCGGTGATGTGTCTTGGTGCACTTGGCATCGGGTGAACGTGGCATGGGAGCAGACTTTGCTGGGCGAAAGCTGTCGCCCTCTTCAAACTCTCAGCAGGGAGAGCAGAGCCCTCAGCTGCCGGCGGCGGGGAGCGGGGCTGGGGGCTCACCAGCCCGTGCCAGCGGGGTACCTGCACCCGCAGGAGCGGCACACGGCGCTCCTCCGCACTCCAACTGGCAGGCTAAACCGGCAACAGGTTTGCCAGGAAGGTTTGAAAGGATTTAAAAGTCAAGCACACAGACTGGAACAGGGTTAGCTGTGCAAAGGGACAAGTGAAACAAGACACAATTAGGGCTAATGTGGTCCTTTCTCCTAAGGTCCACAAACTGATCTATGTGGCAGCTGTGAACTGAGAGCCCCCGAGGAATCCTGAATTTCGTCTTTATCCTGTTCATTTCAATGCACAAACCTTTTCTTATATGTCTCTCTTGATAAATGTCACATCTCTATATGGCTGAAGTGTTGGTTTTCCTTCCCTGCATCCTCTTAACTTGCTTTGTTATACATGTGAGCTGTCCGGGATCAAATGCACTTCCTGGCTTGAATTAAAAAAAAATAATATAAAGTAAAGCAACAAGGACTAATCTAGGATGGTAACATCGAAAAGCAGGCAATAAAAACTTTAACTTACAAGTAGCGAATTGAAGTCACTGCCATTCAATTAAAAACCACACAACAGCCAGTTCAGCCACCAGATCAGCGAGCGTGAGCAGAACGCCGGGACCTGCCGAGCACTGCGGGGACCAAACACCGAGCATCACACTGTCGCTGAAAAGGAGGGGACAAACGGTGGCAGACAGCGTGGCAGGTCCTCGGTCCTGACAAGGGCCTGCTCACACAGGCACAGGACAGGAGGACCCGCAGGCTGGCGGTGGGCTGGGGGCTGAGCAACCCACCAGACACGTTGCTGAGCCATCGCCTGCCTCGGGCGCCGGTGCTGCACGGCTCCCCAACACGGCTGGGGCTGGCGTGCTRTGGTGATGGTCAAAAACCAGTGGCTCGACCCAGCTGGCACTCCAAAGAGCCCTGAGGTCAAAATTCATGGATTTGGTGGAAAGACATTATGGCCAAAATGTGGCAAAGCTCCTGCAGGTGCAGAGAGCCCCTGAGGGCCGGCTGCTTGGCGCAGGTAGGGGCCGAGGCTGAAGGCAGGTTTCAGCGCTGGGTTCGCTGCGCTGTGCTGCTCAGGATGCCTGGCTCACGAACACTGCTGGGATATAGAAGGGATATACACACCCAACACATATTTTAAATGTGTGTTTATTTTCATCAATAAATTTTTATAGCTTACTGTAGTTATATCAGAGAAGGAAGCATTTATACACTGAGGACTTATATAATGTTCTTCATCTTCAAAGTGCTTTACAAACATTAATTAATTCATTTATCCTCACAGCACTCCTACCAGGGAGATAAGTGCTATTATTTTCCATTTCACAATGGAGAATCCAAAGCGGAAAACTTATTTTTTTCCATGGTCAGTGACTGAATCACAGGTAGACCGGCAGGAGCAGAGAGGGCTGCCAGCTTCTGAATGTGAGCCCCACTCCCCAAACCCTATTTAAAAGACTCATGTTCTGCCAGAGTCATGGCACATATCGGGATATGCCTTGGGTTTTTCCTTCAGTAAGAGATAATTAAGGAACAATTCCCTCTCTGATCCCCAGCATGGCATGCTATTTTCTACCCCACTGTCGCTCTGCAAGCTGAACAATGGCTGTTCTATGCAGGGAAGGGCGCTACAGATGCCCCGGATCAGAGGAGATCAGCTTAAAGAAACTCGCTGGCCTGCATCTCGCTCCACGGACAATGGGGAGGGCTAGGCAGCTTGGGTGCAAATGCCTGATATGGGGGCGGCTTCAGGAACACCTGCTTGTAAATGGCAATGCTCTGGGCAGGGGCATCTGTTAGCTGAAGTCACTTGCATCCAGCATACCTATCTAGAAATCTCATGTAGTAGGAAAATTGTTGTGGTTTCCAGTATTTGGTCTCAATCCTAAGTGTATTCCTTTTACATTCGTGCGGGAGGGATGCACAGTGCTCCTAGTTCATCTCTGTGGTGCTGCTGTAAATAAACCTCTTTCCTGTCTGCTCCTTGCCAGCAAATGTGCGGCTGCTTCAAATGATAATAACAGTTACTGTGAGCTTGAGAGGCTCAATTTCAAGGCATCTCAAAAAATAAAATTGTGACCGGGTCTTCTAAGGAAGTGTTCAGATCAGAGAACTTAAATCAACATTGGGGATGACAAACTGGGAAAAAAACCCTAATTTTATAATTTCTGAGAAAGACGCGTTTCACCTGTTATAATCCTTGTTAGTGAAGACCTTACCCACCCTGGGTTTTTTCCCACTGGTTTATGTTTTGACAATAATAAAAATGCCCAAAACCCCAAACCTTCTAGGTAATTTCCTAGCTCGGAAAAGATACATTCATTAGCAAAATAAACTGCCAAGTTAAGCCATGGAATATTGCAGAAGACATGACCACGTCCTACTGGGGAAAGGCCCGTACCTAGACGTTGCTTCGGAACAACCAGAATGATTGTCTAGTGAGAAATGTTTTTTGCATATGACTCATCAACCCTTGAAAACAGGATTTCTTATATAATACAAGTGCTGACACAGCCTTCACTTGAGTGATGTGACTGCAGCTGTATAATTACAACTTTAGATTTGATGTTATGGACCTTAGGTTACGCTGTTCAGACAAATGCTCCATTGTATCACAGAGATATTTTTTCCTTAGCCATATTGCCCACAGGACAATAAGGACTATATTCACAGCTCACTGCATAGAAGTTTAGGCATGTAACAGTCAGCGGTATTACACAAGATGAGATTATACCCTATGGGGGTTAAATGGATTCATAATTGCCACTTTTTCTTGTCTTTTTTTTTCTTTGCTCCTAGTTGATACTTTTTTGGAAGTGCTCTCCAAATAAAAGGAAGAACAATCTCACACTGAATCTGGATAAATGTTACAGTTGTCTCACAAATGCTGTATTATTTCTAGCCCTTCCAAAATAATATAATTGTCCTACTGCTGAACTACAGATTTTTCTCAGTATGACACAGAACACTAAAATGTCAGGTCCTGACTCATGGTGTTTTGGTGGCATAAATAAAAAAGTACCAATATGCTATTCAAAACTGACAGCATTAATGAAGATGTGACACTGGGAGCCCTAGTCATGTTTTCCTTTAGCTTCCATTGCGTACTCAGCGATGCACCGAACAACAGGCCACCTCTTATGGGTCCCATCCTGGAAACACTTACCATAGACCTGAGTGATACTACTGGGACTGGTGCGACTGGTTGCTTGTTATCCTATGCTTGCTTTATCTTGGGTGAATCGTAGGCAGGTCTGAGGAGGGAGGCTAGTCTCAGGATGCTTATCGCACATTCTTTCCATGGGAAACAAAAAGGAGAGTTCAGTGCTATCTGCAGTATTGAAGACTGTGACTTAATGTAAGGCTAGGCAAGATTAACCAAGAAAGATCACTCACGGGCTGTATGCTCCTGGTATTTCTCCGCTGGGATAGACGTTGTATACCCATTACTCACTAAGGCTATATTTCCAGCTGCAGGACTGGACCCAAATATGTAGCTCACCCTGGCCAAGCACCCAGGCACAAATACTTAGACACTTAATCCATCCCACATTACTAATTTTTAACCCAGTGGCCTCCACAAAAATTTCTGCTGGATTTTGATAGCAACAGAGGAGAAACAGGTCCCACATTCCCAAGATATGTTCTGTGACAGAGGAACCAAGTCTAATGCCCCCCCTTATATACCTGCCTAACCATACATGGCATTGTTCTAACGACAAACCACTCCTTCCTTAGAAGACTGCATTTTTAACAAATATCCTTTACAAGGCCAACAAGTAGCTTTGCAGAGTTTGCCTCTCAAAGCATCAAACAACTGTGGATTGCATGAGTGGTCTTTGGTCTACCAAAAGGTACAACAGTTTCTCAGAGAGTTTTCTTGAATGAATTAACAAAATGACTCAAAACTGCACTAATGGTTAACAGCTTTTTTTTTATTAGCAACACTGAGATAAGTTATTGAAGCATTTTAGTATTGTTTTACATTCCATTCAGAAGTGACCTAACTTGTAACTCCATATACATTTAAAGATATAGTTTGACACTTATTCAGAAAGCAACAATTATTAAAACTTACATACCTTCATTACCAGGAAACCTTAATATATTTTCTAATTACTTCCAACAATACTCTATTCCAAAGCACATGATAACCCACTAGAAGTTTACACATTTCACTTCAATCACAGGTTTTAAATTGTGGATGTCAGAGTGCTGTTCATTGAATTTTACTGTCTTTCTTGGTTAATATTGGAAAACCTGGCACAATATATTAAGCTAGAAATATTGCTTAAAGAATATGAAAAAAGATAACTACAGTATTTTTTCCTGCTAAAGCATTACAAAATACAGAACCATTAAAAACTCAAATAGAAATGACAATAAATAACCTTAAAAATGTTAAGAGAATTTTCACTCATACTAAAGTCCATTCCCTAAGCTTGCCAAACACATAAATAACAGAACATATTCAGGACCTCTATTTTTGTACTATTATGATGGTTTGTTATATATTGTGGATGTACTGTGTATACATATATTAATGCTTACACTTAAGGTATATATTTTTTTCTTTGCTGAAACAATTAATAAGCCTCAGGTAATTATTTATCCCTGGTACTACAGGTATCTAGATAGGTGGAAGCAAACCTCAGAAATTCCAGATATGCAATACTGTGCATAACAAGATCATCTCCRCATAAAGATATCCTAAGTTCCTTAGATTACAAAGATGAATTTGGTTATTTATTTCTGAAAGCCTGTAACATAAAATTATAATTGCTGTCAAATTAATTGTTTAAAATTGGCCTCATAATAGGTATTAATCGTACACTTAGTTTTGACTTACAAGGATGTCTAAATTGTTCGTGTTTATGAGTAGTTATAGGAAATACTATACCTCAGACACAAGAATATATATTCCTGAACCAAGACACAAACCAGAGCATTGTCTCACTTTGGAAAGACCTGGAAACATCTCTATGCCTCTGCCTAATCCTAAATTATAATTTAAATTTGAGCTGGATATGACAAAAACAATAAGAATACATTGTTTGGGAGATGAAACTTAGAGTAAAATCATACAGCTCTAAGCTTACATCATTATTTTGTCTCTGCAAAGAAAAGAAAAGCCTTTCTGTGCTAGGGATTTGCCTTGGTGCGGCTGGCCACTGATGTCCGAAATCAAGGCACATACCAAGGCCTCCTTTTGCAAACACAATCCCCCTTTCAGATCTGGTGCTAGGAGGGACTGAGTGCTTCCAGTTTCACTGGGAATAGAAGGTACGCAGCACTTAGCTGTATCAGATATTTTAGGGGTTAATTTCCAGAAACATAAATGGAATGGGAATGTTACACAATATGAAAAATGGTAAGAAATAAAAGTTTTCAACAGTAAACAAAACGGTGATACCGAACTTATCACCTGACCGAGTTCTGATACAACAAAATACAATCAAATTAAATTACATGAATATAGCAATGAAATTTAAAGTCAAATAAACATAGGAGCTGATTCTGCAATCCTTAGTCATGTAAGTAGTCCCACTCATCGAGAATGAGGGATGCAAGATTGGGTCCTTAGCTTCTGCTTAGGAAGTCAATGTTGATTCAGACAGTATCTTTTCTAGCCAAAAATATGCAGCAAAAGGAAAGTAACATAAACAAGGCTAAATGTCAACAGTGTTTGCAGACTTACAGACACCATCCATTTGTTTGTACTGAAATGACTAGCGAACCATTTGGCAAATACAATGCTATTCACAGACCGGCCCTTTTATCCAGCAACACAAACTTCACTGGATCACTGGCATTCCCAGTTAATTAAAAAAAGGAAGCAAGCCATATGAGTTTGGTTTGATATTGCCATGCAAATGGCACTGCGACATCCAGAAGTGCGGCTGAAACCCAGGCGTGGGGCCGAGGTGCTGATCTCCCGCTCAGCAGTACAGTTTGTACACTAAAAGCAGGCCTCGGACCTCCTAACCGAAACTAAAGAAACCTCTTCAAAATCACCATAATGGGGTAAAGAAAAGTCTGCAGTAAAACTTCCATGTCATTTCATTCTGCCTTGAAGGGAAAGAATATTCTGGTTACTCCTTCAACTGCAGATCAGGACAAAATATTGGGTTACTTAAATGCATTACAAGATGCTTTAAATGGGCAGGAGTACTACGATTTGCTGCAGTCAGATGACCTTCCACTGCCTCGTAGCTGTCCTAGAGCTTGGACATATCAGGCCTTTTGCTTCTGTTTAACTCGGATTTTATAATTTAAAGAAGCTGCAATAAGGATTCAAGTGAAGTCACCACAAACAATTAAAAATCTTTTTCTGTATTTTATATGTTGGTGGTAGTTCTGAAGGGGTTAGCATTATAATCTTTTGGTTTTGACACCTGTGGCAATAAGCAATTTACAACAACTAAATTCTCTATTTAAACATTGGGGTAGAGCACTATAATTACGTGACAATAAAGCTGTAATAATCTGCCACAATCGATCTTCCCCTTGCCCAGCCCTCTTGTCTGTGCTGCAGTTCCACATTTGGAAGGTATTTCAGAAAGTTACAATGCTGAACATTTTAATAATTCTGTGCAATGTTGAACACTTTCTGCTCCAAAGGAAACTGAAAGTGCTCAGCCCTCTGCAGGATCAGAACTCCAAAGCTGCTACCACAGATCAGAAGGGCCCTGCCCTGTTTTCATACAGTGAAAGAAGTGATAATGGGGTGGAGCTTATGCAGGAGAAAACAGCACTAATTGCAGAGGAAAGCAAGCATGAATGGAAGCAAATTAGATTTATAGAGACAACATGGAACTAATACTTTTGGACATCATTAAGTGTGGGTTCGATAGCACTAACCCATTAACCAACCAGCTAACGACCAGGACTATCTCTGGCCAATAGTTCTGTAGCCCACCAGCTCTTCTTTGAAAGCCTAAGTACTTCCCAAGCAGAAAATGCAAGCAGGGAAATTTTACCGTCTTAGACACAAAGCAGAAAAATTTAAAGGGGAGGAGAGAGAGAGAAAGGAAAGAGTCTTGTCATAAATAGATGCTGTGCTGGAAGAGGAGGTAGAACATTACTGCAATACAACTACATGTGTATGGGAAGGCAAGCAGAGAAAGAGAAGAGCATGAATGGAAAGGAAAACAGATCTTCCAAAACTTAAATACAAAGTAGGTCTAGAACCTCCGAGCATAACTTCTCGAATGAGCAAGGGCTGTGAAAGCAGAGTACACGGATGCTCAAGACAGCTACCAAGCCATGGAGCCATCGCCCTGGGCTTCCCCTCCACGCTGGGCTACTGGCTGCCAAGCAGCAAGGAAAGGCATGTCTTCTTCTTAGAAACTGCRCGGTAGCAAAGATTAACAAGATCAGTTCCTAGGTATAGTCACTTGAGACCCCAAAACCAAGTACAGGTCAGGAGTAACTCTAAATTCATCAATGGTATTTTTTTCTTTCTTTCTGTTCTTTCTTATTCTGCTATATATGTAAAGGAGAAATATTACAAAAATTTGTGATTTTTCTCAGCAGCATTTTGACATGGAGATTTCTGTATTATGCAGTAATTATGTTTCTTTCCTAATTGTGTCTTTCATCCCTACAGCCTGAAGCATGATAGGAGCATAAATGAATTATGTGTACATCATCAGTCTCTCCCATTCTACATATAGGGAAACTGAGGACTGCTTCCCCCATGTGTGGTGACTTTCCAAAACAACAATGTGAGTTGGTGGCATTCTCCTCCAGAAATTAAACCCTTTTTGTGCCAAGATTTGTGCTTAAAAACTGACCCATTATCTTAAGGTGAAATCTGCCAAATAAAAATGATCCACATGGATCACTGAAAATCCCAGGTCGTTTTTATGCAGCCAGAAATTTAACTCAATTAGCGTGGCCAAAGGTACAATCTCAGCTAACTGAAGCCGAGATATTTTATTTCAATTTTATTTCCCCTGTATTCTGACTGCCAAAAGAGCACCACGCCTTGCTGTCTTGATTGTGCAAGGAGTGTATCAAGTGTATCAGTGTTCTCTCTTGAGATGTCAACAACCCACACATCATTGGCTGCAAAAAGAAGGGCAAATGCACAGAGTCTCCCAAAATACAAAGGAACACAAGAATCATGCCCTGGAATTGGGTGCTGGAGGTGGTTCTCAAATTTTCTGATCTCTCAGGCAGTAGGAGAGACAAAGGGAACCATGACTAAGGTCATGGGCTTCATGCAAGAGGGAAGGCAGGCTAATAAATGAACAGGGTGCTCCTGATGGCTAATCTGCAAGTGCAGAAACATCAGGTGAGATTCCCCACACTAGCATGCACAGATGGAGTGTGATTTCACAGTATAAAATGTCACCGAGAAAATGAAAACTCCCCAAAAACACTACTTTCAAGTGGGCGGTGTCCAAGCCAACCAAATAAAAAAAGAACTACTGACACGGGGCTTGTTCATACTCATCCACTTTTGCCGTGAGATATTGAGAAAAATGAAATAATATATTTAAACAAGTCAACCTTAATACTCATATTCTGCAAACACTCAATAGAATGTCAGTAAAGAATTTTAAAAAGCTATTTTTGGAGGGGGGAGAAAGGAGGACTCACACTGCATTTTCCATTAAAAAAATGGCTTAAAAAGTAGAACAGACAAGCTTCTGTTGGTTTTTTATTTTCCTTCATACTTCAAGTCAAATCCATTATCACTGGGCAGAGCTTGTGAAAGGGATATGGTCTTTAAAATCATATAAACTCAAGCCATCATAAAATGTTGAATTGATTGGAAGATGAAACAAAAAACTAATGGAAGTAACATGACCTCATTTCAATAATAATGTTAGACGGGGGGGGTTTGGTGTTGTTTTAAAAATCTTATGTCTGGGAAGAAGTATAAAGATATTTTGTACAAAGCAACTATTCTTAGTTTTCCGATTTTTTTACTTGTTTGTTATGAGAGTCATTTCTCTGCTGTATTTTTTTTTTTTGTAACTGATTGATTGTACTCCACAAATAGAGAGGAAAAACAATCCAAGTAGGATTTTACCAGCTGTAATTAAATCAACTATCAACTATTTTCAAAATATCAGTAATGTAACTGCTGATTTTGAAGAATCTGGAAATATTTCCAACTATCTGAATTGGTTCTTAGTGCATTGAGACACAGAAGTTTACAAGTAAGGCCATGCAGATACTTGGGCTCGTGATTCAGTTTAAGTAATGACAATATTGTGAAGCCAAACCGCTCTAAGAATACAAGTGAAATAAACTTTGTGAGGAGAAATCAGGCTTTTTTATTAAACCAACTAATACACTTGGAAAAGCAGAGAGGGGCCTGAAGAAGGGGTTATGGCTTTAAGCACATATACTATCCTAGTAAAGTCAAACAAAGCTCCCACTAACCTTAAGTTAAGCAGAGTAACCACTTTTAAGTGTTCGCAGATTTAGGGTTTCATTTTAAATTGTCAGGCTTTATAACTGTTGATCACATTTTCTTTTCTTTTTTTAACTTGAATACATTTTATTATGCATGTTCAGCTCTGACAATGAGTTTTCTGATTAGTTTGAAGGTTAAGTGAAACGAGCATTACTGAAGTTTTTGTGTCCTTTGCTGACTCTGCTTTTTAAAGTGATACTGTTTTTCAAAGGATTTACACTCTAAAATCTCTTTCAAACAAGAACTATGCTGACAAAATAGGAGATAAATTGAAAAAAATCCTCATTCTCATTTGTTCCAAATAGATTTAACTTTCATTTTTGTCAAGTATGATGTGTGTGATATGAGGAAGTAAAACTGCAGTTTTGTAAATCAGAAACTAATAAGGGTAAAAGGTGGTTTTGTTTGTTTGGTGTGTTGTTGGTTTTTTTTTAATTACCTGGAGGCATATTCTTAATCAGGCAAATCACAATTTGTACAACTGCTAGTTAGAATAGTGAAAATGGTCAAGGGCAACTACTGTATGGGTGCCATTAAAACAAACCACAAAAATATAATTAAAAAAAGGGGAAGGGAAAGAAAAGAAAAAAAAAAAGCTCATCACCACAGGTAGACGCATTCCATGCACTTGGCCTTTGATTTCATCAATATTGTGGTAATTGAACACACCCCAACTCAAAGAAAGAAAAAAAGAAAAGAAAAGGAAAAAAAAAAAAATAAAAAAAAAAAAAAAAGAAAAAAAAAGGAAAAAAAAAAAAAAAGGAGAGAGAGAAAGCAAGGTTTGCTTGGCAAAGCATCCAGTGTTTTTCTTGGGTTCTTACTTACATCAAAATACTGAAAAGTTTGCAAGTTACCATGTAAATTTTTTAAAACTTTTTCCTCCTTTGAGTATGCTAAAGCAGTAAGTATCCCCTTCAGATGCCACTAGCACAGATAGTCTATATTGCTGCTACTCTAGTTTAAAAAGCAAGTTCTTTCTAAAATCCTGTATAAGTATATGCATGCAGCACTGCTGATTTCAATGGAGTAGACCACATGTAAGACTAGAATTTGGCCCACAGGGTTTAACATTTAAAAAAAATGTATTACTAACAAACATGACTAAGTATATTTAAAGAGCAGCTTCATGATTCTGCACAAGTGTTTTCTGAAATGGTCTAAAAGAAGGTCTAAAACTTACCACACAAGTCAGGTCTCTTGATACATCCACTAGTTGCTGTGCTACTTGCAAGTCCATTAAAGGCTGCTAAGCCATCAGAGCTGTAAGCTCTTAGGACTGACAACATGTTCATCTGCTTCTCCAGGACCTGTGGACCCTGAACTTGTTCGGGTTTCATCACTCCTTGTGCAGTTTCATGGGAGGACAGAAGATTCTGACTGTGCCACTGCTTTTCTGATGCTTGAGGCAGTGGTGATACGAGCCCTTGTGTTGGTTGTGAGGTGACTGCACTTTGTATATTGTCGCCTCCTTCACTGCTTTCTTTATTTAGGCCAGACAACTGCTTATTCATAATATCTGGTTCTGTGTCAATGTCCTCATCTTCAATGTTTTCTTCCTTGGAAGATTCCATATCCTCAGATGAAGCTATGTCAGAAAGGTCATCAGTAGCACTTTTATTTACAGAGTCAGAGAGCAGAATATTTGGGTCATCTTCGGATTGTGTTTTTATTTCGGATTCGTTACTGGTGCAAGAATTTTGTGTTCCTGTGCCAATAACACCAGGATAAACACCAAACTGCTTATAGAAGTCTGTTGTAAAATTACAAAAAGTGGATTCCATGTGGCTGGGCCAGGCAGTGCTCTTTTGCTCTCCCAGGGTCTCTTTATTTTGTCCTTGGGTCATTTTCTCAGAAGCCGAGTCCAGCTGGCTCAGCATGTTTGAAACTACTGCCTCCTTGCTGGACTGCACAGAAGAGGGGAGCAAGCTCACTTTATTAACTGAGGCTGAAGCTTCTCTAGATTGGTCTTTGTTGTTCCCTATGATGTTGTCTTTACGTTTAGCCTTGCCCAAGTGATTGGCCTGGAGGTGCAGAGCCATTAGTTCCATAGATGAAGTTGTAAAGGAACAAAATAAGCAGCCGTGCCAAGCAATATTGTCTTGCACAGTAACAGATGAACCTGGGAGGGAGGCTGCATCTGGCCTTACGGATAAGTCAAGAGGTTCATATTGTGACTTTTCTGTTTTTCGCTGTGAGGACTTGCTATTTATCTTTTCCTCGCCACCATCCGAGCCCAGAGCTTTTGCTGAAAGTGGATCTGAGAGCGCTTTATCCTTCATTTCTTTCTCTTTCTTCAAAGAACTTAGGACAAAGCTGTCCATGAAAGCTTGCAAAGACCCTTGAAAGTTCACACCGTTCCCAACCATGTTCTGGTAAGCACGGCCAAGTTCAGAGAAGTGTGTTCCTTTGGAAGATATGTCTGAACCCTTCATATTTTCTGAAGATACTTCAGATGACATGCCAGCTGCTTGTCCTTGCTGATCTCCAGAAGACAGCATTCCTGACGTCCACTGCTGCGAGACCATGCCACTTCGGAAATCGATACCAGGAAGCCCCTTGAAGGCTCCTCTCAATATATCTGGTCTAATAAACACAGAACTTTTACTTGATGTCTCATCTTTGTGTTCTTGACTTGCAGTCTGCCCAGGGAGTGGTCCTGCTCCATTCTGTCGCTCCCGATGGTGCCGTTCCAAGTGGTATTTGAGGGATGCAGACTGAGTACCAGCATAATCACAATGTGGACACTTGTAAGGCTTTTCACCTATAGGTATGGATAAAAAGAAAAATATAGAGAAAGAGAGTTAACTGTACTTTGGTGTACGGATGAGTGAAGAAAAAAAAAATCAACATTAGCTGCTTGAAAACAAGAAGATCTTAGAGCTAATAATTCATTTTTAAAAAAAGAAATGCCTTTAATTGAAGACTAATTCATAAACTGAATATTTCTAAAATGGGTTTCCAGAATGTGGGGCTATTCAGGAATGACATGGTATCTACACACAATTAGCCATCTTTTTCTTAATCTAACATGTAGAAAACTGTTGTAGAATTAAAAGCTATGATTATGAAAATGAAGCATAACAATTTCAACCACAGTAATCATTAAAAGTACAAGTTTAAAAAAAAGAGAGACAAAGAATGTAACAAATGGATGGTTGCAATATTTTGTGTATACAATTGCTCTAAAATTTGTTTAAATTATACACATGGAAACCATTTTTAAACCTAAAAATTTTATGGCACTGTTACGCAAGACTGAAATGAATGATTTAAGTCTTGCTCTGCAGTAAATCATGGATATAATTAGCAAATGGCATACTGCACAAGTAATTTATCATTATTTGGAGGGCACCATTCCAGAAGGATTCAAAGATCTGCAGACCTACTGCATTGTTTCTAAATAAAGAACTATAAATACAGATTCTATAAAATATTAATATCATTACACTACATTATGATTGCAGCATGTAAGAACATATAGTTAAAATAAAAAGTAGTCAATAAAATAAAAAAGAAATCCGAGTAATAAAAAAAGTACAAAATATATTTAGTTTCTGTATTTGAAATTAGCATTATCTACTGGTTTTTGCAGTCCTTTAAATTTGTACTAATGGCATTTCTAATGCTCAAGTAGTAAAACGTGTAATTTACCTACCAGAAGCGCTTTGCTAGGATTAGCTTGAATAGAGTTTTAAAACATATAAGATGATTTTCATGAATTAAATATATATTTGAATCCCACACTAAACTTTTATTGTTCTTCCTATACTTTAAAAGAGGTAGAAGATATTACACGTATAATAAATATTCACATACAATCATAAAGACATATCCAAAAAGAATGTACATCTAAGCAAATGTACATCCAAGTTTTTGCAGAGCACTTGTTAGCAATGCAGAGTTCCTTTTAAAGGAAGAAGTATGGAAATCCCCACTAAAAGTGACAGGAATCTGAAAGATCTGCGAGCTGTCAACGTTGGCAATTATTTCTATGAGGGAAATTCAACAAGAAGAAGAAACTGTTTTCTCTACGTAGCTTTTTTCCCTAAGTGATCCAAAAGACAAAGGCAAGCCTTCTCCAAATGGTATAACGGAAATACTCGTTTTGAAAACTTCCTCCACAGTAAAAATGCTATATAATGTTATGTAGTTCACCAAATCAGCTGGAAAGTTACCCATTTTCAAATAACCTCAAAATCTGCTTAAAACAAAACTGAAACGCTTCCAAACTTTTGTTATTTAAGCTACAGGCTCAATTGAAAGGCTGGTAAATACTTGGGAAGCTGCTCCTCTCACTGATCACAAGAATTTACTAATGGGATGCAACACCAGAACACTCAAATGACCATACAGCACTGCGTGAGCAGGCTTACTGACCATGAACAGTAGCTGGATACGTGCTGCAATTCAGACGGGGCTGAAGTAAATTACAAGCAGTGGAAATTCTAAATCCATAATGTAATCCTAAAGCTAAACGGTGATACATGAGAGCTTTACATCAACCACATCAACTGACCTTTTTAGAGGAGAAAAGTGCAGCACCTCAAACAAGAGGTGATCAGCAGAGGAAAAGGTAGTAATTAGCACGGTTCATGCTTTAGGCCTAGGTCCACACAGCTTAACAGAAAAAATCAGATTTAAACATTTCAGTGCAACTTCTGAGTCTTCCACAATCACCTAATTAAGTTCTGGCGCTCCACCAACGAGAAGTAGGGGCTGCGTTTCAGTGGGAGTTGTGAAAAGCAAACAGTTCCTACTGACGTGCAAGAATCACTAAACTGAGACAGATCACGTCTGTCTGGGCTTCCCTGGTCTCAGGTGAGATTGTGAGCACACACCCCCCCATCGCAGGCATTTTAGGGTAGGGACAAGGGGACAGAAGACACTGGCTGCCTATTTGCTTGCATTTCTGCAGGGCTGTTTGGGAGTGTGCAAACTCTGACAGCTCTGCTGCCAGTCAGAACGTGGAGAAGTATTAATGCTGTTTTTACAGCATGTACATACTGCAATATTTTTGAGCTGTTTTCTGTTATTCTGATGTTTGTCCCACCAGGTACTGTCAACAGTCACTAGTGACCTCTGACACAACTTAGGTATTTCAAGTGTTGCCTAAGAAGTAATCAGACTGGTGAAAAACAAGTACCAGACTTTATAAGGTTAAATGCTCTCACTTTTGAGTTTTCACTCCTCTTAATTGAAAAGCTCTTCCTCAGCATCCCCTATGCCTTTACGGAACTCTTTAACACAATTATAGTGAGCACTTCCTTTTATTCTAATGTTAGTTCAGTGTGTGTTTGCATTGCCCATCAAGTGACACCATTAAAAAGTGTATCCCAGCATTGCAGGCGCTATGTCAACCGTTGGATAACTACTTCGGCAGGGAGGAGGAGAAGTTTGCAATATAGGCTGCACTGATGTTGCTAAAAACATGCAGGAGCTGTTCAAAGCAATAAGTATAGGTAAAAATGGGTATAAGTGAATTAAAATATGCTAACCAGAGGAAATACAAGTAATATTTTGTACTTCTGAAGTACCTTCACTCTAAAGCACTGGGCACAACAACATACTCTTATTCTGAATTGCTAAGCCTTGAAGTCATTACATTTTCCGCTCGAAAGCCTCTTCGCTGAGTGAGCTTCCTTTCAGCAGAGGAGATCTGGGCACAGTTCGCCACCAATGCCATAAGCATTGGACTGAAAGAAGACACTGACAGAGACAGTGTGATAAAAAGTTCAAATCTCTCCTAGCCTTGGTACACTGCCTCTGTGGTGCCCCCACCTCTTGCATGGCTAGAAATGAGATCTAAAGCTGAAGGTCTGAAATTGGACTCAACATGTAGCAACACACTGTGCCACCTTTACAATACAGGACTGGCCAAATAATATTGTTCAAAGGGAACTATTGAAAAACTCTCTCTTCTCTTTTAGATCCAAATATTGGCAGTGATTAGTTTACTTCAAAGCAATCTTAACTGCTGCTATTTTGAGGGCAGACATTGCGAGAAGGGAGTAGGATGGAGTAAATCATCTTTGAATCTTTTAAATTTAGTGTGTCAGTATTTCCTAAATTCAGTAATTGTGCAGATATTTAGATGCTGCGTCATCCATTCAAATTAATAACCAGCTATGCCCCGTGTAAGTCCCTGTACAAATGACAAAATAGAGTTACAAGCTGCTGTGGGAAAAAGCCCAACCTAACTTCAACCAAACTAACCAAAACCAAGCCAGTTTTAATGGAGAACCCGAAGGACCCCTGATTTCCAGGACTCTTATCAGCAGCTGCAAGAGTATATGTCCAAAGAATACTACAGGGGATAAGAGAGGTAGGCTATGATTGTTGTTGGAAGATAACCTGTTTGTATCTCATACTTTGAGGAAAGGTTTCAGAGAATTCATCCCAGTGTAATGACTACCCTGGTAATATTGCCAAGAGCAGTGTCTGGATGAGTTATTTAGCACTTAATATCAGTTCACATAAATTAACGTTGCCATGTAGGAGTGAGGGAACATGACTTTTTCAAAATAATTTTCTGCATTTCATATCCAGTAGTCATTTTTCATTGTTCACAAAGGCAATGACCATCCTGATCTTGCTAATTCCCTGGCCCTGTTTGCATCCCTGCAAACCTTTTCACAATGGAGTAGAAAGAGAGAATATTCCAGTGTGTACAATAAAAAAAAAAAACAAACCACAACCATCTTATAGAGAATAACTTATCTGGGCAACATAATCACAGTTCTGATCTATCTACTGCTCTGGTTTACAAGACACAAGACATCTCACAAGAACTATTTTATATCAGGATACGGTAAAACAATAAAAATTCAATGCCGCTTGTAAAATCTGCACAAAAGCTTGGTAGATAACTGGAAACAGACACGTTGCCCAGTAGAAACAGGTCTATTTGTATAGTAGGTTGTATAAACAAYGCAGATGTATAATCTATGCAAGCTATCACCAGTCCTGCTCAGAACACAATCTGATCATACTAGTCATAGGAATTATCTGCTACGGGCTGTGCAAGGAGACCACAGCCAGATTATAAATAGAGTTACAGATTTTAAGGCCAGAAGGGACAGTTATGATCATCTAGTCTGATCTGCTGTACAACACAGGCCAAAGACCCTCACGTGATAATTCCTGCATCAAATCATAACTACAATTTGAAACAAAACTTACTTGTTTTAGTTTAAACATACTCTGTTTCAACCACAGCAATGAAGAAGACTCCAACATGTCCCTAGGTAAACTGTTTGACTGGTTAAGTATTTTCACTACTCAAAATGTGTGCCTCATCTCTAGCTTGAATTTGTCCAGAGTCTGCTTCCTACTACTGAACATTGCTACATTTTTCCCTGCTAGATTAAACAGATTTTTTAAATAAAAAAATCTATTCCCTAAGGAAGGTACTTACAGAATCATACAATCATAGAATAGTTTGGGTTGGAAGGGACCTTTAAAGGTCATCTAGTCCAACCCCCCTGCCATGGGCAGGGACATCTTCAACTAGATCAGGTTGCTCAGAGCCCCGTCCAACCTGACCTTGAATGTTTCCAGGGATGGGGCATCTACCACCTCTCTGGGCAACCTGTGCCAGTGTTTCACCACCCTCAGCATAAAAAATTTCTTCCTTGTATCTAGTCTCAATCTACCCTCTTTTAGTTTAAAGCCATTCCCCCTTGTCCTGTCGCAACAGGCCCTGCTAAAAAGTTTGCTGCCATCTTTCTGATAAGCCCCCTTTAAGTACTGATAGGCTGCAATAAGGTCTCCCCGAAGCCTTCCCTTCTCCAGGCTGAATAACCCCAACTCTCTCAGCCTTTCTTCAYAGGAGAGGCGTTCCATCCCCCTGATCATTTTTGTGGCCCTCCTCTGGACCCACTCCAACAGGTCCGTGTCTTTCTTATGCTGAGGGCTCCAGAGCTGCATGCAGTACTGCAGGTGGGGTCTCACCAGAGCAGAGYAGAGGGGCAGAATCACCTCCCTCGACCTGCTGGCCACGCTGCTTTTGATGCAGCCCAGGATACGGTTGGCCTTCTGGGCTGCGAGCGCACATGGCCGGCTCATGTCCAGCTTTTCATCCACCAGTACCCCCAAGTCCTTCTCGGCAGGGCTGCTCTCAATCCCTTCATCCCCCAGCCTGTATTGATACCGGGGGTTGCCCCGACCCAGGTGCAGGAGCTTGCACTTGGCCTTGTTGAACCTCATGAGGTTCATACTTGCAGATGGCAAACCAGCCACCTCTTCACCTTCTCTTACTCTGGAGCGGAACACCCTTCCCAATTTTTCAATGTCCTTTTAAATTATGGGTACCCACTAAAGCTTTGATGAAATTTCAACTTGATATTAATCTTATACAGTCCAAGACTTGTGTTTACATCCATAGCTATAGCAATCAACTAACAGCTCATATTCTGTTGCTTCTCTACCATAATCCTAGGCCCAGTTCATCAACACCTCTAGTATTTGTTCCTTTACATTTTGCTGATTCAAAATTCATATTGTTGAAAAGAGCCCACTTGACTAAGTGACTAATCAGTGCCTCCCCATGATTTTTAGCATCTTACCATTTTTGTGCCATTGGTAAATTTTATCAACAGTGATTTTATATACTCGTCCAAATAATGATGAAATACCAAATACATGGAGCTGAAAGCASTGCTGTGGAACTGCCAGTTTATGTGCCACTTCATCTCTGTATACTGTTTTTTTTTGGTGGGGGGGGATTGTCACATGGAACAAGCTACTTTCACAAGCCTTCATAGAAAGTAAGAAACTTGAGAAAACTTACTTTCATAAAGTAAAATTGAATTAACTATGCTACCAATTCTTAATTAGTTAACAAATTCATTCTGTAATTTTACCCGAAACTTATGTCAGGGTAGTCCATTTATAATTTCAAGGTCTTAATAGTCTTTCTTTTTGGAAATACTAGAATAGCCAGAGCTTTTTTACTACTATGAGTGCTCTGGAACTTGCTCCATGTTCCAAGACTTGTTTTTTTTAAATGAACTTTAATGATTTGGAGAGCTCTTCAGCCAGGGCTTTTAAGACTTTATCTATAAGTTATCCAATCTCATTCATTCTAAAAAATATTAAAATGTAGTGGGCTACAGCATAACAGCCTCATTACTTAATGGCAGAACTGTATCATTGGAAAATGCTTATAAAAACCATCATGCTTCTTTCTGAGAACAGAACAGAAGAGTATTTAGTCTTCTGTACCATGGTTTATAATTTTTAATCCAGTATTAGCAAGATACCAATTGTTAAACCTGCCAGATCTACAGAATTTTACCCTGTTCTCCATAACCCTAATAGCCACATACATTTTTTTTTTTACTATTACTTTTTGTTTCCCTTATCAAATCTCTGTACTTCTTAAATATCTATTTATATTTAGTGCTGTGGGCTTCTTTATTAATTTTTCATACTTAACATGCAGCTTCTTAAAAATCTGTACTGCACCCTACACTCCCCTTCCCCGCTGAATGCCCCCCCTCCTTTTTAAATAAGATTTCTTAAGGAGTTTGCTTGTGGACTCTGCCCCTCTGCTCCTCATAGTGCTGCTCCTCAGTACAGTGAGGGCTGTGCATCAGTGCAAGAACCCCAACACCTAATGCTTTGGCAGCCAGTAGTGGGGTTTTGACAGTCACTCAGGGACAATGTGAGTTGCAATTTGATCCTATACATTTCTAAACAAGCTATAGTTTTCTTTCATGCAAAGCAAATCAAATCAAACATCTTATAATTCCAGAGAATACTGCTTAATGAAAATATTGAAAACATTTTCCAGCATTTTTTATTTTACCATTGAAACAGTTATTGATAACCTATTTTATCCATTGTGCAGTAGATATTTTAGAAATGAATTGCTGTATGGTTTAATTAGTTCATTATTATGCCTATTCTTACACGGTAATTTCTTTTATCATTCTAATCATTCACTTCACACTTTTTAAACCAAATGGAATATCAAAGGTTCTGTAGGATTATTTTTGGATCCTGCACATGTTTCACCACACAATTAATCTGTTTGTCAGAAATACTAGTTAACTTCTTCTCTTCACTACTTTCCTTTACTAGTGATTTTCCTCTATTATATAAGATGAAACTACTCCTACTCTGTAAAAGGACAGACTTTTGATGCTTTTGACTCGGTTTATTAAAGATTTTTCAATTGTGCACTAGGCATTACAATAAAATATTTAAATTTTTATAAAGTTTTATAATTGAATATTTTCCTTTATTTATATCTCATCTGCAGTATTTATTTAGTCTTTTTACATGTCTTTACTTAGTTAAAACGCAGAGAGATAAATATGGTTGTTACTTTGCAGGGAAGATTCAGTACATTAATATAAACTACACTAATTCCCCCAAAGCATATATATATGTTGTAAACCTGAAGACTTTTTACACAGCTGCTTATTGCTAAACAGTGCCTTGTCCAGAAGGGGACAATCTGTGTCTCTAATTGCTGTCACTGAAGCTGAGATTCATTATGTGACTTTCCCATTAAAATGTGAGCATTAATTTGTATAATGAAATATCACCCACTGCAGTGTTCATTAGCCATGCCCTACTGTATACTGCACATTGTTAGCTACCTAGAAACTGTAGTTAATTTCACTAATGGATATTTCCCTACTTAGTGTTTGGTAGGAAATTTATACTGTAACATTACCTCTTAAACTTTTAAGGAAATTTAAATTCAATCAATTATTTTCAACAAAAGTTTGGGATGTCATTAAGACAGGAGAAAAGGCATGCTGTACAATGTTAAGGATGGGAAATCTGGAGAAATCTAGAGAAATGAAAAGTCCTTTTAGTTCATCTTAGAAATGTAAAAATAAAGGATGTTCAATACCAAAATTGTCTCCTCTTGGAGCACACATACCCATTTTCCTTAATTATTCATATTGCTCATCCCACTACAAGCGCCTTCAGAGAATGGCAACAGGCAGTCTTTTTTAGGAAGAAAATGTGAATTGAATTCATTTAAAACAGCACCATTTTTACTGTATTTCATCAGTTCATCTAAGCAAGTTTTAAAATTGGCTAGTTACATTTCCAAGGGAAAATGCAGTAACCCTGTAAATGTATATAATACATCTAATACGTGTAAGGTGTGTCATACATACTGTAACATACTCTCAGTCAATGGACACAGCCCTGCCAAGTTTCTTCTTCCTATCCCTCTTTCTTAGGTTTGTTCTGTTTAGCACAACCCAAACCTTCTTCAGGGCTCTACTTTGCTCATGCACGTTATTCTTTTTTCATTACTCAAGGGATTTAACTGTGCCAGTCATACTGGGAATATACCTGAGCACCTAATGACCACAATAAACCCAAACTGGTCTACATCTGCAGTAGCTTCTGAATGCTAACGCAAGGTGCAAAGAGGTGCCAGAGCTAATCTGAAACCGGCCCCTACATAATGTGTCACTTGTCAAAGGTAGAACATAAGAAATTTTAATTTTTTACACTTAACTGTTTCTGTGCAGTCCAAAGGCCTAGGCATGTAAAGTAAAAACCACACCCATTTATTTGATTTCAGTGGGAATTGAGAGTGCTTAAGAACGTAAAGAAGATGCTCAGCTCCCTGAATGAAGGACCCTTAAATTGCTGCCCCCAGAGGGGAAAAATGGAAACTTTAGAAGCATCTGTATATGGCACATTATGGGTCTGAGATACTTAGATGGTTTTCTTTTTCACAAAGTCTGAGCATAGCTAAGCCTTCTGTGTTATAACCTTCTCAGCTGTATTATATATTATTTTATAACCAGGAAGCTGAATCACAAAGTGGCCAGTCCACCCACATGTCTACTATGCACTACGGGTGCATATACATGCTTTGCCCTTGTTTCTGCATCTCTTCACACAGTGAGATTGTGTGAGTTGAAGTAGGTAGCTCTGAAGAAGCAGGACCATACAGCCCATCTCTAGTCACTGGCCAACATAAGGAAGTCATCTAGGAGGGCTACAAGAGTTCTGTCTGTCCTCTCTAAGCCCCAAGGCTCTGAAGCATTTTGCCCTGAGAGTCCTCCCTCTCTTCTCCTGGGGTTGTACTAAGGAACTGTCTCGTCCTTCAACTGTTTTTAGAGCAAGAAAGAGGAGAAACAGATTTCACATAATTATGCCCTTTTCTTCTTATCATATGGGAACAATCAGAAATCCTATCTTACTATCCTCCCCTTAAAGTTCTTCCTGGCTGAATATCATTGAATTAGATAAGAAGAAAAATCCTCTACAATTGTGTGCTGGGACTCAACCGAGCGTGCTAAATAAAACCTTGATTTTTTTTCCTTCAGAAGCTTATTATATGATAGCAAACTACACAGAAACTGAGACTCGGAGTGGGGAAGGTTGCAACCATGAAATATCCAACAGAAAAAAGAAGCAACCCAAGCCACTAGCTAATTCTTCTAAAACAGAGCACAGCTTCCTCCTCTTGTGGAGGATTAAACGGCTTCTCTAGCTTTTTTGGGCCAATTGCCACAGAAGCACCTCCTGGCTGGATCAGACTTTGGGTCTTGTCTTGGCATGCGTACCAAACCAACCTACTYGTGTGCCTCCAAACACACAGATGTTCGAAGGAACCTGACTTCTGCTGAACTGCTTGAGCTCATCTCTAACAAACAGGTGCTGTGAGAACAAGAACAGTAATTGAGTTAATGTAGTGGAGAAACACAGTAAAGCGTTTTTTATCAGTCAGTTATATGATCCAGGCATATAATAAAGACAGAGTGTGACATAAAAGGCAGGAAACTGTCCYCGATAAGTATGAGCTAACCAATATTTGTTTAATAACTGGTATCTATTACATCATTTCCATTTACTGCAAAGCAACTTAATTTTTATTTAATAACTCTAGTAATTTGCCAATTTACATTTTTATAATATTTATTAGGATTATTTCCAATATGTAAAACATTGCTCCATTTAAACATACTCTTGTCATTATTTACAAATACTTTGTTCTCAACCTAATGGAAACTGATCTTTATCTATTTAAAAATTATAATTATTTTTAAATATATTGCAAATGTTGTTTCAACAGTCTGTATTATGTTTTCTGGGGTTTTTTTCTTATCTTATACATGGTTTATTTTTTCTTGTTTTAATTTTGTTTAGTCAGTTTTAATATGCAAGTTTTATGGAATATTTCCATTGCAATTAATTTACTTTCCATCAGTTCTAAGCCACAAATACCAAATGAGTAATCACTGCCATCTTTAAAGCAAGAACAAAATGACCACTATATAATAAAGCAAAAGGGAGAGATGGGTATCCTCAGGTTATTTTAAAGAATTTTTCTTTGCATCTCCAATAGTAAAAATGTCAAACTGTTTAAACCTCATCGTTACAAGATTATTTTCCAATAAAATAACTACCATTTTTTTACTTTTACTATATTAGAGAGCACACAAATAGGGTTTTCACTGTGTTTCTTCTCCCCCCCCCGAAGTCCAACACACTGTAAAGAATATTCCTGCCCTCAATGGTTTGCAATCCAATCAGACAAAACTACATTAGGGTGCCAAATTTTAAAATTCAGATCAAACCAGTGTGGTATACTCCTACTCCACAATCCAAAGAAAGAAGAATAAAAATACAATGAACGAACTTTCCCATCTCAACAATGAATTTTTTTTAAAAATAATTTTCAGCTTTCATTTTCAATTTTGCAAAATCAGGTCTCACATTTGCAAACCCAACATTAAGTATTACAGCTGCGCAAGCACATAGGAGAAACATGACTGGTGATTTTGGGAAGGGCGGAAAATACTGCTTATCTGGTACTTCAGTGAAATAAAAATTAGAAGTGAAGTTTTTCAAGTAGGAGGTACAACTGGAAAGTATTTCTTCATGCAATTTATTTTACCTATCAATTAGAAAAGTAGCAGTAAAATTCTGAAATTAATTTAAAATGGTTTAAAAAGAAAATGACTCCACAATTACAGTGCCCACTACGTCTGTTTCCAAAGAGAAGTATCCTAAATGTCCAGTTTTGCATRCTCTCCCAAAGCCTACTACAATACCTAAGACTTGGAAGAAAACAGTATCATATTGGCCATATACAGAAATTCTAGGGATGTCAGCAGGACCTGAGGATATCAACACTGTATGTCAGATTTTAATTATGGATAGAGTAAGTCGTCTTAAACATACACTGTATCTMTACATGAACCTTACCATGAACATATATACTTTTAAGCAAACAAGGTATTATAATTTACATGGAGTGGTTATAGTTTACTAGTATCGAGAGCAGTCCACCCAGTGAGTGACATACCAAAATAAAGTGAGAATCCAGACCAGTAGTAAGTCTCTGTAGGGTAGAAATGCTGTGATTGTTACTAAAATAAAACATGGTAAGTTTTACCAATGTGCAAAACATGCTAAGTTTTACTACTTACAAGTACTATGTCGGGTGAGTTCTAGTTGAAAAAAAAAAATGCAGATCCATGAAGCTGATGTATTCGTATGAACAGTGAGAGGTTAAAAATGAGCATGCTAAACGGAACAAAAATAGTAACTCTGAGAAAAACATACAGAATCCCTAAGCAGAGGCTAAGGAAGGCCTTTGAAGCAGTTAGTATAACTAAGTCTGAAACCAATAGGCTTATGCCTATTGAAGGACAAGGGTAATTGAAGGAAACAGTGATGAAGCAGGGAAGGAGACAGAAATAACCTCAACTGGGAAAAGATGATTCTATTAAAGTGGTCTTTATCCAACAACACATTCCTTGTGCTTTTATTTAAGACTGTCATACATCTTTCTCAAAAGACTTTCTCCAACTAATGAGTCCAAATCTACACTGGGAATTAAGGCTCCTAGCCACATATTATGTTAACCCCACACACACATGGCATGTGTCGACAGCGCTCCGCTCACTTGTTCCTCTCACCTGTATGTATTCTCAAGTGGACCTTTAAGTGATGTGATGTTCTGAAAGTTTTTCCACAATATGGGCAGTCTTTCATGGCAGAACCAAGGCTCCTGTCTCTCAGTAAAGCTGGCTGCTGGACTCCTACAGATCTCCCAGCTTCTTCTCCAATGTCTGCAACACAGAAATGTTCTCACATCACTTCAGCACATGTCAGAAGTTGTTCTCACTAAAACTGCTAACACAACACAAAGTTAAACATGTCAATACTACACCTGTCTATTTCATTCTTTAAATCTGACAGAATGCTGACAATTCATGTATTTTCTTGTTATTGTCTTAAATTATTTCATCTTTCCTATCATCATTTTAAGCAGCATATGGTACCTTTATATTGAACTGAATTATACAAGAAAAGAAACAGCTGTGTCAGCAGCTGGTTTGATTTCTTCTTTTGCTTAGTTCCTATTAATTTTTCCCCAAAAAGTTTTAGATTGTTGTTTTGTTGAATCTATTTAATTTATAAGTATTGTGAAAATCTGTATGCTTTTAGAGGGAAAAAGTTTGCATCAGTATATTAAAACCTCCCAAAACAACAGAATTGCAGAGATGGGGGGGTCCAACAGCGGTGGCGATGTCTACACACAAAGCTAATCAACTTCCTTCTGCAACGTTTCAGCACTGGAGTTACAACACACAACCTAGTGAGTGACCTAATATCATGGGAAAGGCAATGAAAAAACTGGTCAGATGAGGGGGAATTCCTTCTCCCTCTCACCCGCAGCTCCTGAGTTTTCTCCTTCAGTGTTCACAGCTACACTTATTCTTTGCAACATAATACAATGGGTGAGACTCCAGGACATCTCTTATCTCTCCTGATATAAAGAAAGAGTCATTCTCAGACATCTTGAATAAGGTGCTATTATCCAAGCAGGCTATGAACAAAATAACTAACAAAAGACTGACATAAAAATTGCAAAAATGTAGGGCATTTTAAAAAAGTCATTATTCAAACAACATAAGACTCATCTATCATCTTGTACTTATGGGGTCATGTAATATCACATATATGTATCAATTCACGATTTCACCAAAAAGTACCATGGCAAATGTTGAAATTCTGAACTGGATTTACACTACTGGCATGCCACAGAGGTGCAATACACGGGGACACATCATCACACCCCTATGCAAAAGCTGAGCTATCTGGGTTATACTGAGGTGGGGAGCATATAGTTAAAATCTGCGTGCAGAGTCTTGATTATTTCAACCATAAACTACTGACTAAAAATGTTCTGTCTTTACCCATTTGATATGTAACTAAAGCTGTCAGGAAACATAGTGCAGTTACACAGCATTGCCTTTTAAATGGAAGTGATGGGACATAAGAAAGACTTAAGCATTTGGCTCTGATAAAAACTATTCACACAGTAGCAGAGACCCAAATACCACATTTCTGAAAAAGGTAACGCTAACAGGCATTTCATTATTTATTATAAAATGGTCCCTCTAAAGTATTTTGCTTAAAGCTGAAAGAAGGGTATGATAGAGTGATAAAAAAATATATATATAAATGCTTATCTTACGTATGTAATCAAGCTATTGCTAGTTTTCAAAAGGCAAAATCTGATAGTTTTCACATCACATTCTTGTTTAACATTTTCTGATTGTT
This sequence comes from Phoebastria nigripes, assembly GCA_035582835.1. NCBI lineage: Eukaryota > Metazoa > Chordata > Aves > Procellariiformes > Diomedeidae > Phoebastria > Phoebastria nigripes. The sequence continues at coordinate 1,261,842 of JAYKAV010000777.1, forward strand.
CTTAGACTGCAGTGTTAAAGCACAATATTTAAGTTAGAAAGCTAGTAACTTATTTTGAATTACTCACAAGTATGTAAAGTAACATACTGCAGGAGTTTGTCTTTAGGAGTCTAGGAAAACACATATAGGTGCTAGTCTATAATTCCAATCTTCCTAAAGAGTTTAGATTTTCCCCTTTTTTTCTCCTCAAAAGTTGTATATAATCATGTCTTAAGCTGCTTCGGGAAAAAATGAATTCCTGAGTGCAAAAAGATTTTTCTGAAGTGCAAAATACAGAATGCATGATGATAAACTGCAGGATTTTATTTTGGTTTTCAATAAATACTATATGAGCATTATAGATAAATATATAGATAAAGCTAACAAGCCACTCTGGAGGAATTTACTGAATAAGTCTACTAGTTATGTTTTGCTATATGTCACTCTAAATGATGGCCTGTTATCCATTTGCCTTTTATCTTTCTATCTAGAATATGTGTGGCCCAATAAAAAAGAATAAATTTGTAAGATAAACAGCTCGCTTTGCAGATTTAAGAGTCTAATTTTCACTTTACACAAAATTGAATTTTTTCAAGGCAGCGAGACGATGGAGTTTACTCTAGCACTAATCCCTCTGAAAAAGCAAACTGAAAACAACAATGAAGCAAAGAAAGATGTGGGTGGTCTGAAGAGTTTTCTTTTAGATTTAAGTAGACATACAGTAGATAGCTCCAAAGTCTTTGCTCCAACAGGGGCCTTACCTTGAAGAATTTTTCYTCCCACAGTGAAAGCATTCCTAAGACTTTAAAGCTGGGCTGAGGGGTTTTCTTTTGAATTCCTCTGCCTACAAAGCCCACCGAAGCGCTGGAGGCCATCGCTACCTGAATGAGCAGCTTTACATCTAAGTTCTTTTATTTCAAACAATGAAAAGATATGTTCAAGGCTGCCGACTCCCCCCATCAAATGCTACCCCAACTTCTTACTAGGACCCCATTTTGGCAAATCATACCTATTTGTCAAGGCACTTAAGTTTAAAATGTGCTTAACTTTAAAATGTATTTAAGTCTTACTGACTCTGCTACCAAGGGTTTTTTATACCGAGTCTCTTAAAGCAATTCATGGAAACTGAAGGGGGAAAAAAGTGACACAGAAAAAGGAGAAGAGATCAGCAYGGAAAAAGTTAAGAAGCAAACTGGTGAATACAGACTATGCCAACAAAAGTGTATGTGGGCAATGAAAAATCTTCAGCTCTACCAATAATCGTGTATTCTACACCTCTGATGTCCCCTTTCTCCCACTATTGAGACCCCCTTCCTAAGTAGAAACTCTCGGTTCTGTTGAATTGTGCAGAACTGTAGTACTGTTTTACAGACCTGCAAAACTAGGATTAGCCCCAGCAAATTAATTTAATTTATGATTTACTCGGGATTTGAGCTATGGTTTTTGGGCTGCTCAATTCCGAGGATAAAAGATCAGGAAGGAAAGAGAACAGTTACTTATCTTACAGCCATTGTGGTTCACTGAGTTATGTGGTCTACATGATGTGCACTCGATGCACGTGAGGTTAGACTGCCTTTTTTACTATCTACTTCCATTATAGTCAGGTCTACGTCCTGAATGTCTTCCTGCCCATCCCTACCTTTCCTGATTCGAGTGCAGGAAATAACAGAACAGAGTATAAAATATTGTATAGATGTACGTGCTAGATGTAAGGCGTCCGAGCCTTGTCTCTGAATTTACTTTCACTGAGCTTTCCTTTCACTTTGAAAGCATCTGTTCACAGCAAAAGTCATGGAGAGAAGTGCAAAAAGCAACATTCAGTTCTATATATGAAACCGGTCTTTGTGTCAGTATAAGGAGAAGGCAACAGCTGTGAGACCTCCAGCTGCTACGTATGCTGTACCTGCTGGGCAGGCAGATACCGCTCCGTGGCACAGGACACAGAGGAATTCAGCCATGAAGCAGCTTCTGGTGTGGTACGACAGGGACGTCTTTTGCGTGCCATGCCTCAGCTACACTTAACAACTGACTGTGTGCGTGTTCTCATGGGACAAATGCAAGGAAAGAAAGTTCACTTTAACATCCATATCAGAAGGTGGCAATTAGCTGCATACCCAAAGAGCCAATTTGGCCAAAATGCGAGCAAATGTATTTGCCACACAGACTGAAATTAAAATTAAGCAATCCATAAGATCAGTATTTGAAGGACTAGCCCTTCTTCAGACAGATGCCCACTTCGCAGGAGAGGAGGGACAAAAAGCCACCACTCCTCGCCTAACACGGAGATGACCCAGGTAGTGCTGCAGGCTGCTTTCACATCCCTGCGCTATCCAGAAAGGAAATTTCCACAGAGCCAGATAATCCCAATAAACAGTTTTGAGCCAGGAGCACTTTTACAGTAGCAGGTTAAAAGAAAGTGAGAAACACACCAGTGAATCCTTTTTTACAGCAGGTATCTTACTAGGTATCAGAAATGATCTACCCAGAAATGAGCCACWGCCATGGCTGCCAGTGCCCTCAGCACACAGATAGAGATGCTACAGAGGCACAATGCCAACTTCAGTGGATATTTCTAGAAAAGAGAAGACAAACTTAGGGGGACAGTGAATCTCTGTACTCAAAGCAGAAGCTATCTAGCCAGTCATATGAAGAGGAAAAGAAAAAGAATTATTTGAAATTTCCATACATGTTCTGTACGACTGGTCTACCTGTCTGGGATGAGTCTATAAACATGATTAGAAAAGGATTGATTGCTTTTGTAAAAAGAAACCTGTTTTCAGTTGGTTAGGTAGCAGCACTGACTTCAGTCACGTTAGCAGCCAAATTTTCAAAGAAGCAGCTACATACGTGTCCCACAAATTTTACCAGAGTATTTATTTGCTGCCTGTATGCGAAAGTGCAGGGATTCACAAAGAGGTACTTTCATGTGCAAAGCAGCTAAATTGCAGTCCTCATGCAGACTAAATTATCAATGAAGTCAGTTGGAATTTGTCGACACAAGGATTGCCAAATTAGCCAAAAACAGGCAATCACATGGAAAAAGTAATCAACTCACAAAATAGGTAATCACACTTACAAGTATGTGTTTGCTCTTGCACATTTTTCAGACATTATTAAAGAACCCTTTGAAAATGTGGCCAGAAGCCTTTAAAGCTGCACATAATCCCAGGTTTTCATATATTTCTGAAATTCAAAATATTTGTAGTTCTTTAGAACCGCCTGTAAAAGTTAATGAAACATGGTGCAACAAGAAGTGGTAGTGACCACGGTTATTTTTTGATGATCTATAAACCACCCAGATTAGCCCATCTTGTGGCAGGAAAAATAATGTCAAGAAGGGAGTTAGAAGATATTCAGTGTGTTAATCCTGTCACTGCTGCCACCTTTATGCAAGCATGCCTGGACTCAACCACCTAATTCCCTGGGAAGCAGTATAGGATACGCCAAGCTTCTGGGAAAACATGCTTTACCTTTCTTGCCTATTCCTTAGAGAAAGCTTTAATAATACTGAAAATAGTGGAAAATAGGAATATAATTAGGGATATAATTAACCATATTTTTCTAGCTACCTGAAGTAGCTTCAATTAGTATGCTTCAATGTAAATGAGAACAGAATCTGGCCCAGCGCTCATAATTTGAAATTAGAATCCTATTAGCAGATGTCACTACACTTTTTTGCAAGTGAAGTTCATGGCTTAAAATGACAGACTCTAATATTACCAAATATTACAGTTATATTTTAGGCCTCCGGAAAGAGTTACTAATGTCTTAGGTCAGGAACAACTTGCTGTCTCTATTGTTTCATCAAGGATTTAGGTTTTATAATGACCATATATGGGAATCTTAAACTGTTAGGCATTAATATGGATTGGCAGAGAATTTGTTTAAACAGAGAGCTATTTTAGAATAGAATTGGAAAGGAGGCCTACTAGCGAGAAAGCAGCATTCACATTGTTTGTATTATTAGAAATAAAGATTATACCAAAGGTTCCACTGGTAAATAAAAAGATACCGCTTCTGACATCAGGCTTCCCACTTAGCCCTCTGAACCACACAGGCAAACAAAAGGCACAAACTACCCTGCCTCTGCTACCGATTAGTGCATTAGCAGATTTAAATTTAAAATACAATCTAACGTAAACTGAAGTAAAATGCCTATAACCATTTATATGAGGTAAGACTTGCAACATTTAGAAGTGGGCAAATGGCGGTCATAGCCAATACCTTGGGCTACAGGGGAGCTATCTAGGTGTTATTTCAAGCACAAGAGAAAGGGAGCCAAAATATTCTGAGCAATTTCTTAGTAACTGGTAGCTGGTGACTTGGGGGCAGCACACACACCTTAAGCCCATATCTGGAGCACATAACACACTTGAAGATTGGTGGTTTTCACACCCCATGGGTGCAAAACACTTTACACAACAATACTGCATGTATGCAAATGTTGGTTATATCTTAATGCTTTTCACTGTGGTATGCATTCTGAGAAACACGCAAGAGGCTGTATATACAGCACAAAGAGACATCAATAGACACTTAACCAAAATTAAGCTTTTGTTTCTCACAAAATCTTTCTTATCCTCTTTTTTCATTTTAATCAAATTCCCTACAGAGTTTTTGGAGTTCTTAGCAGTCTTACTTTTCAAATTGTTCTAAAACTTTAAAACCTTTTAAGATAATCAAAGTTCAAACACAGTTTCCAAGTACATCATTTTAGCTGCCTGATGTTTGAAGAATCATGTGACGAAGAGACGCAGAAAATCAGGTGTAGTACTTAAAAAACAGGGTTGGTTACTTGCCATTAACTTACAGAGCTCAGTTTGGACTGAAAATTAAGCGTATTGAAAAAAAATGATTTTTTGGAGAGAACGTTTTTTGCATGAGACCTTTTTAACTGTATCTTTTTTTTTAAAGAAAGAAGACATCTTAAGCACCTTACAATATCTTTCATTTAACAGTTGGCAGAAGGAAAGTCCCAGATGAACATTGGCCTGTGTCTTTCTCTTTAACCAGCTGAGTGATCCAAGCTTTTAATAAAGCTGTTCCAATTATTGTAAAAGTCATCTAGTACCTTATAGCCACAAATATTGACAGTTTATTGCACAATGCATTCATGACATTTGAAGGTCACATCATACATAATACATACACTTTTATAAAAGTGTCTGGAACAAAGAGATACATGATCAGCAATTACATCTTACCATTTGAGGATATGATTTTATACTTATTTAAAATGAAATACTAGATGAAATGCAAATTGTTAATAAACCACAAAATAGTTCATTTTCTGTATTTATTGTTTTATTAATCAGCAATACTGGGTTCAGTTGTACAAAATCAACAGAATGCGGTCCATGCCCCAAGAAGATTACAGTTAAATATCATTGTCCTGCAAACCATCACACATATTCTTAGATCAGCATGAGAAGAAAGTAAGCTCAAAACTTTAATCTCGCTACTGTATACCTCTCCAGCCCTACTGAATTCAATTAAACTTCAACACTTAGATTTGAATCAGGACCTTAGCATATTATTGAAATATTAGTTTTGATAAAATTGCATCAACAAGAAACTGAAAAGAGTGCTGAAGAATTTTTTTTTAATATATGCACATGCAGGCATATCAAACTTATTCATCCTCTTCCAGTGCTCGTGACTTTTAAGGCCATTCTAAAATCACACGCACATGCACAAATGGCATAATTAAAAGGTCTAAGTTGCAATTTATGCAGTCAGACCTGTGCACAGTCCTTCAATGAAGTCAACAAACATCAGAAATACACAGAGCATGGCCATGAGAGTGCTTGTCTTTTGTTAAATAGTCTTCACTTATGTGGTATCACCACTAGATCCTGGAACCTCCAGCTACCTAATGAGAGCTGAGCTTGCAGCGAATGACCACAGATCACTACATCGTTCCCCCTAACACCGTTTTTTTCTGGTTTGTTTCAAAATCCTGCTATCTTCTTTCCTAAGCTCTTCACATGCAAGACACTTCCACTATCCAACTCCTTCATTGGCTTTTCAGTTCTGCTACTCCAAAATCATGGCTTTGAAATCCCACTTCCTTAATTTGACTGTATAGATCAAAGCACTTCAGATCCCAAATCACTGAGTTTGCCAGATGAGGCTCATGAAATTCCACTAGACTTGTATAATCTTTCCACAGGAAAAGTGGATGCTTTAGAAGAGGATGTACTTTGTCATTTATCAGAACAATGGGTCTGTTCGCTATCTTGAATTTAACGCTAGTTACTCTCAGTGGTGAGCTTCTGCTTGTTCTTGCTTTCTTCAGAAGTGCACATCTGAGCTGCCAGAACACCTTACTGTACTTCTCTGTCCAGAACATGTATCTTCACAAGCAAAGCAGATACTTACTCTTTGGATCAGCAATGCTGGGCTTAAATATGTAGTCGTGGTGGATCTTTCCTTGGTATTTTGCCAATGTTCTTTGCCATCTATCCTCAAAATTTACTCTGGTGTTCATTTATACTTCTGATAGCAATGTTAGCTCCCAAACCTTCCATACGACATACTTTCCATGGTTTTCTCCTCACCTTCTAAAAACAAGCTTAGAATAGTCTGGATTTTTAACAAATGTCCATGCCAATAGCTGTCTGATTCTTATGTAAGCCTGTCTCGCTAGTTTTCTTACCCAAACCCTTGACTCACCTGTGTTAGCTTTGATCTGTCACCTAAATTTGAAATGGGCACTTGATTACTGACCAGAGAGGACGAGGTCTTTCCACACTTCATACAGATTGTTCACTGCTTTTGGAGAAAATTCCAGTGGGGAATCTAAGCAGAGAAGCTATCCAACTGGACCATCTTTTGGATTTGTATGTGTTATTTGTAGGCAGGTGTTCAGGTACCAGATGGCCTTAAAGCCCATACTACTAAGGTTATAGCAGCTTCTACAGGCTGTCTGCATCATATTCCCATCTCTGAGATTTGCAGAGTGGCTACATGGAGCTTGATAAACACTTTTACCTAGCATTGCTCTCCTGATGCCAAGGCTAGATCAGATATCCAATTTGGGAGAGTTGCCTTACAGTCCCTCTTTAATTAAGTACTCCTGATCTCCCACTCCTGGGATGGATTGCTACTGCTGATTAAGCTCCAGAAGTAAGGATCTGTGGAGGCGATTTCATGAGGGAGAAAATGAAGTTGCTAGCTAATCAACTAAAATAACCATTAACTGGACTTCTGTGAATGAATATATTGCCGCCTTCTTGCTTCCATACTTACCCTGTTTCTTCCACATGTTAGCATCTCTACGTACCTATAAACCAAACAGGTAAGGTGTACTTCATCATGACCTCTATCTTGTTCCTAAACTACATGTGGGACAAACAGAACCATTTGCTACAGTGTACAGGCTACACTACGAAGAAAATCCGAGATGGTGTCAGTAAACTGTAGGAAAGATGGTGAATTTGGGTGGAAGAGAGTGGTAGCGAACCTATTTTCTCTAGGTTCTTCCCACGTGCCCAACAATGCAGAGTCTGTGAGATTTTAAAAAGCACAAATTAACACCCAACTCCACATAGTTTTCAAAATCCATTAATATCTTTTAAAATCTTTTGTGTACTTGTATGGAAATATTTAATAACTACACTGGCCAAGTTTCACCCTGAGTTGCTGGGCTTAAACAAATCCAAAAAACAAACATCATTTTTTCAAGTCAGAACCACAGACTTGCCTACATTATAGGTAGCTCTCAGGGCATCTGGTATCATTGGAGAAGATTTTGCATACTATTGATTAAGAAAACCCCTTTTCATTATTATTATCTTATCACAGTGTGGCAAAATCAGCATAGAAGTGCCGGTAGCAGGTCATCAGATTTTATAAAAATTCATTCTAATAAAGAAAAATGTAAATTATTTAAAATGTCACAGGAACATCTTTCTGTAGGTGCCAGTAAGAAAGAAACCAACAATAGAATCAGTCACATAAAAACAACTGTACAGGTAGCTAAATTACTAATTTCCCCCTCAACAAAATGAGAAAGAATTAAACACTGTCATTCATTTACAGATTACTGATTACAGAGGTGCGGAGTCTCCAAAAAGTGAATAATGTCACGGTGTGTGTTACAACATTTGGACAGACTATGATAGTACAGACTTCTCCACTATCAGTATTTTCTTACTTTTTACTTTCCAGTGCTGCCTTCAAACTAATTGACTGCTTTGAGCTAATACAAATACCTCTGTAAATAATTTTTCTCCCATTTAACTTCTTTGGTACATGCCACTTCAGTATAATTTCCAACTTCTTTCCCCATTTCACAAAAAATGAGCTGTACTTGAAGAAATACTTATGAGCAACTCTGAACTGCTGAATCTATTTTACTAGCACCCTTTTTCTATAAATAAAATGTTAATTATGTGAGTTTTGCTATAACAGAAAAATATTGATTAAATTCATTACTTCTAATCTTGAGAAGGGATCCTTTAACTGTTCAGTATTTTTTTTCCTCATTGGTTTAACAGTGTATTGTGCGCATACTGAGATCACAATGTCTTTAAACATGATATTTATGAATGGGCTCATTAATTTTTTTATACTAATGATGTATCTCAAAAAGTACATTACTAGGTCAACCTGTAGCCATGGTTTGTAAAATAGCCTTAAAGTACACTGATACTATAACATGCTATTTGTGGGCTATAAAAATATGAAATGCTGCCTGTGGAGCCGATATATCAATAATCCAGTTTCCCTTTTCTACTAYGAAAATATAGAATTTTTCATCTGAACTATCCTGGTAAAAAAAGAGAAAAAATACTATTTTGAACGCTCTCCTCTGATATAGCTGAGCTTGTGGCAATAACTGGTTTAGGCATAGGCTTCAGTATGCTGGAATGATCCTGAAACTAATTTTGCATGTGTTGGAGTTGGACTGTGGCCATGCACGTCAGTATGCTGGAACAGAGTTATCTAAATCCTGAGCCTTATTTTACATGTGCTGGTGTTGGACTGTGGCCCTGCAATCTTTTAGGTCTCCATCTGTAGCTATCAAAGCCAGGGTGTGCCCAGCCACTCGCTACTGCTCACTGCTTTCCTTCCACAGGAAAGCTACAGGCTCGCAACCACCCTCCCACACATCGGTGTGACTGGGAGCTCTTCAGAGTCCTGGCAGGTCTCATCAACCTTCCTCTAAAGCCTCTTTGCTACCATGGCCAGCCTTTTGCAGCGCATCACACTTCTTATATCACTATAATCCTAGATAGTGATCACGTCCCACATCAGTGACGAGAAATATCAACCTCTTGGACAGATGTTCCCTCAGATTCAGTGAGTTAATTCCTCTTTCAATACCAGGTRAAACAGCCCACTAATTTTTAAGCAAGCTATGGAGACCACAGCTCCCAGACCGATGGAAGGCCCCTCCGAGTTTCCCAGCCTGACAGTGCTTTACCTGTGACCATCGGCCAAAGGGATTTGAAGCCCAGACAGTCTAGTTGGAAGCTAGCAGTTGTTTTCTTCTGGGGAAGGGCACAAGAAAGAAAAGATCGGGCACTCGGAAGCCACGTTCCTCCAAAAATACAAGTAACGCTGGCTGTGCACAAATCTGGAACACCAACACAGAGGCAGTAATGGGGACTGAGCAAAGCAAAGGTACTTATCACCCCCCTAAGATGAACTGGTAACCTTGAGGGACATACAGGCTGATGGTAACACAGTACAAGGCTTTTGCAAGCCTTCTTCCACTTGTTTACAGTCCCTCCACATTAATCCACCAGCAAATACATATTTTAACCCATCAGGAGCATCTATAAAATTAGGAGATAATCTGGACTAAATTATTTGCAAGCACGTTTCTCTACCCAAAATTAATAACATTTTGTCTCTATGAAGCCTACCAAACTGAGGAAACAACTTCACACTAAGGTCAAAATTAGACATTCGAATGAAGATCAGGCATTCTTCTGTGACTGGACAGACACAAGTTAGCTTACTGTCTGTCTCAGAGACAGAGGAAGACTTATTTTAGAAGAAGGGTTGTTCCATCTCTTAACTCATTAGCAATGCACTTTCTTCAAACTCCAACGGTAAAAGAAATTCAAAACCCAGGTAGTCTGCATGCACGGAAGCACCTTTTGTTTAATAAATAATTCAACCATGTATTCCTTTTTAATTTAAAAACGGTCTGACTGAACAGTCAACAGAGTGAACTAAAGTTGGCAAAATACAGTGTTGAAAAATTAAAAAGTGTATTCAAGGCCATATTCATTTGCTTCACTTCTCATATACTGGAGAGACAGACTGTGCTGAAGTTCTAGCTTTTTTCTTTATCTTTTAAATTATACACATACAGTCACATGATGCTCACTTGATTTTGAAAGCTGCCTTGACCTGGAATTAGTCTGTCTCTCTTTATGTTACCAGCACAGCAGCCACTGCTCCTCCACCTCATGAACGTCATCAGAAATTCAGCCAAAACGTTCTCATGAGCTTCTCTGCCATGCCTGTGAAGGCCAGACTTAACGTTATCGACCATCTTGGAAAACAGAAATACTGTAAAACATTCTGGAAATATTCAGACCATCACCTGAATTTTGGTCCCATATATTAATAAGTGTATGGTAAGGTACAGGAAACACATCTGGCTGCAAAAATCTGCAGATAATGATGCAATGAAATCCATCCCGGGACTGAACTGGTAACACACTATTGCAAATGCATACAAATACTTGGAATCAGTCAAGTGCATTTGGTACTGACTGATCCTCTTGAAGACAGTCAAAAGCATATAGCACTATCTTAAGTATGAATTCACGAGCTCAGTTTCTGTAAAACAAAATTCTTAGCGGTAAGCAGCTGAGGATAAGAAGGAAAAAAGCAAATACAGTCGATTCTTACACTTAGCCTTCTGCACCACAATGTTTAAAAGAATTTCTTGAATCTTAGAGCAGACAGCAAGGAAAAAGTAATGCTGTGGCGAAACCTCCTTATTTCAGATTCCTGGAGATCTACCCATTCCCACACACATCCCAAAGCAGCAGCAGGTACTTAATGCCTTCCTAACAAAGCACAACCTTTTAGTCTCCACTCTGCTGAGTGTTTGATTCCCATCACTGTGAATGGCTTTACAATGTTTTGCACCCTTTCTGATCAGTGTCTTCTGAACCAATGACCACTCTGTAACCATCACGCGACACCCACCAACATGAAATTACCAGCTTGATGATGCTCACGTGACATTAAATGCTGTCAGAAGGAAATCTTATCTCAGAAAGGTAAGATATGCAGGAAAGAAGATCTTTACAGGGAAGGAGAATAGGGGAAACCTAACCATTACAAAGTCACACTGACTTTAAAGAAAACAACTCAATAATAACATATCTTTCAAAGTGGACATACTTGTTTAAAACGCATCTTCTTAGAGCCACAGGATGACAGACATGAGTCACATTTGGAAGAGACAGAAGTTTCACAAGCACATCTTGAATAATTCCACAGTATATGGAGGAAGACCAGCTTTTCACCAAATTGCACTATTCTGAACAGTAATAAAATTATCTGCAGTATATAGGATGAAAACACTAACCAGACCAGATAAACACTTTGTACAGATAGGAAACTTTCAATACCTTGCTCTGTTGTGACAAAACAGCCTATGAATTATATGTACAAAATAAATCTCTGAATCTGACAAAATCTGAACAAAAGCATCAGGATAACTATAGAGATTGTTTAGACCCAAACTCCTACCCTGCAAGTCAGAGAGTCTTGAGATTCTAATTTTGGCCGACTACTAGCCTACATTGAGACACTATGCAGTAAGTACCATCTCAGTGAACAGACTAATTTAGACGCTGAGAATGCAGGCTACTGCATTTGTGGAGACACGTTTCCATGCCTTTTCAGGATGGTACTAGTGGGAGCCACTCCAATAGCCTGGCAAGCCCACGCAGAATTTGGTACATAACAAACTGGCTTGCAACTGATTACATTTGAAAGCTGTMTACAGTGGGACTGGCCAACCTAACAAAGTAATGTACGGGGTTGAGAAAAGGTGAACGGCAGTATAAACTGGTCAAATTAAAATAATTTCAACAATTTTACTAGTACGGGTTCTTTTCTGACTACAGATTCAGTGATATCTCACTACAGATACGTACCCACTCATGAGGGTCATACGTATTTGTTTCAAAAAAGGGATCCTGTTGACTACTGGGCAGTGGAGCTTGCTGATAACATGCTGAAACATTTTAATAAAGGGTGGACCACCAAAACCTGTCACTGCTTAAAGTCAGTAACTCTATACTGCTATCACACCAAGTTTTATAATAAAACTGCAGGAGAGTAGCGTTGTATATTTAAAATAAACAATGATGGGAAGATGCAATGTAGGAAAGGCAGCTCAGACACCAGGCAGGACTCTGATAAGTGTTGTAGATGAGAGGAATTGCATTCCAGGAAAGAATTGCTGGACAGACCATGACCTGCAGTACTGCTCTGGGGAATGCTGTTCATCAAACAACATACTTCCTTCTCTGTATTCCAGGGTTCTTTTCAATTAATATTTGTTTCAGTTACGTTGAATCACTGCTCATCTACTAAGATATTATTTGGTTTTTTTTTTTAAGAAATTCCTTTCTTCTTGGATACATTTTCACCACAGTTTTTTTGAAGTATGAGTGTAAACACACAGTCCCTATGATGGCAATTTCCATTCATAGTTTGACAACTAAATGTTGCGATGTTACTTGAAACTCCTGCCTCTTATCTTTCAATTTTTCTTCAGGGAAAAACAGAAATATATTCTGTCATCTATTTGAAAAGATGCAGATATAATCCACCTATGATGATTGCAGTTTTTGGAATTAAGACTGTGATCCAAAACAGCAGTATGATCTACATTTTAACCACAGCTATTACAATAAATGAAACCAAACATAGTGATTCTCTACACATTTATCTTTATTCTGATAATGCTTTGCAAGACTTCTGGCTGAGAACGCTTTAAATCAGTAAGCATTATTGAAAATATTCCCTGAAAAATATGCATCCTAAGACCATAGTCAAAGCAGAATTATAGATAGGAGATGGATGCGTCCAGATCTTTCTTTGCTTTTCATCTGTGGTGCAGAAGTTGCTAGCCATCAAATGTTTTAAATATCTGAGGGTCTTCTGATGGCGGACAACCAGCAACGTAAGATCGGTTAGTAGTAGCTGACTACTGTCAACATCATGGGCAAACCCATTGCCTTTGGCATTATCAGGGACTTTGGTCGGCACAGTCATTTGAGGGAGCAATGGCAAACCAACCTTTCCCACTGGGACAGGGTGTACTAGGGATGTGGCTGAAGCACACTGACAGCATGGGAACTGATGGCAGTCAAGC